>JAQIUQ010000550.1:307500-570000 GCA_030378365.1 Hybognathus amarus
TTAATATAGCATGATCTCTCTGAGGTTCCAATTAAAGTCTTGGAGATTGAGAGCAGAGCAAATACTCAGTATAGCTCAAAGACAAACTTCCCTCTTCATTAGGCCTGCTCCCTCAGCGGTAAAGTTACTGGTAAGCTGACAACGTTCTTCTGTCTTTACCCCAGTCTATGCACTGTGCTGCGTGTATATTAAATATTGTATGAAGACCTTAAGTAACTATTGTTGTTCTTTTTTTCATCAACTATTTATGCCTGCTAAAGCCTTGGGTGAGGTGCATACTCAAAAATGGGGGGGAAGAAAGAAAAAATAAGCAAAGCAGAAAAGAATAAAGACCTCCCAGAAGTCGCCTGACATACTTCAGTCGATATATTGTATATTCACTGATCTTTGGTGCTTATACTTCAGTGTGTTTTCAACTCCAGAAGTAGACCACAATTACGGAACAGCACTTTCTTTACACTTCCCTTAAGTTCCAGTGGACCAAACAGTTATACTTTAGAGAGAGAGAGAGAGAGAGAGAGAGTATGTTATAATTTATAATCTTATAATCCCTTATAATCTTTAATCAAATTCATTACCCTTCCCTCCCCCATTGAAACGTCCTTCCTTCTATTTCGGTCACGTGCAATGGCGAAAGGTTCTGGCAATTGGTGCACCGCCTCTCGGAGAATCGCATTCAAATCTGCCTCCATTTTGTTTGCAACGCTCAACCTCCAACGATCCAATCAATTCAAGATGGACGAAATCAAGCCCTGTCCTATTTATTTTATTTTTCTAATTTCAGAAGTCGTTTCACTCGGATATACGTCACAACAAGGAAGAAAATGACAATCTCAACTTCCGTTTCACGCCGACTTTAAAGATCCGATGTTAAAAATGGGTAACATACATCAGAGGGTTAAAATCTGCACAATTTCTTTCCATCTCTAAATTTCCTGTATCTGTGATTAGCCACCTTATGCATTTTTATTTTTTTATTTAAGTAATGTCCCTAGACTGTCTAAGGATGTTTCATTTCACTTTATCTCTAAGAAATAACATCACCCATTAACTTGATCCTCTCACTCACACATGGGCTTAATGAAAAAGTAAGCGAAAGCTCCAGAATGATATGCCCATTAGCCTGATAAGGAAGAAAGAAGGGAGAAGGAATAGGGGAAAAAAAGACATTCCTACAGAGTTTGAGGCAGAGAATAATGACCTTCAATGACAAGAGTAATTCTATCAGAACAGAATCAGTGATGGCAATTAGAGGGTTGTTGTGAGCCCAGATGGGTGTGTGAAGCCTAACTGGGGTCAATTAGCAGTGCTGGACATGCTAAATGGTGCATCGCTTTTTTAAAGGTATCCTGAACTTGATTTCACATATCTCTGCCCTTATTAGGGCCCAGAGCACTAACGGTGCGAGGCACCCTCTTGAAACTGTTAGGGTTATTTTTTTTCTACAAAGTAAGCGCCATTTTCGTGGCCGCAACATGCTCAAAAACTCACCAAATTTGGCATGCATGTCAGGACTGGTGAAAAATTTTGCGGATGGGCGTGGCAAAATGGCTCGCTAGTGCCACCTAGAAAATTGGAACAAATTAGCCCCTCGTCCACGTTCAACCTACATGCACGAAATTTGGTGGGGTCATGTATCATATCACGATGCACAAAAAAGCCTCAAGAACCCATACCAAACTCGACAGGAAGTCCGCCATTTTGAATTTGGTGGCCATTTTGGGACGATTTACACAGCCGCACCGGCTGAGCTCCAGAATATGCAACGTGGCCGCCTCACACCCTGAAGCACTACAGGTGCGAGGGCCCGCCCATCGCTGCTTATTTAGATTTTCTGTTTTGTTTCCCTTAGTTTCCGTTTGCCTGCTGGGTAGTTTCTGATTATGTCCCTGTTTGTTAAAACGTTCAAATATGTCATTTTGGTGGTCCATGGTGAGTTTTAAAAGGATTGTTCCTACAAAAATGAAATGGCTCCATTATTTACTCACCCTCAAACCATAGGTGTATGACATTCTTCTTTCAGACGAATACAATCAGAGTTATGTTAAAAATGTTCTGGCTCTTCCAAGCTTTATAATGGCAGTGAATGGCTGGTTTCTGTTTTGAAGTCCATCAAAGTGCATCCATCCATTATAAAAGTTATCACATTTTGACAAAAATATTACCTTAAAACCATTTAATTACATTAATAATGCAATACCTATTACGTTATGCTTGTTATTACATTATGCTTTGTTATTAGTTGCTACACCATGGAAAATAACTGATGTTAACTGCCTTTTTGACTAACCCCGATCCCAAATTCAGTTATCTTATGCAGCTTAAATGGCCAAATACACGCAATTATCTCAAAATACCTTGAATATCTTGAATAGTAATCAATGTAAACACAGTTGGTCTAAAGTGAAAGTTGAGAAATTAAAGGCATAGGTAACGGTAGCCAATGCAGTATTGTGGCGCTTTTGTATCGGTAAGGCTCAGTGCCGTTCGGCTCACTTCGCTTTTCCACTGTGTGGTACGACTCGGCTCAGCACAGCGCGGCTTGGTCCGATTTAGCTCGGTTTGCTTTTACACTGAAGTTAGTACCGCTTCAAAGTAGGTGGGAATTGTGGGATTATAAAGTGCCCTCAGATTTCTGATTGCATAAAAAAAAAAAAAAAAAAACTTTAGGAGGCAAAATATTGTTTTAGTGATTATGTGAATTTCACTGCGGAAACCAAAGTAACACTGTACTATAACCACCAGAGAAGAAGGGTTGGCTCTACATAACATTATTTTATTTTATTTTATTTTATGTTATGTGTATTAACGAGAGGTGGTACCATTTAAAGCAAGCCGAAGCGATCCATACAGTACCGTGCCATAGAGTCGACAAGCATCACAAGTGAGCCATTGCCTACTTGTGGCGCTTTGGAGTTCGTCATTGATTAAAATTAAGATACAATTAATACAAAACAAAATTCAGTTTAAAGCAAGGATTTGTGCTTTCTGTTTGATGATGTCTGTTTGAGCTCCTAAGTCCGTAAAGGAGAACACATCCGTAACATTGTTTTTTCCTCACAAATGCGAACACGAAAAATAAAATGAATATTTTTATGTACTGTGTAGACTGATAGTATTACTTGCAGTGTACCATGCAGTGGAAAAGCACCAAAGCGTGCCATACCGAACCGTGCCATATGTACCATGCAGTGGAAAAGCACTGGTTCATGCAGCTCTTAAAGTGACAGTAGCCTAATAAACCTGCTGCCGTCTGTGTGCTCAATGTTAATCAAAATCAGCTACGGCTCTTGACTGAATAGGGTTTGGGTCAGGTTATAATTTATTATTATTTTGATATCTTCAGTAATCACAGTTCATGCATTCTTCATGTCTGATCCAGTAGGATTTCCCACTGCTGTCAATGAAACCACACTCCTTTGTTTATATTTAAACTCCCATTCTAACAGTGAGCCATTACATCCCTTGCTAGGTTTCATCCATATGTTTTAGTTAGCACAATCATTCAGCCTACTGCATCAACAGACGCCGCAAGAGCCACCACTGGGATGACATCAGACACAAAACCCTCTTATTCCCAGTATCAGCCCACAAGCATCTGTGTTTGATGGAGGGATTGCATTGAGTTGCGCAGGGCATTTCACCCTCTATCAGCCAGCAATAACAAATGACACACGCAATAAAAGTGGATATGGCGCTCTGGTTCTCATAATAAGGTTGCTTGGAGCTATAGCTTGGGTGAAGAGAGGCTCGGTAGAGTGTAAGGGTGGTCTAAAGACTTATGAATCAGACAGGGGTCACGCATCATATACGATCTCATTGGCAGGGGCATCGTGTCCGTCTATGATGTGGACACTGTTGTTTACCTGGAGTCCATCAAACAGCTAGTGCGAGGAAAGAAGTAAATAACTGGGAAGTAATTGCACACAAGGGGATGTACGTGTAAGAGTGTGCGTGAGCATGTACAGTCTTTCCTGTTTATCTTGATGAGTGACGGTGTGTGATTGTGTGCACAGTTCTGTGCATTTTAGAACTCTTGGGAGGGCAAAGTTAGCACAGGTGTCAAGAAAGTCTTTAATTAGCAAACAAACAAACAAAAACACAGTTCCTCTGGAGTAGAAAACGGGTCTCAGGGAAGAATGAGTTTGAAAGGTGACTGTTTTAAATCAAACCAAGACGATTAAAGTAAAAAAAAAAAAAAAAAAAAAATCAGATGTCTGGCTTAATGTGATGAGATGATGACTGCCTTTTTCTTTAAGGTAGCCTAACACAGTCTTTTAAGTCTGGTTGTGCTACTGAAATGTCACTAATCTGCCCAGGTGAAAAAGACGTTCAATTAAGTGTATTAAAAATTTACCTAAATATGTTTTTAGTACAATACAAATATAATGTAATGCATTTTTAATACACTTAATTGTACGTCTTTTTCACCTGGGTGACCATACCGTAATGTTTCTGGTAACTGGTGACTATTAAAGGGCGGGTTTACTGCAATTTCACTTTTTTGATTTCAAATAGTGTTTAATGTTGCTATTGGTGCATGAAGAGTATCTGCAAAGTTGCAGCGCTGAAAGTTTAGTGTAAGCAGAGATATCGTCTTTTAAAAATCAGGAACTATAATTGCCTACAAAAACGACTCGTTTTGGACTACAGCTGGGTTATGGTACGTCACTAACCCACACATTTGCATCAACCACTCCCTCCGGAATATGCAGGAAAGGGCATGCGTCGAAGTGAGTTGTTCACGCAGCTGTCAGGTCTTCTGTGTTTCGGGCTTCCCACGGACACTATACTTCGACAACAATGGATACAATTTGTGTTTGATTATATTCCTGAAAGTGACGATTGAAATCTTGCTCTCTGTGCTGCGCATTTACGAGAGACAGCTTCCAGAATCTCCACGAGTTCAACCGGATTAATGTAAACAAGAAACTATTTCTGGAATCATGAAGCAGATCCAACTTTAAAACCAGCAGTTAAAAGTCAGCAGTTGTTGGGCCACACTGTAAGTAGGCTAAGACTTCATCATTTTAAATGTATTTGCATGTATAATTACCGACGGAGCGTTGTTTTTTTTTTTTTTTTTTTCAAATGCCAGCGCTGGCTTTGTAGGCTTTATGGGCTACTAGTTATGCTATTTAGTGTCAACGGCAAACACGTACAAACATTATGGACCTGGATTTTGTACAAGTACTAATGTTGTAAATGTATTTTTCATATGCTTTATGACTTTATTTTCGATTTGATCAAGAACGTAAACCTGCAAACGCTGTTTGAGTATAACATTAGTTAGCCTGCTATCGTTGCCAGTCAGATGCTATTGTGTAAATCAAACGTGTATTAAGTTAAAAAATGAAGCAAATTATTATTCAGAAACCTTTATTAAGAGCCGTGTGTGGTGAGGTTCTGCTTGACTCTGATTCATCGCGGCTTTCTCGGTCTGATTCTGCCTCACTGATACTGCAGTTCTCGACATCATTATTTACGTGTATCCACCGTCTATGTTATCCACCTTTGGCATGGCCGTCCGTTTCGCCCGTAAAGGTCATGGGCGTTAATATTCCGGACAACGTGAGCGACAGTTTAGCCAATCACAACACACCGGCCCAAACGAACCAATCTGAGCCCACTACGTCATTCTGAGGGAGTGTTTTCATAGACTCAGGAAGTCATGCGCTCGTGCAGGGGACAGGGGAAAGCGCGGCTGACAATAAAGGTGAAATTTATGAAAAATAAGACTTTTAAAAAAAGAAAAACTACGGATACATGTTATATTGCACCCCATAAACACAATCATGCAAAGAAAAAGAGCAGTTAACCCGCCCTTTAAAATAAAGGACTTATAACACGTGTTCATCTTTTGGGGGAATCCAGTATGCTGGTCATACTGATCATTTTTGTTTTGCTTGCAGTCTATGAAGACAGTTCAATAGAATGACATTTCCTTTTTAAATAATCATTATCTGAACCATTCAAACGAAGATTGTGTAAATGTGCAACTGGAGATAAATGACTTTGGGCCACATTGGTTGCTGTATTTATGAGCGCTCCTTAATGTGTGAAACTGGCATTTTTGTAAAATGGCAAATTCACGTATGTTCTCTCATGTGCATGACTATAAATATCAAAATGCAGGTTGACTGGGTCCAATTGCACCTTCAATGTCTTTACTTATCAAATCAACGACAGACAATCTGAGTCCACCTGAGAGTGTAAGGGATGCATTGATTTATGTGCAATATCAGTTTGCTGATTCAAGAATACCGTTCAATAGCTAAAATGACTCCACTCATTCCCATCACCTTGAGCAGTATTGACAGAACTCAACACAATTGGTTTAACAATGCTGTTCGCAAAAAAACATCCTGTACATGATGACTGGAAAGTTGGATTCAGTCCATCTCAGATGACATAAAATCCCACCTTGCATCTTGTAATCAGATCAAATGAATGTATTCCTCTCAATGAAGTGTTTTTAAATGCATTTCTGTAGTATCCTAGGCAATATTAACATTTGTATTTAGGAATAAAAACTTAATGAAGTGATGCCGCTAAACCTCATGATCACCTATGATGCACTATTGCACTGAATCTTTATGTTATTTTATTTATTTTTTGGTGTGATAATTCAGCATCATGTCTAACTAACATAATCATAAATAAGGCTTCAGAGTAAAGTTTGATTTGTTTATTTTAGGCTTATGTAAGAAAATGATCAAAGCATCAAATTATAATGTAGAAAGGCCCAAAGGAAATGTCTGTATTTCCACCTTCATTTTTGACCACATCAACAAACTGGGTCAGATCAGCAGGCTTTCGCTAATTACGCATGGCTTGTTAATTGCACCTTATCTCGTTATGACACAAATGCCACCGTTTCTTATTATGTGAAGAAACTGATAGTCAGGAGAAAATATATATATTTTCCTATCTGGACTTAAAAAGAAACCACATTTTAAAGTTTTGAAGGTTTTGAAGAATGCTAAATTACAAAGTAATGTAAATCAGCAATGCCACTGAATCACTAAAGTGTAAAAACTATTAATTGTCCTTAAATAAATTACAGAATCGCAAGCTCATTTGAGAAACCATGTATTCCAAATTGTAAGTTTAAGGTCTTTGTGTACTGTGCTGCACAATAATTATGTGAACAATCTAAATGGCAGACTGAGGTAATTCAGAGCAGCTTCAAAAGACAAGGACAGAAAATTTAGACCTGTCAATCTCTGTTTTATAGCCTTTCCATCTCCCCTATGATTGTTACATCTCAGGACTATAAACCTAGATTGGATGGTCCATGAACTCAAGAACCACTAATATTTCCCATCTTGCTCTGTCAACAGTCTGTCCTTAAGCAAGACACTTACTTCCATGCAGCTCAAGGGAATTTGTTCCAGCAATTACTGTACTGTGAGTCACTTCAACATTGACAAGTCACTCTCATTGTTTACTGCTGCAGAGGAAAGTGCACATCTCCCATAAATGCTCTTCCCATTAACAACGGTCTAAATTCAAGAAAAAAAAAGCATGTTTATTTATGGACCGCAACATCAAGCTCAGCCATTTGCATGATAAATCAATTTCCAGTGAACAACATCTTTGCTGTATGTATATAATATTAAAGACAGAAAGACAAAGATGATAGAGTACCTCCTTTTTTTATTCAAATAGATTGTGTGCATCACCTGTTATTATGTATGCCAGCATCAGGATTCCATGTAACATGGAATGTTGTTAAGACTATGCAGGGATTAATTCCCATAATAAACATAAACTCTCTTTTTTGCCTCTGACAGCATACCATGCTGTCCAAAACAATGAGAAAGCCAGCGAGAGGAAGGTAGAAAGAACGGCTAGAGAGATAAAGATCAGAGAGGGAAGTCTGTGCACTGCTTTCTTCACATGATCCCAATAATGCCTGCAGCCTAATACAGTATCAGAGAAAGACAGGGAGACACACAGAGAACGAATAGAAACGAGAGCGATAGACCATCTCAGTTACAGCAGATGACTCAAAGATGACGAGCTAGAGATGAGATAAGGCTGGAAAGAAAAAGGGGCGTAGTGATACTGGAGCGAGTGTGCTGGGAGTAGAGTGGAATCTGTCCAACAGGTACATGTCTGGCCAGTGGATATCAAACCTTCAATGTCCTTAAGCCTAAACCTGAAGCTTGGTTTTATTCACTGTGAATTCAAGCAGCTCTGTGCTTTTTATTCATCACACACATATGACAATTAGTAATTTGGAAAGATTTATTTCTACCTCGAGAGTCTGAATGATGTGATTACAGGACTTATCATGAAATCTGAATTCATATATTATAATAAGGGGCACTATATATATATATGAAGAGTTCAGATGCAAAAGCCTCTAAGTGCCATTTGAAATTTTCTCCTGAAATAATTATTTTTATCAAGCTTGTATATTTAAGTTCAGTAATATCACTTAAATGGCAATGAAGATTACCTATTAATTGTCATTTAAGTGAAATTACTGAACTTAAATATACAAGCTTGATAAAAATGGTCATTTTAGAAGAAAATTTCAAATGGCATTTAGAGGCTTTTGCATCTGAACTCTTCATATATATATATATATAGCTCCCAAAAGGTGTGTATGGAAAATTTGCAAACGGTCTTCTTACATTGCCAGATTTTCTACTATAAGCCTACAATAATAATTTCAGCCACAGATGGTGATAGAGAGGCCAACGTTTTCATATTGCAGTTTCAATATGCTCTGTAAAAAGCAGTTTCTCTAATTTATTATTTTGAATAATGCAAGGAAAACACAGTCCTAATATTTTAACTTTTGAAGAGTTCAGAAATCAGTATTTGATGGAATAACCCTGATTTCCAGTCAGAACTTTAATGGGTCTTAGCATGCTCCCTATCAGCAGAAGGAAGCATTTTTTTTTCTTTTTGCATAATCTTGTACATGGCTTAAGTTATGCAAAGACATTTCTGCCTGATTCTAGCCTTACTGAAGAATCAAAAAATCCTAACCAATCCCAACCAAATTACACAGTGGGGGTCGAGAGACTGTCGGTTGTTGGTCTCTCTAGGTGTCTGTCTAACCATTAGAGGACCAGGTGTTGGGAAAAGCTGAAAACTGGACTCATCAGAGAAGATCAGAATCAGGCAGACTGACACAAGCCACTTACAAGGTTATCCTGGAAGAAAACATGCTTTATTCTGCTCGGACAATGTTCCCCAACTCGAATAATAGTATAATCAGCAGGACAATGCTCCAATCCACACAGCCAGGCCAATAAAGGTGTTGGAGGACCAACGGACCTGTATTAATAAATCAGTTTATTAAACTGATAGGATAATTAGTGTCTATAATTTTCCGCTGTGATTATTGGCCAGGTACAAATGAACTAGGATAATTACGTAGACACAAAGACATTTTCTTCCACAACACCATTTTTTCCCTTTTATTATTCATCCACCATTGTAGCACTCTGCCCCAGCACACCAACAAGCTCTTCCTCAAGCACACCAGTGATCTTTGTGTGTACAGTAGTGCCTTTGGGCTTGCAAGCACATTCTCTTCACTTTAAGCTTCTCTCCACCTCATAGCCTGCCTCATTATACCCTCCTTATTGTCAAGGCTCATTTAGAGGCCACCAACATCGCCTCACTCAAATTAAAAACCTGCATTCCCGGGGCTAAAGC
Organism: Hybognathus amarus; assembly: GCA_030378365.1. Taxonomy (NCBI): domain Eukaryota; kingdom Metazoa; phylum Chordata; class Actinopteri; order Cypriniformes; family Leuciscidae; genus Hybognathus; species Hybognathus amarus. The sequence continues at coordinate 317,182 of JAQIUQ010000550.1, forward strand.
TCTCTGTGCTGCTATGCCCAGTGGGCACTCAACTTCAATTTACCCCAGGATTAAAATCCCGACTGCTACTTCACATCCCCCAAGTTCAAGAGGGAGTTCTGAGAAAAGAAAAGGGTTTGAGATGGGGTTTTAGAGTTAGGCCAATCATGCAAAATCAGTATCAAGGGCAGATGTCCGCACTGCGTTGGACGTTCTAGGTCAGACTATCTAAAAGTTAAGGCCTCAGGGGATGGGGGTAGTGACAGACAGGTTTGGGTCAGAATGGAGCCGTCAAGTCACATAGAATTGGATCTGAATGAGAGAAATGAACCTTGGAAACAATATATAAACAGAAATGGATCATAATTGCAGATACATTCATCGGTCTGTCCACTTATAATCTTAGTGGAGATTAATGTCATATTTTTTTCCTGATAGCGTTTATTAGAGAAGTCTCAGTACTAGCACGCATTCAATTCCTCCTCAGCTCACTGAGTAGTGTCCTGTCAGCATTATTGTACTGAATAATTACACCTCTATAAGCAACTCACGCCTCTCGTATGACCCCCACTGTACCTCCTTACCCCTGCCTCTCTGTCAAAAAGTTTCTATTACTCTGATCACATAACAGGCACATTTGCATCCCTTGAGTGGACATGCAATTATCCCAATAATGTCCTGCTAGTCCAGTCCTCAATGAGTGTGCTGGAATGTGGTTTGACAGGCAGTGGACAGAGAAAAGAGGCACCACAAAGCAGTATCAAATGCTCTTATTTCCCCCTTTGTGTATAATAAACACACTTTCCGAAAGAATGGTTATATTTTTATTGCTTAGGCCATATACTGAATAAGAATAAGAATAATTATTTAAAAAAAAATTAATGGATTCCCCCCCCCCCCACCACCAAGCTACTGTCTCAGGCCAGTTTAGCAGATATCAATACCATACCTTTAATTCTATTAAATAAACTGAAAATAATAATATTACAATAATCATCCTCATAATTGCAAGGAGACAATTAGTCATATATACATTCAAAATGATATTTTAAAGTAATAAATTAGGTCTAAATTGCAAGATTGTTTTTGTATATCATTTATTACCAACAATTCAATAATATGAACTAATTTCTATCCAAGTTAAGCAAATTATATCTTATCTATATTCCAGTTTTTCTGCATTTTCTGAAACCTCAGATCCCTCACTTTCTCAAAACCTTAAACACAAACCTAAATTTCCAAACCACATTCAGAGAACCTCTGACTCTTCTGGCTAAATCAATCAATGAATCAATATTATAAACACTACAGATCATCCATTAAACCCTAAAAAAAAATGGATAACACAGAATCCAAACCATGCAGTTATAGAAAAAAGTATATTGTGACAAAGTTAACAATATAAGCAATTACATAAAAAAGCAGGCAGAGCCAGAGGAGTAAGAGTAAGAGGTGGATGAGGAAGAGGAAGGCCAAGGACCGTGATCTCTGATGTGTGAGAGATACAGTAGATAAACTCACAGCTCATTAAGTACTGATACCTCACCCTCCGTTGACATGATTTTGGGTCAGTAAACTATCCTCATCAATACCCTGCAGCGATGGCTGCTACCTTTGCCAATTAGACTAAGATGAAAAGACTTGGCCTGCAGATTTTTAAGGTCCTCTGTTACCTCTACTGTGTGTAGGTGCAACTCCAGCACTTTATTCTCTCATTGGCATCCCTGACTGGTGTGACATTTAGTTCAGGCAAATTGACTGTTTTCTTTCAGTCTGTAAAAAGTACTGTTCTGACAAAAAAGAAAAAAAATGTCATCGGTGAAGGTGATGCCAGGATATTTGTTGTTTACTGACTTTATGGGGTCCATTATTTCTGCTCTCAGTGTAATTATATTTGTATTACCTGCTGCCTGTCAAGGTCACGGCTGTAGACATTTTCAGCTGCTCTTCAAATGTCTGACCTTGCCATGGGCTCACAGCAAAACGTATTGGATAAAGAGTGAGTGGCTTACTATAAGACACGCATGTACTGCAGATAAAAGCTACAGTAATCAGTCAGACTGCAAGCTGTCTGAGGTCATCTTAAATAAAGCACATGTGAGCATTACAGGCAAAAAGCACTGAAATGCCATCACCTTGCAGTGGATCATTAAAATACTCTTGTGTGAATGGCTATCTGTGAAATATTCCATCTCTGTTGGGTATGTACAGTAACCCTCGATCTCAAAAAGCATCACAAAGTTGTGTGGTTGGAACAGCAGCACTCAATCTGTGGTTAGAAGCACAGTTTCTTGTTTGCATGACATGTGGACTTAATGAATCAGTATCTTGAGCAAAATAAACAAGTTTGGTGTACGCGTTCGGTGTATGAATGAGTGTGTGAATGGGTGAATGTGAGGCAATATGTAAAGCGCTTTGGTGGTCATTAGGTCTATGAAAGCGCTATATAAATGCAGTCCATTTACCATTCATTACAGTCTGTATATTATATACAAATGTCATTAATGTCTTTAGTTCGTCAAGAGATTTAAAGCACCGTTTTTGAAGAGTGGGCATGTGTGAATGTGCTCTACCATATAAGAATGACACTATGATTTAAACTGGAAATAAAGCAAAATAAATAAGAAAGATGCTAAATACTGTTGTCCTCAGATGCCATACATGCCATGCCATGTATAATTTATTGCAAAACTTCTATCATTAATTCGATCTCAAACAGATTCATTAAAGAAAGTTATTACACCACCACCACCACCACCAACCAATGTGGTTGAACGACCAATTTGCGACAATACCGTTTTGGGAAACAGTCGTGACTGGCTAGTTGATATCTTCAACGATGCATCGTACTATAGTAGTGAACCAGCAATTAATGTTGTTGTACGGGAAACACACCCCTGATTGGGATCACTGCTTAGGGAGCCTATCATCGAGTATTGTTAAAACGAGCCAATGCACATTGGCGTCTGAGAATTGCATTGAATCAACAGGTTCCCTAAACATGATCCCAATAAGTAGGCTAATAACTGTACATGATAGTACACAAAGTGAGAGAGAAAACAGTGTATTATTACAGTACAGAGGGAATAAATCATACAACGGATGTATTCATAACTTTTAAAATTGCTTTAAAAGTGGCAGAGTTTACAAAATTCAATGAAACCACTGCTGGAATTTACAAAATCCAACCAGATTTTTGTTTGAATTCTGACTGGTTGTAAACACATTGGCCAAGTTTACAGCTAATGTCAGATTTTGGCTTACAACCAGGGTTAGGTGCCTATACATAGTGTCATTCACCTATTATTTCCCTCTAATTCAAGGGATAAGCTGTGGGTAAGGTTAGGTTTATACACATAAGTGTATACGTACAGGAACTTTCGAACAGGAACGTTGTTCAAGGATCAACAAAATGTGTTGATCCAGGAACGTGTCTTACTTGGCAAAATCACAGTATTTTAATTAACATAAATTTTAATTTTATGGACCAGACTGGAGCACCAAACTTCCCTGAATCCTTTAATCTATCTTAACATGTTTACAATGAAAGACAATGAAACAGGCAAACTATTTATTCTAGATACGAGGAAAAAAAAATCAAATTAGCGAAGTAATTTTTACAGTTGAACTTTGCGCAATTACAAATCAGTAAATTTCATTTGCTGTCAACATCCTATGGATTGTGGCCAGTTCAATTAAAAAAACAGCTTGAATCGAAAGGATGCCAAAACTGAAAACCTGGAAAATGCTGTGGTACATAAAGTAATTTAGCTTTCTCTTCACATAGAAATGCTGGTTTCACTTGCTCTCCAAATCCACAGATCTCCTGTCCTTGATCCTTTTAAGCACACAAGCATAAAGACAACTCTGTACTTAGACTGCAGTGTTAGACCTGTATTTAGCAGGAAAGCAGGGAAGCTAATGGATTTTATGAAGGGAACCATCCCTCAAAATGTTCCAGCTGAAATATACAGGCCTGAAGGATGGTAAGATAGTCAGGTAATGTACTCTTCTCCCGCAAATGATGGCGCACAATTATCAATGTCCCATCCTAATCTAGCTGTGAGATTCACTTTAACAAAAAGAGAGTGGCCACATAATGAGAGAAATTATGCTTCCTTCATCTGCTGCTATTTTCACTTACTCTTGAATTTTAGTGTCTGAATAGACCTGATGACTCTTATGTGCACTCTGTTACCCCTCATTCATTTGCTGCCTTTTTTATTTATTTTACTTTAACTGATGAAAGCAACATACATACTAAATAAATAAAAATAGGGATGGAATATGAATTACTCCTGGTGATCAGCGTATTAATCCTCTTGACACTAACGTTGGTAGACTTTCATTACCTCCTTTTGGACACTCTATGGATTACTTGAAAAGAGTGACTTCACGACTATGAGCCGGAGCGCCATCCTCATTCCACTCTTGACAGGAACTACAATTACTCGCAACCTGATTAATCTGAGTTGCCAACAGAATGGCAGGGTGCACACACTATCAAAAGACAGAAAGGAATATAAAGTACACTCCTAGACCTGCAAGACCGTAATTGCCTCAGATTATTGGATCCCTGCACAGTGTGGGGAAATTCTATGAGATATGACTGCATGATGATTGGTGATAATGAAAATTACAAAGATGATGGTCATAGTAGCACCTAGAACATGGTATATGTACCCTTGTTACACATGTTACTGATAATGTAACTATCACTATTATTATCATCATCATTATCATCAAGTAAGCTATAAGCAGACTTGGCCTTAAATAGATAATTTCACACATTGCCAGGTCTTTGATTGAAAGGCAATCTGACCAATCATAAAGCAGAGTCCGGCATTTTTCCACCAAGCAAACCAGACAGGGGTGAGTTTCCCATAAACCGACATAACTATCTGGGGTTCGTTTTCCAAAAGGATCGTTAGCTAACTATGGTCGCAAGTTCCGTCGTTATCAGCATAGTTCAACAAGTCGGTGTTTCCCAAGTGGGGAATCCACCAGCTTGACACTAAAGTCTCCCCGGCGGCAGTCATTGGCTAACAAACCTTCACTGCTGTTAGCATTCCATTGACTCCCATTCATTCTGGCATAACCTTATTTATTTATTTATTTAATTTTACATCTGAAGCGTTTAAAGACTCCTAGATCTCTAAAGAAACACAACAATGGATAAAAGGCTCCATTACCTTGTAGTTTTTTGTTTTTTTTTGTAAAAATAAGCTTTGCGTCATAAAATGATTGCGTCATAACTATCCACTTTCACCACGTTATCACTAATATATATGAAATGGCGGCCTAAATGTTTTGTCTGGACTAAATGTCATATTTTGAAATGTTAAATAATACATTTAAAGTGAACCCTCCTATATTCTTAGAGCCCGTTTTCATCCTTTAGCGTCACATAAAGCGCTTTATGACAAACGGCGCTTTACTTACGCACATGGTAACGTTTTATATAACACGCAAACTCAAGGCGTCATAAATCCTTCAGCGTAATATGAGACTACCCTACCCTACCCGACACCTAATACGCTAACCATCACAGCGCGTAGTTATATAAACGATAAAGGGTACCATGCGCGTAGTATAACGCCGTTTTGTCATATAACGTTCATATATGACGCTAAAGGATGAGAACGCGTTGACTCTTACTAACCTTGTTAATAAACAATCTATTTAGTTGTAATTATAATATTGTACCAGTGAAACTTTCGGAATTTCATCGCCAGGCCTTTATCATGGTCATTGATTTTCAAGCTTAATTTTTCACCACATAAGTATTATATATCGAACAATAGGGATATATTATATAAGCGAAAATTGTTGTTTTTGAAACAATGGTTTGATAATGGCATCATATTGGTGGATAAGTTATTCAATTAAAAGTTTTTTTTTTTTTTTTTTTTTTTACTTACAATGAGTTTAGCACATTATAAGATTCATGTTACACCAGGGGAATATGCAAACGTTTTCTGTATGCTGTTTACTTTATGCACAGTGAGATGTGGCGCTTTCTGTCTCCACAGGGGAGAGAGAAAGAAAGGTGAGATTTTGAAGAAAAATATGTAGCCTATATTTATATTTATTTTTATTAAATAACATTTGAAAATGTATATGTATAAAGTGATAAAGCTGTGAGTTTATCCATATAAAGTATAAAATGTATAAAGTGAACACCAAATAATAATACAAAGTAACCTTTTCTGTCTTGTCTGACGGTGCATTGTCAGTATCCCTTTTGCTACTTGGATGAATTTTGTAGGCCTACTGCGTGTGAACAGAATGTGTGGCTTGTCTGACATAGCAACAGTAACTATGGGGTGTGGGTAAGGGTCAATTGCAATTAAAACAGTTTAAATGTTAAGTTTTAATGGAATAATTCTGCATATCTTCATTCAGTCTTGCTAAAATGATGTTAAATAGACAGTACATGCTACACTTAAGGGCAATGATCACTAAGTATAATGACACTTCAAATCACGGTAAATTAATACCTACTTAGACAATATTAAATATGTGTGAAGGAACCTCGGGTGTACATTTCTGTGAATGTAACTGAATGACCGTCATTAAAATCACATCAGCTCAAATGAAATGAAAACGTAGGCTACAATTGATGTCTACAGAACATTAGCATTAGCCAAAAGAACAATTCAGAAAGAGGCCCCTGACACAATTCTTTGTCATGTCCTTCACACCTTGAATGAAATAATGACTATTCCTGCAATTATACCTCATCATGCACACTAATTTACCACATAGCACAAAATTATGAAAGACTTTGTGAGAGTTTTATGGAGGAATAGTGATGGGAGGGGCAGGGTAAGAAAAAACTATCTACTCTGTTGTGTGCTCTAAAATGACTCGTGGAATGGCTGGTCCTGACAAACATGACAAGAGGAGTGCGTGAAGTGACACTGAGCTGCATCCTGCTCTTTCTATCATGTTGTAGTGGAAGAAGGTCAGGGTCGTCTTCAAACAAACATACTCCCCTGTCAGGCCCTGACAGCAGAGTCGGGACGGATGTCTGATGACTACATCCCTACCTTTTCTCACCTATACCCGAAAAAAGTCACCTTCCCCTTCAAAGACACTTATTATTCTTTCATTCTGTAGTACCTGTCCAGTGTAGTGTCATATCAGGTCTCCTTTGCACTCTGCAGTTGCTTCCTCTTATAATTGTTGTCATAGCAAAGGTGAAAGAGCAACTATTGTACTTAGTTTTTTTTTCCCACTTCTTTCACTCAATTTGAAACCTCAATAAAGCACTTGCTCAGTTTCTTTTAACTTGAGGAAACTGACAGCCTGCATCTCAAACATCAGCAGGAAAGTGAAATAACACAACCAGTATAATGGAACGTCAGATGGGCTAGATGTGTATCAGATGTGAGGGCGTGAAGTGCTGTTAGCCACACTTTGTTCATTTTGGATTGGAATGTCAATCAACAACACCAAAATATTATTCTGTCATGTCCTTCTCCATCTCAGTGTTTGACCCTTGAGAATCATGGTCAGCATATTCACCACTGTGACTGTGGTAAGAATTATGGTTGAGGAAGCTACTTCAAATTATGGTTGAGGATGCTACTTCTATTTTTTAATAGCTGAGCTACTCTTGTTGAAAGAAGCTGTATACACTGCAGAGCTATTTACAAAAAAAAGACAAAAAAATTGTAAAACTTTAGGTACAGCACTTTAGGTACAATCCAATGAATCTGTTTACAGATTTTTAATGAATAATAATAAGTAATATTAATATTTTATATTATACTAGGCAGTTGAATGCTTGAATCTGTTAGATAATATATTGGAAAGAGAAGCAGGGTAGAGAAATATTTACATAGGTTGTTTACTGACGGGTAAAACTGATTCTGTAAAGGAGAATTCTCAGAAAGCAAAGACGCGATGTGCACATGATATCTTTGTAAAAAGTTAAGTACCACACTGATCTTCTATATTGACCCTTAAAACTCTTTGTTCCTACATAGATGTAATGGTTGGATGATTACTGGTTGAGAACTAAACTTTCTGATGTCTCTGCTTTCTCAAAGCCAGTATGTTTGTTGCCGTTCATCTCTCACGCTGTCTTTGAGCTATAATCTCCACAAGGCTGCAGATTCTGTTCCTGTGTGTACCCGCCATTCCGATGATTGTTTGCTTTTAACTAACATAATGATGTTCTGATCTCTCAAAACCAGCCACGCTTGTTGTCCAAATTTCATGTTGTCTGAGTCCAAATACATCAAGGAGCGAGGATTCAGCTGCACCTGCCCCTGAGTTATGGTTACACTGAAGACAATGAACCCGGGGATATTTGCACGTGTGAAGTGTTTGAAGTGCTTGAATACACAAGTGTGGGGAGTAGAGTCTTGCCTTTATTCCTGAGACCTGCTGGATCGTCTGAACTCAAGGGGAGTTGGGTTTTACTAACTAGTGCTCGTTGATTGTGTCCTAAAAGCCGCGTTTCCACTGCAATTACCAGGAACTATTTGTCCCAGGAACTATTTGTCCCAGGAACTTTTTCATCAGGAACTTTTTTTGCCCCAGACCGCTTGCTTACTGCGTTTACACCGCGACTAAAGTACCGGTCCGGGGCGGGAAGATGACGTTGAACTGTGTGCTGACTGCGCTTCCCAGCCTGCGCGTTTGTTTTGAGTTTTGTATGGAGGAGATTCAAGCTTTGCTGCTTTTGTGCGCAATTGGTTTACTAACGAGTAATTAACAAAATGGCAGAAAAGAGACGAGCACCTAAATCGTGTTCAGAAAGATAAAAAAGTAGACCTTTGTTATCAGCGGAATTGACCGTGAGATGGATGGGACGAATGCGCGCCATCGGGCAGAAACAATAGTGTGGTAAGAACCAATCAGCATGTTCAGTGCACAAGTCCCACCCCGAAAGTTCCTGAACTCTGAAGTACAACCTCGCAGCAGGGAAGGGGGATTTTTACCCAGAACTTCATTTAGACCCTGGTTCCTGTGCGAAAGGACAATTTTTTATTAGTAAAATGTTTTAACAACTTAAAAGCTACATGATATTTCTGACTAGCGATGTAATAACGGCTCTGTTCTTGCAGCAGATAATCGTACAGTTTCTCTATTATTAGAGATGCCGCTGCTGAATGCTGTTGAGAGACGCACAGGTGATTCAGTTCAAGACTGTGATCAATAACACAGTCTCATACCAAGAAGTCATATAACTGACGTCTTGGGACGTCTTTTGACCATACATCAATATCCGCCTTGTTAGGGTACCCTAAACGTCGGTTATATGACGATCCTGGGACGTCATACAACTGACGCTTTACCTTTAACGTCAGTTAGGTGACGGGGTAGGTTTAGGGGTAGGTTTAGGTCTGGGTAGAGGATCCATAACGTCATCTAACCGACGTTTAAGGGTAGCCTAAAAAGGCGGATATTGATGTATGGTCAAAAGACGTCCCAAGCACGTCAGTTATATGACATCTTGGGATGAGACTGTGCTGTGAATCAACGTGCTTAATCTTTCTCTCTATAATTAATAAGTGCATTAGTCTGCTATCAATGGCTCAAGCCTTGAATTAGCAGCGGGGGGGCTAGGGATGCACAAAACATTAGTCCAACACACAAGAGCACTTTAAGGACAAAAACCTGACAAATGTCTTGAAATACATGTACATCATCCAAACTATGTTTGAGGTGTGGTAAGAGTAGTAAAAGCAGAATAATTGAATTATTGAAAAATAATGCACACCCAAGGTCTGCTTTGCCTTGTAGCAAATAATTACCACATTAGTGCCAAAACCGACTTGCGTCTTATAAGTGAGGGTACCATTTTGGATTAGGCAGTTCACTAGAATGAATTGATTTCTGCTGAAGATGGCCAAGAAACTGACAGAGCGAACATTAAAAACAGCAACAATCCTATTCTAGCTTTGTTGTACTAAACATTGGTGTTGAGACCATTTTTAAAGGTCTTGGTTTTCTCTTAATCTCAGACGAGGACTCTGGTTTTTACCAGTGCATTGTCTTATTTATTTGTAATCTTTGTAACCGGGTGGTAAATACCCTTAAAGCTGCGGTCGGCAACTATGGCTGATTAAGTGGACTTTGGCAACATTTTGAATGTTTTCAACTCATATTGCCCTCCCCACTATCAACGAATACCCTCCCACAGAGTTCGTGCTTCTGTGAACTGCGACCGTCTCATCAGCATTCATCAACCATGGATTATTTGGAGGTATGCTGCCCTTGCTAATCTACCAATATATTGCAATTGCTAACGTCATTTATACTCTAAATGAGCTTACTTGGTTTGTTAGTGTTCATCTCTCTTCCTTACTGCGCGAACTTCAGGCGTGTGCATCTGTGATTGACAGTCAGATCTCACACCCCCTGGGCTGATTGGACACAGTTAACAGGGAGCGCTGGATTTTTGCAAAACAAATAACACGCTCCAGATGGAGTTAGAAGCTCGTTTTTTCTAAAACCACTTTATTTATGTTGTTCTGTCGGATTATAGTGTCGATTTCACTGAATATGATAAAAAAAATGTTGCCGACGGCAGCTTTAAAGTTTGTTTCTCTCCTTGCAAATTTAAAACTGCTATCTCATTGGCATTTCAATTATAAAGACAAGAAAAAACAATTCCCTGGAGTCCTCAACAGGTGGTGAGCTTTTGGTGAGACGTTCAGCACTGCCAGAGAGACGCGCACTCTCTAGATATTTTGAGTTAAAGTGTATAACATTTGGCTAAATAAACATGACCGCATGATGTGAGTTCATATTACACATTTCATTCATTACACACAACACATCAGTGTCATGAAAAGTTGATAAAGTTTGAAAAGTTAAGTTACTTGTGTTTGTTACCAATCAATTGTGTCTCAGAAGTGCTGAGAAAGCCGAATAATTGGTTTGCTTTGTTTACTGTAGGATCAAGCTAACCAATTTTTGGGTATATATATTTGTAATTATCCTTCTTGATCCTACAGTAAACAAAGCAAACCAATTCTTCGCCTTTCTCAGCACTTCCCTAATTGATCAGACAGCTGAGCCAACGTAAACTGTTTGTGTTAGTCCACCCGATCTTGGACCTGCCAAAAGCACTCCTCAGCTTTATGAGCACTGGGAAAACAGACGCTCTCAATGATCTTGGCACTTTTAATGGGCTCCAATGACCGCTCACCTCTGCAGCTTAACATAACGGTGGAGCAGCAGGTTGATGGTTTAATGTGCGAGTGCAGCGATCGGTAATGGCAGGGCTCTGAGTATGCAGCCCTTGTACTAACGTATAGCCCCTTCTGAATGCAAATCCTCTTTTCACATCTCTTTAACTCAGGGCATTTCTCTCATCTCTCTCACACTCTTCTTCTTTTGGGGGGAAGAGTGGTGCGAGCGTAAAGGATTAGCACTGATGCGCGAACTGATGTGGGAGACATACGCAATCAGAATACTTTATATGCACATGTGTGCTTAAAGTTTGTGAACGTGTCTTCTTCTATCTCTTCTAGACTGATCTTAAATCCAGAGAGTGATCACACAAGGGATGGCTTATTGTATAAAATAAATTTTGAATACAGGAGTAGTCATTCTTGGGGTCTAATCCACATGGCTGGCTCTCCTCTTGTGATAAGACCACCTGTTCGGAGGCTTACCGCTGTTTGATACTAGATCTATGGCGACAGATCTGCCAATGAAAGCTTTTATTCGGCATTTATTATGAATACATATTTACTTATGCAAGGTATTAAAAAAAGACAGGCATAAGTCAAACAAACAATCTGAAACTGCAAAAGCTTATGTGAGTTGTAAATAAAAATAATAGACACAATCATGTCACATATACCGATACGCTGATTGTCAGCAATGGTCTCTGTTTGTTTTTGTGTTTATTGCTTTTATATGTTTCTCCCCTTCTTTATTAAAATTATATCAGGAGAATTACACAGCACACTTGACTTGGAGATATGACCTTGATTAATCCTGAGGCCTTTTGTTAACCTTGACGGATATTGCCCAGGGAGATGATGATGGAGTGGCCAAAAGGCAGTGTGAAATCTATAGACTGCTGTATCATTAGTGCATGTCATTAAAGTTTAAATAGAAAGCATAATGAAATGAACCTTAGGGGTGCTCATATAGATTACAGCATACCAATAGGCTTGTAATCTATTTGTCATTTGAAAGCAACAGACCCAAGTGTCAATGCAAATTGGTTATGCAAATCCTTGCTGTTGTGAATGCCATTTTGCTATGTTCATGTGTTATTCCATATCCCAGTGATCAAATCAAATATTATTTATAAAGCACATTTTAAAATCCACCTGTTGTACATGAAAGTAAAAAAAAGGATAATAAGAACAAGAAACACGAAAGAGTTACAGAAGATTAAAAGCACAAGAGGAAAGATGTGTTTTAGCATGGGTTTTTATTAATGTTGGAGCTGTTTTGTAATCAATTAATGTAAGGGCTGTGATGCAACAGTATAGACCCACTATCATAAGACTGCCCTGATGCACACACAAACTCACACAAACATACATTTGCATGCATGACTAGAGCAATCCAAACATTTTACATTCTGCTTATTTGAACACTCACACCATGTCTTCGAACATGGGCTACACTCAGTGCAGGTCTCCATAATCAAAGTGGCAAGCCGCCTGCCTCTCACTGTCATCTCTTACACTTTAAAGCCAGGCTGCTGTGACAGGTAGGAATTTGCTGTGGATTACCACTGTAATATATTTGCTATCAGAATTAATTAATGTGCCAAAGAATGTGAAATATTTGGTAATTGCAAACTAATTTTCTACCTAGTTTTCACAGATATGGGTGTGTGGGGGGGAATTGGTGGATTTACTTTTACCCTTTATATATCAAATTAAAAACTGTCCATCAAATAATCCGCTGCAGTCATGTTCTAATTGCTAAAACCACAGTTACAGGAAGTCTTTGATGAGACCATTTTGCTCACAAGGCATGTAATTGGGACATAATTAAAAATTGCCCTGCCATTTAAACCAGAGACCTGTCAAACACTGTGACCTTCCAGTGAAGGATTTGGATTATGATAAAGAGCCCCAAAGCAGGCTTTTAGAAATGAATTGAATTTTAAGCAAGGACAATCCTGCATTATGGTTGGACATAATCAGGATGAATGTGGTTTTTGTTAATAATTACTATAAAAACAGCAAGATGTCTAGTGCGCCCATGTAACTTTACTGGTCGTCTGATGCACATTGCACACAAAAATGGACAGCACAATCTGATTGGTACAAAGTAGTGATGTATGTCTGAGACCACTTTCGACGTGGTCTCGGTTCTGTCACGGTCTTGACGGTCTTTGGTCTTGGTCTTGTCTTGGTCTCGCTGTCTCAGACCGAAGCATAGTGGTCAGGGGATTTAGCAATACAGTACTACCAATATCCACGACGATATTCGCAACACATTGAAGCGATGCGCAGCAAGCAACGAACACTTGATCACTTTAAAAAACCAACACAGTCTCATCCCAATTCGTCATATGACTGACGTTTGGGACGTCTTTTGACCATTCGTCAATATACGACTATTTAGGGCCCCCTTAAACGTCAGTAAATGACGATCCCGGGTGATCATACAACTGACGCTTTACCTTTAACGTCAGTTAGGTGACGAGTTGGGTTTAGGGTTAGGTTTAGGTATGGGGTAGAGTTAGGATCCCATAACGTCATCTACCGACGTTTAAGGGGCCCTAAATAGTTGTATATTGACGAATGGTCAAAAGACGTCCCAAAACGTCAGTTATATGACGAATTGGGATGAGACTGCGCTGAAAAAAAACATATAATTTACAGTTATTGATGTATTAATTTTTAGTAAAACACATATCAGTGACATGATGGGTTTTAACTTCATTCAGGAGATTTGGGTAACTGCACAACGTACAGATGACTTTGAGCGCACAGCCAATGGGGTGTGTGTGTGTGTGTGTGTGTGTAACCATAGCGACAAAACAACCAACGTTCGGTTCCTGCACTTAAGCTTAAAATTTCGTTTTTAAAAATACATAAATATTTTTAAAAAACACATATCATGTACAGTTATTGATATATTAATATTTAGTAAAACACAGTGACATGATAGGTTTTAACTTCATTCAGGAGATTTTGGGTAACTGCACAACTGACAGATGACATGATATCACATATCAGTGTTATTGATCAATGATTTATAAATCACATATCTGTTATTGTGCTGTCATTCTGAAAATACTGTACTGTTCTGAACCCAATTGCATTCTTCAAGGTATACGTGCATACTTACAACATGTTTTCTGCAAAATGTTGATTCTGCAAAATGTATAAAAGTTGCAGAATCCATTCTGAAACTTTTATAAATTTAAAAGTTGCTTTGGAACTTAGAAAATGGGCAGAGATAGACAGGCAATGCAAAACAAAATTTTACAAGTTATTGCTTCGCTTCAACAACACTAGTCTGTGTTTTGGTCTCGAGTCTTGGTCTAAACTTGGTCTTGAGTCTTGGTCTCGAACTTGGTCTGTCTTGATCCTGGTCTTGTCTTGGTCTCGAATACCCTCTGGTCTTGGTATTGTCTTGGTCTCGAGTTTAGGCGGTATTGACTACAAGTCTAGTACAAAGCAAAAAGTAAACTAAACATCCAGATCTCAAATTCGATAAAAAAACAAATAATAATAATAATAACTCATTTCAGATAGATTTTTCAGTTGTTGTTTTTTTTTGTAGTAGTAGTAGTAGTAGCCTATAGTATTTATAGTATAGATCTTTGTAATAGTTTGCTCAACATGTCAGTCAGATGTATTGTTCCTGTCAGAATTAGCTGGAATGAGAAAGTCGAAAGTCTCTAACCAGGGGTTAAGTGTCTTGCTCCAGGGTACAGTGATAAAAAGCCTATAGATTGCCCTCTCAGGGTGACCTTTCAGTCTAACCACCAGTCCCCACCACCACCCATATGTGATGCTAACTGTTGAGGAAAATAAGGTTGCCTACACAGAGCATGGGGACATTCTTTACTGTGAAATGATGCCTCAGCATAAAGGATAAGCTGGCATCGTCCTGGTTCAGTATAGACCCATGCAAAAAAATAAAAAAATAAAAAGAAGCGCTGTTTCTTGTGATTCAGAGAAATCATTTCCCTCTCTCCATTTGCATGCAAATGCTCCCCTTCACAGCCCTTCGCACACAATAGGCCACATAAAATTGTTGTCCCGTCAGGTTGGAATGAATTTCATGCCCTAACTTTCCATTTAGTCAGGTGTTATGGTGTCACTGTGCATCCAATGAATGTGGAAACTCCTTAGTGAAATGCATTACAGGAAAGGCAGAAGCTTAAGAATCCCTGAAGGCCCTCCGATGTCTCTGTTCTTTATTGATTCAAGCACTTTAAGATTTGCTCATATCTTCTAAAAATGAGAATGTTGGTATGAAAACCAAATCACAGCTAAAATTCCATCATCTTTCAAATCCTATACCAGATTTAATATGATTATGGCAGTCGAGAGCATTAATTCAATGATTATAAGGGAAGTTAAGCTCTGAAATCTTGTTAATATGTTATCGTAATCTACACTAGTTTTACCATAAAAAAGGAAAAGAAAATCCAACACACACACATGCTTGCACATACACACAAAAATATAATTAACTCTGGATTTCAGGTAGGTGGAAATGTGCAGTGCTTGCTCAACCACAATGAACTGATCATTGTAGTAATTCCAAATCATACAATTTACTGGATTCTACACTTGTGTCACTGTGACCGTAATATCACTGTAGCAATAC
Source organism: Hybognathus amarus (assembly GCA_030378365.1). Classification (NCBI taxonomy): domain Eukaryota; kingdom Metazoa; phylum Chordata; class Actinopteri; order Cypriniformes; family Leuciscidae; genus Hybognathus; species Hybognathus amarus. Next base: position 332,947 of record JAQIUQ010000550.1, read on the forward strand.
TCTCCATAGTGTTAGAATCACTGCTCTCTATAAGATCGGTCTGGTTGCCCTCGGGCAGGGCATTTTGTCTAGTTTAAACTTGGTAATGGAATAAATTTGGGTTTTCTTGTGTCAGCTCTGACACTTAATCCACACCATTCGATACCAGTTCCTGATGCAACTTTCAATCTAAGTGCTAAGGATGGGATTCATGAAGAATTAAACTGTTCAGAATCCTCTAAATTATTTTTTAGTACGTGTGAGTAATACACATTTTAGAAAAAGACATGCAATTTCACTGGCAGATATTTCCAAGAATAAATAGCCTTGCAGATTTGTGTTTACTGACTCTTTTCACATTCTAGATGTGACAAATGCAAGTCCAACAAATTGGCTTAATTAAACAACAATGTTAAACTACAATTTGTTCATATATTTGAATTAGTTTTTTTTTATAAACATGCTACTATTAAACAAAGCACATGTTTATCTGTTAAACATTCAGTGGCTTACTACAGTAAATTTGCATATACACTATATATTTGTTGTTTCTCTTATTTCAAAAGTAATTGAATAAAAAGGGTGGCACATGATTTATGCTAATTTAGACTTTTGTAACCTTGTCTTTCTCTATAGAGCTGAAAAAATAATTGACCTTTCTGTTGAACACAACATAAGTTTCTGCTGCAAATATTGCAGCTTATTTTGATTGTAAAGAGTTTTTGTATGTTTGTTACATAGCAGGTTAAAACATAGAAGGAAGCAGGATTAGAAATGCAGCAGCAGTAATACTTTTATTAAATAAACTAAAGACTAAACAGAACTCAAAAACTCAGACACTGAGAACAAGACAACCAATAACATCAAGAAACCACCCAAAACTGTAACAGAGACACAAGGTTTAAATACAGAGACTGACAAGCTAAACAAGATATCAAGAGGGTGTGGTCAACTAGAAACACCTGGGGATACCAATAAACTAGAAAAACTACAAAGGACTACAAAACATGACAAAACAGGAAATAGCTAAAGCTCACACACAGACAAGGGAACCACAGACAGGAATCATTACAATATTATTGACAGTTTCAGAATTGCTTTCTGAAAATTGTTATAGTCAGAATATTATTATTCAGATAGAAAAAAAGAAGAAGACCAATAGCCACACGCCTACACATTGCACATTTTCAGGGGTGCATTGACATTTAAATGCAGCAGTGAATCTGGTAATTTTTGTTCCACGTCACTGACCGATGTAATAATCAGCGAATATCTCACTCAAGCAAAATTGTCCAAAATCGAATACTTCCTTACTATATAGTATGCAAAAAAAAAAAAAAAAAAAACAGTACGCCAAAAGATTAGCATGGCCGAATTTCATAGTTTTGAAAACAGTGGATGAAAAGTACCCCCACAGGAGGGAATTTATTAATGACAGTGAAGCGACTCTGGCAACTGACACTGGTAGGTCACATGAAAGTATCTTAGTAAGTCCGAATTTCATTCATACTACCCATATTCATTCTACATAGAGTGCACTTTTGGTTGCAAATTAAATTCAAATTCAAATGTGTTATTTTCTAAGTCAATAGGCAATTTCGGAAGAAACCTTTCTAAAAAGGTTCATGGGCATGCCTGAGGCTGATACAGTTAGGGGACCGTTTTAAGCCAGCTTCACACTGTAGAATTTTGGTCATGATTTGGGCATCTGAGACAAAGTGAATCCTACAAGATTCCTTTGATCCTAGGCTAAAATAGGACGTTTTCGAATGCTAGTTTTACATTTTCACCAAGAGCTGAAATTAAACCTCCTACAACATTCTGGCAGTGTCAGAAGCTGAGGTGCAGTCCTGCAGTGTGGCTTCCTTTACGACATCAGTCAAATCAAAACCAATAGGAGAGCAGAACCTAATGAAGCAACAACAAATAACCACTTGCTCCACACGTTTTTTTCTCTTCAGTTTTCTTTTTTGTTTTCTTTTTGTTTTCTTTTTTTTTTAAGAAAAATCATGATCAAAAATGAAGCAATAGATTGTTTTTGCTTGCTAGCCACCATTTCAATCCCACATGTCATGCAGTTCACGGTCACCGAGCATGCCATGGATTGATGATGTAAATCTGCGGACGAGTCTTCATGCATTAACACGCTTTGACTGCCGTACAGTCTGACATCAATGACAACTGCTGCCAGGATCATGCTGGTACAGTGTGACAAGCGACAGTCATAAAGAGGACTATTAGAAATCATACAGTGTGAACCTGGCTTTAGGTTTTTACTCCAGACCGTGATATTTTAAAGCATATGGCTAATATTCCAATACTGAATCAAAGAATGACTCCATCTGCATCCATAAATGGATGATTAAAGTCTGGGCTAAAGCCCAGAATGTCCACAGACACTGTAACCGCCCCTGGTGAATACAATAATTTATTGTATTTCGACAATACACAGCATACATTTCCATACACAGCAATTTCTACTCTGTGGGAGAGTTATAATTCATTTGAAAGGTTCTCGTCTCCTTATTTTTGAACTGTGACTCTTCCTCCAAATCTTAGATGAATCCTTGAACAGGAAAATAACTAAATCTGTGTCCTGTGACCACTGTACAGAGCAGGGTGCAATCTCAGCACCTCCCTTCTAAAGCAGGAGCAGGACCCAAAACATCATCGCTGACTTTTCTGACTAAGAAAAAAAAGTTTTTTTTGAAGACTGCAGGATGTTTTTTTTACATAGTTTATATTTGATTTCTCTGTAGCACATAATCTAAAAAAGAAGAAAAATAAAAACTCTGCAAAGCATTGTGAAGATATTATAGCAAACTACACAATATATTTCCTTTCACTACATAAGGCTGATGTGCTTGGACTGGAAACTGAAAAATGTTATTCAACCCTTTATGGGGCGAGGAACCATATTTGATAACTTAATCGCGCATTCAAACTGACTCTCCCCAGCCTGTTTGCGTTGTCGTATGAGTGCCTATATTTCTCCTAGCCAATCAGCGAAGATCACGCTACGTCACTGATAGTCACACCATGGCATCTGACCAATCAGAAGTTGCGCAGAGCATTTCAAACTTCAGAGTCGTTCCGGATATTGGAAAGTGAGGTTATGCGCTAATACCTACTCCCACATCAGCACTGATAACTTCAAAACGGTAAGTTGATGAAACTCACACATTCTATGGTTGAATAGTTGTGCAACATGTTGAGATAGGTGTTGTTTGCATAGATTTCTTGAAAGTAGTGACATTTGTGGCATGAAAAATGGTGAGATCATATTTGATCATACGCCCTGTTCAGGTAAGATTATAGAATGTCCATATTTAGATACACCCTATGCGTGTAGAAAAGCCGTACTAATGTATTTTTTCTACAAATAATGCATTATAGCCACAGTCTATGATTATAATGTAGGATTTTACTAGTGCATTGGATCTTATCACAGGTTTGAATAACATTATAAAGTGATCCAATGGGAAATGGAACACATTTATAGCCATTTTCAAGCCATATTAGATATTGAAATATGTGTGGTTTTGGTCAGTTGTATGACCTTTATAACAGTTTTTAATACTTATAATGATATTTTGCACTTCTTATTATATATTTACATATATTATGACAGACCAGTCCAATGTTACTTACTTATTTTCTTATCATTTATATTTCAGTAGATCTGCACTTCACTGTTACTCAACAAATAACTCAAACTGGGCTTGATATTGACTCAAAAATGTACTCTCTGTTTTTTCCAGCTATCTACGCGAATCTTTTACGGCAAGAGGGAGACAGTTGTGCCAGCCCACCCCAGCATCAGTGATGATGAGGGCTCTGAGGAGGAAGATGATGATGTGGCAGACCCTGACACCTTCCCACCCACCCACAATATAGACACTCCAGGCCACAGGGATATAGGCCTCTCTGCCAAGAGGTGTAATTTAATTTAAAATGTAACTAATATTGATTTAAAATGTTCCTAAATAAATATTTTTATGTTTGTAACAAGTTATTGTGTTTTTATTATATTTTTATATATACACTTTTTAAGGGAAAAAAACAGTTACCCTAGACTGGCGAGGAACCATATATGGTCACTTCATTGCCCTTGATTTCCAACTTAAAAAAAAAAAAAAAAAAAAAAAAACAACTCACAAATGTTTAGAAGTCTTATAACTCTATGGTTGAAATTTAGAATTTCCAAGTATTTCAATGAGTGCCCTATAAAGGGGTAAATAATATGAATTGGAAATGAACACATGAAGTGATTGAAAACATATCGTAAATCTAATCTCGTGTCGCAACGCAACAGTTGACCAGTCCTGATTCGGAAAGAGGTCTTTAAGTGATGGTAGAGTTGGCCATTTGTCATACATCAATGCATTGTGCTGTATTTAACTGAAGTACAGATTTACGCAAGGTTGTGTTAACTGAAGTAAGAAAACAGTCTGTGTGTGTGTATGTGTGTGCATCCTGTTTGGACATGATCAGTGCTATCATTTGCCCACATGTCCACTGTGCTGTGCTGTTTGCTGTCATAAAAAAAAAAAAGAACAGAGTCAGTGAACAAATGCACACTGATCTAAACACTCCAGACCTCTCGCCCTCAGGATGCCTCTTCCCCTCACGTAGCCCCAGCGCGAGGCTTCGTCTCTAGAGCAGCCACTCAGACATCTGCTATAAAAGTGGAGCCAGATCTGACAGGGCATGCAACCAGCCAAAGCAAGAAACGCTCCTGCACCTCCGGCTCCACAGCTGAATATATATCACATCAGCAATGACATTTTGCTTTAATAATGGAGACGGGGCAACAAAACAAATGCCATCTTGTCTCGGACTGAATAATGTCTCTGTTATAATTTATCCTATGGAAAATGTTTGCGCGTCACATTGATGGTTAAAGATTGTAATTTGTTCTCTCGCTCTTTTTCAATCTCATCCTTCTCTTTTTTGAGGCAGGAGATGAATAAATTAAGACATTCTAAATGAAAATTTAAATTAGATTAGCTAAACCCATGGAAGAGGGATGTCAGTTGCAAAGAGAAAGCATCTGGTAATTGACAAATGACATTTGGTAGCAACACTCCACATAAAATTTGACTCTAATGCTGTGTTGCATATGCTGTGTATTTTATACATACATACATGCATACAAACACATGGTGGTCTCATTGAGATTCATATTTTGTAACTAAATTGGCAAATTATTATTATTTAATTTGATTTCAGAACGGTTAAACCACTCGGGTCACATGGATTTTTTTAATGATGTATTTACTACCTTTCTGGCAGTGGCGGCGTTTCACAAACATCTAGAGTATGGCATCTGGCATAACATAGAACAACGACATTACCAAACGATATACCTCACATTAACAAAATGCACAATGCACTGTTAACTAGTAACGCATTGTGTCAGGAGAGAAAGAAAATAGGGATAGCTCACATCTTATTAGGCCAGACAGAAACAGCATTCTCTAAAATGGAATATTCAATCCATTCATGAATTTTGTAAAGCTGCACACACCCACAAAAAAAATAAAATAAATTATATATATATATATATATATATATATATATATATATATATATATATATATATATATATATATATATGTATGTATGAAAATAAGTTTTTTTTTTCCTGATCCATCATCCAATCAGAGAAGTCGGTGTTTAGACCAAGCGCGCTCATTGTTATTCAATCACTTCATTATCACGTGTTTTGCCTTCGGATTTATTATCAAATTAATATTATAACAATTTTTTAGCAACTTTATTGCATTGAAGTATAGCAAGAGTATGAAAAGTCATAAAAGTCTCATGTCGGACTCGTTTATATGAAAGGAATTTCATAATTAAATAAATAAGCCCAGATTTCACAGTGGGAAACCGTGTTTAATTACTCCAGCATCATTTAATGTAAACTGCATTTATGACAAACAAAGAACTAAACAGATGTATACACTATAGGCCTACACAGTCTATCAATAAATGCATGCACGTTTTCATCATAGACAGTAAAAGGTTTTCATCTGCTTTTGTTCTGACGCTGACGCTGCGGAGAAGCCGGTTGGGAGAAGTCGGTTTCAAAAGTTTTGACTTTTAAAGGTGACTGACTGAGCGATCATGATACATTTTTTTTGGGGGGGGGGGCTGGGGTGGAAATTTAGGGGGTTTAAAAAGCCCTCCTAAAATCTTTAACGAGCATCATCATCAGCTGATGTTTTATCTGAACTCTGACTGCTAGGGTATGGCAATGGCCATACTCTGCCATAGGCAAACGCCGCCCCTGCTTTCTGGGGCTTGAAAGGGGTGGGCTGTCAATGGAAGGACAGAAAGCTATTTTAAAAACATCTTAATTTATGTTCTGCAGAAGAACGGAAGTCTTAAGAGTTTGGAATGGTATAGAGTGCCGAAGTTACAATGTCACTCTGTAGGCCAAAACGCGGAAGTGAGTTATCATTTTAGCACTCCCGGTTCCCTCGCTCTAAAGTCTATGTTTTTTTTGCTAAATCGCCTGAAATAAGGTCTGGGGTTAACCAAGCCTCTAAATATTTTCACGTTTTGATCTATGACATAGAACACACATGCTGAAAAGTGGTCAGACCCCAGCAGAAATAGAGGGGGCGAAATAGATGCTAAAACACTATCCTGATCGTTTTCAATACCTGCAATTCCAACTCCTGACTCCCTACAGTGGTTTTAACGAAACAAGCTGTTTTTTTATACTGCCAAGGGCGTAGCTCGCGTGGTGAGCTGAAACCTGCATACGTCACGAAGTGCGGAACATCCAATAGGAAAATTCAACTGAGAGGGCAGCACTAAGACGTTTTTACACCATCTATTGTAGAAATGAAACTTTATACACAAATGTCAAAAAAGTTACAAAAAAAAGTTGGTTTAGTGTTTAGTCACTCTTTAAACATTTTGGGTGAACTAAGCTTTTAATGTTCTATTTTTTAGTGAGGCCAGCAGGGGGCGCTCACCCTGTGGTCTGTTTGGATCCTAACGCTCCAGTATAGTGACAGTGATGAACACTATACTGTCAGAAGAGCACCATCCTTCGAATGAGACGTTAAACTGAGGTCCTGACTCTCGGTGGTCATTAAAAATCCCAGGATGTTCTTCGAAAAAGAGTAGGGGTGTAATCCCAGCATTGTGTCCAAATTTGCCCCTCTGTCCATCATGGCCTCCTAATCATTCCCATACACTAATTGGCTTCATCACTGTCTCCTCTCCACCTTGTTGGTGTGTTGTGGGCTGATTTTGACATGACAAAGCACTGATATCTAAATGGCTAAGTTGTTTACTTACTTTTTAGTTTTCCTTCCCATTTTGTTAATTCAGACTGAGTTGCGAACACACAGATAACTAGAACACTTTTTAATGTCACATTTTGTTATATTTGCATTGTTTTATTTCTGTAATATTGTTTATTTTCTCATCCATTTGTTTTGCCCCCCTTGAATGGCCCTCATATATATATATATATATATATATATATATATATATATATATATATATATATATATATATATATATATATATATATATATATATATATATACACACATATATATATTCATTCAAAAAGCATACATACATGAACGTTTTAACAAATTAAATTGTCAAGTATGTGAACAATAATGTAGGGTTTACCAGGACAAACACTATCAATGCAAGTATATATATATATATATATATATATATATATATATATATATATATATATATATATATATATATATATATATATCAGATGCAAAAGCCTCTAAATGCCATTTGAAATTTTCTTCTAAAATTACCATTTTTATCAAGCTTGTATATTTAAGTTCAGTAATTTCACTTAAATGACAATTAATAGGTAATCTTCATTGGCATTTAAGTGAAATTACTAAACTTAAATATACAAGCTTGATAAAAATTGTTATTTTAGAAGAAAATTTCAAATGGCACTTAGAGGCTTTTGCATCTGAACTCTTCATATATATATATATATATATATATATATATATATATATATATATATATATATATATAATAAACAAAACTTGAACAATTTATTACATAAAATAGCAATACAATGTCCATCATTATTTTCACCATAAATATGTTCCATAAAAATATAATTAATAATGAGGCAAACAACAAATAAAAGTGGAAACTGTTTAGGATGATGATATTATTGCAAAGGTTATGCAATGACTTCATGCACAGGTTATGCAATGACTGCTAATCAAGACACCTCACTCAAAGTCAAACCAACCCATAGAGAGTCTGACCGTCACACATAAACCATGCCCTACAAATTCACTTCAACAAAAACAGACATTTCCCGGGAATGTGGCTTCCTCCCACAGGGATATACATCCTCCATCATCTCCTTAATTCTGTTGTGTGCCCTCCCTTCAACCCTGCTCTCCGTCACACTCTCATCTCAATGTTCTTACTCCTCTCTATTTTCTCTCCAGATCTCCTCCAGTGCTCTGTTTTCTTCATATCTGTTCAGTGAAAATGTTCATCTATCCAACACACACACATTCATTCACATGACTGCTCAATAAAAACCTCTTTAAAAATAAATACAGACGCACGCACACACCTGCTTGTTATGCCCAGTGGCCCACAGCTGTTGAAAATGCAGGCAGTAAGAGGAGGACAGAGGAGCATGCTGGCCGTCGACTCATATTATTCCCCCATTTTGTCATTTTCACAAGATCAAATGGGCGTGGTGACTAAGTGAGAACAAAAAGAGAGAGAGAAAGAGATACTGAGGGAGAGAGCGAGAGATACTCACCATGCCCACCTAAGTAAAAGTGACAGACAGATCCTCTACCACAAAGCTTTAACCTTCCAGTTGATGACACAAGAGTTCTCACATAAATGTGTCTCAATAACATGCATCGTGTATTGTTGTGTAATTTATACGCGAAAATTAGTTTTTACGCGCATATGAGACGCAGTTTTCGTGTGTATTTGATACACAGTTAATTTGCATGAAATACACACGCAACCCACACCACTAATTCTACCCAAGCGTATAATACACACGCACCCCACACCTAAACCTACCCTAACCAACCAATGCGTATCATATGCACGGAAAACCTCACTTTAGTTTAGCGTATAAATTACATGACAATACACAACGCATTCTCATCCCAAGGCGCCATATAGGACACTTTTGCAAAAGCGTAAATATCCAACGCACATGGCACCCTTTAGGCCAAATGAGACGCTTCGGTTATGGTTAAGTTTAGGTATGGGGTAGGGGTCGGGTTAGAGCACTAGGAGGCACCTTCTGCCCGATTTATTTTTACGTCTCATTTGGCGCTAAAGGGTGCCATGTGCATTGGATATTTACGCTATTGCAAAAGCGTTGTATATGGCGCTTTGGGATGAGAACGGGCTGCAATACACATGCGTGCCATCACAGTCTCATCAATTCGTCATATAACTGACGTTTTGGGACGTCTTTTGACCATTCGTCAATATACGACTTTTTAGGGCCCCCTTAAACGTCGGTAGATGACGATCCCGGGTCGTCATACAACTGACGCTTTACCTTTAATGTCAGTTAGGTGACGAGTTCGGTTTAGGGTTAGGTTTAGGTCTGGGGTAGAGTTAGGATCCCATAACGTCATCTACCAACGTTTAAGGGTGCCCTAAAAGTCGTATATTGACGAATGGTCGAAAGAAGTCCCAAAACGTCAGTTATATGACGAATTGGGATGAGACTGCGCTGGCGTGCCATAAAGACGCATTTAGTGTGATCGGGTTGCTCAGCCATAGGTTTGTTCGACTTCATGCAGCGTGCACAGACCGATCAGGGTGCGACATCAAAGTACCGCGAGAGTGATTGAAAATCATACCGAGACACCAGCTCTCTAATCGCTCTTGCTGTACTTTGTCATACAACGGTTGGTCTACAGTGCCACTGAAGTCGAAGGCTGTGTCCGCAATTGCCCTCATACATTCAATTAGGGCACTATTTGAGTGGACAGCCATTTGTAGGTGTCAGAAACCACAGTAAACGTTGTTGAGCGCATTCATTCAATATCATAATGCACTGCAATAGTGAGTGTACAACTGGACGAATTCCCTTGAGGTGACCCTTAAAGGGCACTTCAGGAAGAGGATGTGTTTGTAGGAGTGATCAAAACCAAAGTGAACACCTGAATCCCTTCATGAAGGGCCCTTTCACAAGTTTGTTAGCAAAGCTTTATTTTAAAGCTAGAGATGGGGGAGAGTTTGAGTTACCAAAACAGAATGATCGAAGTTGTTTTGATTTATTACACATTTTCATCATGCATTTTCTATAAAGTTTCATAAGTGAGAAATGTGTTAGTAGATTATGTAAATATGACTATAATTGTAGGGTTTAAAAAAAAGTGCTGGCAAGTTTTATAGCAGAGAGGCTCTCTTACTACGACTCTGCTACCCTTCGGTCTTGTGTGATGAATAAAAACTGGAGTTGAACTGCTGGTTCAGAGGTTCTTTACCTGCATAAGTTGAAAAATTCGTGCTTATTATATGCCAAAAAGTGCGTATCATATGCACGCGAAAATGCGTACCTTATACACACAAAAACTGTTTTTGAAAAACTGAAATGAAATTCGATACTATAGATATAAACTTTCATTAAAATAAGGTCTCGAGCACACGACAATGACGTCACAACTGCGTTGAATGAAAAATTCAAATATATATATATATATATATATATATATATATATATATATATATATATATATATATATATGATGGAATTTCCTAACCAAAATCAAACAATATGATGGATAACACAACTGCAACTCTACCTCTCAAGCAAATGTATCTTGTTTTAAGGATGCTTTGCCAATTATTTTTTTTGCTGGTAAATAAAACAATTGCAGTGCACCTGCTCAATATCCACAGGGTAATGGATTCACAAACAGTCTGTTTATCCTTGCATCACATCAAAATCCCAGCACTCGTTCTTTCTCTGGTAATGTGACCCGAGCGTCCTTGCAGGATGGCAAAGAATCTATAATCTATACAACTGCATAAAGGAAAGCTGCAATTAGTATGACTGAGAGCTCCAAATGTTAATGGACTGCATTTCACTCCTTGTCAGCGACAACAGATGAACTAGACACTCACTGCATTTTATGTTTGCTTCATCATCATTGTTATGAGCACCAAAAGCTCCAGTACACCTTATGTATTCCAAGACTAAATGCAAAAGACAAAGCCATAAATTATTCTCATGCAAAATCTAAAAATATATATACTAAAGCTGGAAAAATACACTTTTTATGAAGCCACAGTAAAAACAGTGACTACAGCACTATTTAAAACCACTATACTAATCAGTCTTTGCCATTTTCAATTGTGCAAGCTTACTAAACAAATACTATTTCATCTGCTTTTCTCTCTAGGGCCGTAAGTGTCCATACTATTTGTATTTAGGGAATGTTTTGTGTTTTGGGTGCAGGCTGCAAGAATATGCGCTCACATTCTACGAATGAACACATCCATTTGATATATTGCTTGTTTGTACATCCAGGCTTGCCCGTCTGCTGTGAGTGCCTGTGTCCATTTGTCTTAATAAACTTGCTGCTGCAAATTAAGACTTCCATCTGTTGGAGGTCATATCTGTATTTGTCATCCCCTCTCGAGACATGGGCTACATTATCCCATCGCGCTTCAGCTAAGGACATGTGTCACATGAAAATGCTGTGAAATCTATTCCATGCAATGGAAGGAATATCTCTCCTGCTGTGCAGATTCCATCAAATGAAAGAAAAAAGTGGTTCAGTGGATGACGGAAAAGAAAAAGAAAGAAAATGCTAGATATCCGCTAACATCTCCAGCTCATAAATTCCATCAAGGACCAGGGTTTTAAAAAAGTCAATAGTGTGCGCAATGACTGGCACACACACACTAAAACGGCAGATCAGCAAAATACGCAGATGCGTGCTGTCAAAATATAAATCACCAATCACAGCACAACATAAACACAAGTGCCAGACCAGCAGAAAGAGTGAGCAGGAATATATGAACGTCATTTCGCAAGTGGCAGGAAAGCAGGGCTAGCAAGAGGGAGTGGGACTGACTCAAAAACCACATAATTAAATGCAATGTTATTTATGATTTCAAGCATTAATTGCTGGCCGGTGAATTCAAGGTTCAGGTTTTGCCTAGAGCTGAAGTATTGTTTGAGGAATGCCATGTTTCAGTTCGGCCCTTGGAAGATATTTTGATGAGAAAGTGGACTAAAAGGTTTTCGATATATATAAACATTGTGTATAATGCCTTTCCCACATAGCCTTGCAAATACACAGAACGTGATGTTTGCTATTTTTTTCCCTGAGAATAACAAAAAATAAATAAAAAAATAATAGGATGCAGAAGGAATTCAATCTCTCAAACTGTTCTCAGATTTTGCAAGACACCAGTCGGAATATATTTTTGCAAGACACCAGTCTTATATATTTTAAGCAATGTGTTGCAAAGCTGTTGTTCTTTAAACAAACTAATATCTCCTTTAAGACAATATGAATGATCAACCTTCTAAGAGACTTCAACTCTCCATGAAATCCTTGCAAAACACAAACACATCATTCAGCACGACATCCAACGCTACAACATTATTTATTATGGGATGAGAGAAGAAAGGGAAATAATAGAGTAAAATAATCAGAATAGAAACCAGTCATGCATCCCAGTTTAGTGTGAGGTTTGTTATTTTTAGCCAAAGCACCAATAATGACCCTAGCAATGTCTAACAAAATTGTTCAGGCTCAGCTAAGCAATTAGGCCAGGCAGAGTGGCTAATGGAGAGAGAATTACACAGACCTTTCCCCATTAGCTTCCATTTACACCAGGAAATTCACATTGAGTACCGGCCAGACATGACTTCCAAAGTAGATTAGGGTCTCTTTTTCTCCTTCTTTCCTCTTTTAAGTTCACACATGTGTTGTTTTTTTTCTTTCACAGTTTTTTTTCCCCACAGGCCTTTTTTTCCAGTAGGTGTGCTGATATAATTGGTGTAGGCTTAACTAACGTCTGGTTTACTTAGCACGTGGTGTCAAACAAGAAAAACCACCAAACAAACAACATGTGACCCACACATAACCAATGAATATTCATAGAGCTTCGATGCTCATGAAATGCACGAGTGTAGGTGCAAGATCAACACATTCAAATTCACATTTATGGTAAATGTGTTTGCATAATCAATCAAAAATTTTCACAGTGACCAAAAACCTGCCATATAAGATTTTTAATTAAACAATAAAACCAATTTAGGTGTTAATATAAAAGTTCAATGTAAACAGTTTCAGAGTGGCATACATAAGAAACAATTTCCATTTTAACCTTCATTCAAACCTTGCATGGATTCTCACTGTCTTTCGCCATTAGGGACTGTCAAATCAGATGTGACATCTCTGGGAGAAGGCAAATCCAAAAGAATATTTAAATCATCCTTCAGTCTTTCAAGACCTGACTTGCCGGGACCTGCCTTGCTAGCTGACGACTTTGACAATTAATTTGTGTCTAACAGATTACACCATCAACCATTCCAACCCCAATAACATACATCCCATGCGTATACACGTACGCCACGCTCTGCCCATGTGTGGAGGAATCTAAGACTAAACAAGATATTCTGAATTAATACAAAAAGCAGCGCGAGTGTATCCAAGAGATACAGAAGAGAAGTCCGAGGGAGGGGTTGCGGCGGCTCAGTCCCATCTGGTTCGTTTCCGAGGACAAGGACTCTCATCATTCTCTGGAAGTTAATGATTTCTCTCGTCTCTCCAAGCTTAATTTGCTAAATGAATTCAGATATCTCTTCTATGGGATAGCTGTATGAAGAGGAGAGTAGATTACCCCTTGACCTGCTGAGGTACAAGCAATTAAAAAAGCGTCACATCAGTCTGTCAAGACGAAACACAAAGGCTCAAGACACCTAACCCAGTTAGAGGGCTCAACTCTTTAATAAAGAAAGTTTGGTATACTTGTCAAGAATCTAATAGCTCCTGTTACAGTGGGTAATTGGGAATTAGGCTACACACGTTGGGAATGAACATTTAGTCGTCTGGTTCTCTCCACCAGAGAAATAGATGACAAAACAATAAGAGATTAATAAATAGTTCCCTCTTCCTAATGTTATCAGTTTATAAACTAATCCTTAATGTGATTATAGTATTAACCAATAAAACCTAAGTCAATAAACACATTTTAAGTATTTGTGAGCTATTAGCATTAATGCAGTCATTACTCTCCTGCTAATCAGATACTGAGACCTACAAGATTCAAATGTACGTAATCAACAGCCCAATTAAACAATTCAATCTCATTTTAGCATTTTCTAGCGAGTAAATCTGGGGCATTTGGATTGATCGGATAAGACAGAGAAATGGATGGGATTGAGCGGCCTTGCTTTTGGGGGGAGGTGGTTAAGGATTTAGATAATTAGGGAAAGAACGTGGAAGAGAAATCAATCCAGTGTATTCATTTGATGTGTTATCAGAGCCTGTCCGCAGTGATGCGATCTGACTTATAATCGATACTGATTGTGCACTGGGGTTTTCCCTCACATGTGGTTACAGCTGTGCTCTTCTCTGCTACAGTGGCTACTTTTCTGGCACATCAAAACCGGCTATTGAAGTTTGTCATTATGCTCTAGGGGACCTCAGGATGTGGAGACATGCTTGGGCACTCTTGCAAACACACATTTGGATGCGGAGACTGTTGCTACAATAATACAAATAATTGTGTATGGCTTCCTTTTTGCTGTAAGCTTCAAACAAAATTGTACACTGTAACAGTGTTAAAAGTTTGATTCTCTTAAAAAGCTGTATTACATACCGGAGCACAAAGTTCTGTGCAAAGTGAAGTGTAAAATTGGCAAATAGGATAAGCTGAAGGTCAAATCAATGGGCACAATCCTCATAATAGACCACTGGTATGGAGTACAACAATGCAGAACTGAGCAATTTGTTGTACGGCTGAACTGGATCTGTTGGCTCAAAAGCCAACTTTAATGTCACCCTGTTCCCCAGATTCCTAAAAGGTGTAAAATTTGAATCCTGTCTGTAAAGAAATGGAATTAGCCATGTCTAGAATACACAATCAAGTCATTTGTTTACAAGCTTTAATGAACAAGGTGAGTATTTCAGCAAACATCAACTGATGAGAAGAAAAAGAACAGTCCAAGGCCAGGTGACACACACACAAGAAACCAACACATTCTCATCCCTTGGCGTAATATAGGTGACGTCATATGACATTTCGACCCTATCTCACGACCAATTCGTACAAATTCAACGAATGATTAAAAAGTGGCTAATTCCAACACAGTCTCATCCCAATTCGTCATATAACTGACGTTTTGGGACGTCTTTTGACCATTCGTCAATATACGACTTTTTAGGGCCCCCTTAAACGGCGGTAGATGACGATCCGGGTCGTCATACAACTGACGCTTTACCTTTAACGTCAGTTAGGTGACGAGTTGGGTTTAGGATTAGGTTTAGGTCTGGGGTAGAGTTAGGATCCCATAACGTCATCTACCAACGTTTAAGGGGACCCTAAAAAGTCGTATATTGACGAATGGTCAAAAGACGTCCCCAAAACGTCAGTTATATGACGAATTGGGATGCAGACTGCGCTGCTAATTCATACTAATTCGTAGGACCTCACTCACACGAATTCGTATGATTTGTCTAAACCCACGTGATGGTTAGGTTTAGGGGTAGGGTAAGGGGTAGGTGATTCGTACAAATTGGCCAATTCGTAAAATATGTACAAATTCCCGTGAGATTGGGCTGGACATTTTGTCAAAATATTATGCATAAGGCACCCTTTAGCGTCAATTTAATGTGCACTGTTATGGGTAGGTTTAGGTCTGGGGTAGGGTCTGCGTCTCATATTGACGCTACAGGATGCCAGTCACCTTTATTACAACCTGAGTTCTGTGTGTTATATAGATGCTAAAAGGGTGCCATGTGTGTAGTATTTCGACAAAATGTTATTGATGCTATAAATTCTATTGACGCCAAATGATGAGAACAGGCTCAAGAAACACATAAATGTTGCTTTAAATTTTCTTGCAGGTTTAGGAAACGAACATAAGGGAGACTGGAGAGGGAATCCAATCACAGAAGTCTCAGGCTGCGTTTACACTTGGCATTAACATGTGACCTGTATCCGGATTTTGTCCACATACACATTGAAAAGACAAGTGTAAACACGCTTCTGATTGCTTCGGAATGTTTTCTAATCAGCATGTCCAGGTTCGGAGGTAGTCTGGGATGCATTGTGATTGGATCTCAGTGTAATGTAAACGCAATCCAGCCATCATGACTGTATTCATCGTCATTATTCCCCCTCCTCTCCTCAGAACTGAGAACTATGTGGTTTTGCGATAAAGTAGAGTGCGAAGTACAATGCAAATATAATGAAATGTTTGTCTTAGCACCCGAAAGTTGTAGAACCATTAATTTTCTGTAAATAACGCACATTTTTTCCACCACAGCTGACAACGTTCTCGGATCCATACATTTCTCTGTACCATTTACATCCACATTATAGCACTTTACTTCGTCCTCTTTATTTAGCGAGATTTGTCCCCCAACTGAAAACTGTTTTGAAAAGAAAACCCATAACTTCAGGTCGACTTTGCACCAGAGCCATCCTTTTGTTTGTTGTTATGTTTTTTCTTTCTTTCTCACAGGTAGTGATGTTACGCTCTGAAGCTTGCTTCAAACTCGAACGTTCCTTACAATAAACCACTGCTTCAGAGCTTGTATCATTACGTCACTAGTCACATGAAAATGGCGTCATTTTTGCATTTCAAAACACATGAAATGTATCAATATCTGTAAAAATTCACCAACTCAAATGTGTTTTACAGCACCAACACTGTTTTAGCTTTGATCGCCTCTGGTAAACACGTAATAAACAGGGTGTTAACATATAAGCCTTCTTGCATTTTATGGTTGTCAGCTTTGTTGCATTATATTTACTTCACCAGGAGATTTGCAATTTGAATAAGGCTGAATGAAGCTTCGAGTAATGAACCATTTTCGACACAATTGTATCAGAAACGCTGTAATGCTTATGGCCATCAGTACTTACAGGGTTGCAAGATCTGAACCTGTTATCCAGATACCGAAGCCACTTGATGTGTCCAGGTGTAAATATAATGTGTCCTGATTGGCTTATGATCCGATCTGCTTGATTGGATCACGGTGATCGCATGATATTTCCAAGTGTAAACCCGATAATAATCCAGTACATCAGGTATGGTGTGGAGCTGATGAGAGTGATTGATTGCAGGTGATGGTGTAATGGTGTGCCATTTGGAGTCAGGAAGGATTATGGGAACTGAAGTTCTGAGGTGACAGGTGATCTTGACAGTCTGAGTGGACCGCAATCCTTTGGACAGTCCCTTGGGCTCCATTTTAAATAACATTGCTGAAACACACATTATTTATCAATAAACTAAATGATTTTACCAGAAAAAAATCCTCACCAAAAAATGTTTATGAATAGAGTTCATTTTCAGGATATGTGACTGGTTTAAGGATCCAATCCTGAAACCAAGAAATCCCCATAGCCTTTTAACATGTCAGGCCTGCAAGATGTAGAATAGATGTCTGGGTAAACAGTGTTTTATGCTGTATGGGCAATAGAATGACACACTTTTTATAACCAGTTTACCTTGAGTGACAATATGATAATAAATTAAGAGGGAATTTTCTGTATGTGACTGTCTCATCCCCCTTCAGGGGCAGAAATTTGAAGGATCAGTGGATCAGATCATTAAAATAAAATCCCCTCATCCCTGCTTGAGCTCCTCTTCATTCCTATTCACCCCATGCATGAAGGAAAGAGTTAATTACCAGGGTTTTAGTGATTGCAGTAGTGTAGCCCTTTGCTAATGTCTTCTCCTGATCCTGCCAACTGTATCCCGTCAGTGGAGCAAATTACAACCATGAAAAGATAAAACGCATAACATATCAAAATGTTTACTAAAGTAAATACACATTTGCTTGCTGTGTGCTAGCAAATATGGTCTCATTCCAATAGGTTGTGAGTTTTGTGATTGCTTTTTAAATTGGCAAACATCTAACATGCCTCACAAATATAATTCTTCCAGCAAGTTTAACATTTAAAACAAGCTTGAAGGGCAGGGTGACTCTTTTGTTGGCTAAAGTGTAAATTTCAAGTCTTGCCTCATCTGAAACTGATTCAACCTCTAAGTAAAGCATCATAGATGTACAGTCCACATAAAGTCGCTCATGGTTAGCTGTACCAAACAAACCTGCTTCTCCAATTACCCTCTCTAATGCCACCGACGTCTCCATAGTCAGCCCATTTGTTCACTTCACACAGCCGGTCCTGATGGGAGATTAGGCTTGAATAATAACCCAGAGTTGAGGCCATCTATATTCCATTCCAAAAGGTCCACATCCATTTTCCCTGTCGCTGGTCTAGGGTGAGCCCTGGGGGCTGTGAGTTGTGTTTATACGGATGTAGCTGTCCCTCGTTTCATTATTAGAGTCCCTTTTCCGATGACATTTCCATTTTCCAGTAAGAGCAGACGTCTGTGGACATTCAGAGGATAGGAGAAGAATATGACTTGTTTAAGGTCTCAGTTAGGAAAATAGGAGGATTGTAACACAGTGCAAGTTGCAATGAGTCCATATATCTGTAATGATAGATATACAGAGAGGGATTTATGCCCAGACATTTGGGTGCTTAAACGAGCTTTTATATTTGTAGGCATCTGCACTCCCGCACGAACGAACGTGTTGGGATCGTATAATGTGCTAGACGGTGGCTTTTATGCGAACTCCTTTCAGAAACGAAACTGCAATTATCCCGCTGTAAAACAAAGGAAGTTCCCATGTCTTCTGTAATGATGCAGGGGCTATTTTCAGGACCGCTTGGATTATGAGAGTGATCTGAGGCTTCTCTACTTCGTCACTACCTATTGAGGTGCATTTTAATGTGGCAGGCAACCGCCAGCCCTCTCAATCTCTCGCTGTGTTTTGAAATCCACAGCCAGCAAACTTGCGTCTGTCTTGCTTTATATTTCGCCCAAGGTATTTAGCATCTTGCCTTATACTTGCATAATCACTCTATTGCACTCTCTCTCCCTCTAATGCTCTCTCTCTCATCTTTCACACCAGTATTCAGATCGTATTCATCAACCTATGTGAGTGGCTCTCCACGCAGATAACAATGGGTACGATTGGGAGTTGCAACATCAGACTATTGTTCAGTTCTTCTTGCAAGGTGACCTCCATCCGACCAAAAGGAAAATATGCACAATAGAGCTGTCTGCAGTTAAATAAACAATTGTAGTTTCGAGCTGTTTCACTTAAAACAACAATGGAGGTAACATTTTATTCTCGCTTTCTCACTATTTTGAGGCTTGTGAGTAGAGTTACCAACCATTTTGTATAATATGGAATAGTCCTATATTTATGGCATCAATGATGCGTGTGATGGATCTACCATGAGCCTTAGCAAATCACAGCAAAAAAAAATTGTCCATCGCCACAAAACAGGGAGTAAAGTGGTCTTCAATTGTGACCGTTTTTTAAAAAATCTTGCTTACACAAGATAAAATGTGACCAAGCCTCATTAGAGAGGAAAAAGGAAAACTGTAACAGTAAAAAAAAAAAATTAAACATTTTCCTATATACAATACATTAAAGTTGTGATATGTATATACACATAAATTTGAATTGAAATGAAAGTTGGTACAGTCTCATTTCCTTTCAGTATTCCAATAAAACATCCATTTCCTATTTGAATCTGTTTGTCACTATAGGCTGGTCCATTCCCACAACACACCAGGTACTAAACATTTCAAGTCATCTTAATTACAAAATGAACTAACAATTTGAGCTATGTTTTTATAAATCATATTTTAGCCAAAGAAGAATTTTAACTGGTTTTAATGTTTTAAACTTAAGCCAGATAACTAAGTCCGTGCACTGACTCAGTACAATGCCAAATAGAGATCTTAAACCAAAGCAATATAGTAATGTCATTTTATTTATTGATCAAATGAAAATATGTTTTTATAAGAATAGTCTGGCTTAAAGAGCACCTATTATGGCATTTAAAATGTTCTTAATATTGTTTTGGGGGTCCCCAACAGTTTTACATGCAGTGACAAAAAAACAATTTTGTTGTTTCATAATATGCATTTATTTTACCAGATTTTCTCACCGACTCCCAAATGATTAGTTCAATGACTCATTTTTCAAAACCCTTTAATCTGTGGTGATTGGTCAGATGACCCAATCAGTTAGCCCAACGCATAAACATATTGATAAAGCACTGCAGTACTACAAGATATTGCTCTATTCTTTATGACAATTCCAATAACAACGACATACATTTTATATATAAAAAAAATGATATTGGAGACCCAGAAGCTGAGCGTAACTTACTGTACCGTAACATTTTCCTGTAATGAACCATGATTGTCCCTTAATTTCCTTTCCAGAAGTTGGCAACCCTACTCGTGAGGCAAATTATTTAGCAAAATACCTTTCAGAGGGCGGATTTAGGTTCTAATTATGATATTAGGTATAATATTATATTTGATTAACAGCCGTTCAATACTGCTGACATCCAGCGAGATGTAATATTGAGCAGTCTCACCTCCTTCACATCTCCCTGAACTCGATCGATCTATCAGCAACAAGCCTGTAAACAAAACAACTTTAATCTCGAATTCAAAGGTAAGCTAGTTCATTGGATTCAACCTCAAATGATTTCCATTTTAAATGTGATGGAGCTACACACGGTAACCGCTCGCATGGCATTCAAAATGTGCGAGATTACACTGTCCCCCAGCCTAATGAAGATGCAGTGTGTTGGGCTGTTTCTCTCTCCCATGAGCCCTTGTGGCAAATAGCTAAATGGCATCTGATTAAAGAGCCTGCATCAAAGGCAACCTGCCAATAAAAATTCACTTTGACCCTAAATGATCTAAATGAGCAGAGTCATCTTAGGTTTACTGCACATACGGCACAATCATCTCAGGTTTACTGCATTGCAATGGGCATGATTCAAATCTCTTGGCAAGTCGAGATGATCTAAATGTTCTCTTTGTCTTTTTGAATGTGTGCGTTAAGTAGTGTACTGTAGAGAATGCAGGTGGAATCTTGATGCTGAAAGCAAGTAATTGCACAATAGGGGTACAACTGTAGGAGGATGTGGAATATACAACTTTCTTCTTCAAAAGGATAGATATTGTTCTCTTTTCTTTTGTGAAGTTAGATCATCCAGCAAAGTTTTGTCAGAAACAACCTTAAGCTATACAGAAAGAGTGACTTCTTGTGGTTTTAGAATGCCGAGAAAGCAAGTGTTTTTTTGTTTTTTTGTTTTGAGTGAGACGAACTCATCTCTTTGATATGAAAGGATCAAAGGCCGCCCTCACAGACTGTTCTCCTGAAATAAATAATTGATGCGAAGAAAATCGATTAATTTGTTTACCCTCAGCCTTCACAAATATGCCTTTTATACAGTAGCCAAAGCTTAGAATCCTTCGCTAATAGATTTGATGAAAGGTTGTGGTCAATCATGGCTAAAAGCTGCTTATGGCTACAAGACTACATCTCTATTATTTCTGGTAATAATAGATACTATATTCCACATCTCTGCCGAGATAATACAAATGGGTTCAAGGCTATATGTGGCAGACTACTCTTGTTTCCAATGGACAACCCACTCTGCCCCATGAATCAATCATTCCGGTCCAGTTAACCACTGTATATCAGTATACTGTTTAAAAGTTTGGGTTACACTTTATTTCGATAGTCACTTTAGACATTCTACTAACTATAAATAACTTTTCAACTACATGTCAACTAAGTGTCATTAGAGTATTAGTAGGCTCAAGTAGACTGTCAGTAGACTGTTAGGTTAGGGTTCAAGTTAGGAGAATAAGTAGACTTGTAGTTGCTAAGTTACTTACAGTCAGTTGAATGTCTGTTGGGGGACCAACAAAATAAAGTGTTAGCAGATATTAAGCTGACAGGCTACTAATACTCTAATGATAGTTAGTTGGCATGTAGTGGCAAAGTTACTTATAGTTAGTTGAGTGTCTAAAGTGGACTATCAAAATAAAGTGTTAGAAAAGTTTGAGTGGGGTGGGTTACATGGCAAAAATATAATATACTTTTTTTTCAGGAAAATCAAGATTTTATCATGATTCTTTTTCATGTTGGTTTTACTATTTTGCAAGTGACTGAGAGTGTTCCAGGAAAACTAATGTCCCGATTTTAAAAACAAATCCTTTCAAGGTAACAAAATATAAAATTGAAAAGAATGGCAGACATTTAGGCCAATGTGGCAAAGATAAAAATCTTTTAACAAACACTGGCACGGGCACAGACACCAACACTGGCACAAGGACACTTTGACGCTGGTATCGGACAAGCAGGGCACCGGCACAGACACACTGGCACACAATGGCACGGACAAACTGGCACACACCGTCATGGGCACCGGCACATTGACACCAGCATTAGACACACTGGCATAAACACCGACACGACACACACCGGCATGGACAAAACAGCACAGACACCGGCACGGGGACACCAGCCACAGATACTGACCCTCACACAGACATAGGCACGGGCACACCGGCACTAGTACGGATACTGAAACAAACACACACTGGCATGGACACCAGCAAGGGCACGTATACCGGGAAGGACATGGACACCGGCACGGACATACTGACACTGGCACAAACACACTAGCATGGACATTGGCACAGACACAGACAGACACAAACAAACTGGCACGGGCATCGACATGGACACGGATACTGGCACGGACACAGGCACAAATACACTGACACAAACATCTGCATTGGCATGGACACCTGTGCAAGCACGGATACCAGCAAGGATATGGACACAGACACACCGACACAGACACAAACATCGACAACGGACAAACACGGCACAGACACACCGGCAAGGACACACAGGCACAAACACACTGACACAGACATCGGCACAGACACAGGCGTGGATATCGGCAAGGACACAGACAACGTAAGAATGTCATGCACACACTTACACAGACAATAGGGACAGAAACAGACACGGACACAGACGGACACATTTGTATAAATGTAAATACATATTGAGACAATTTTTTTTAGATGGAGCAGAAAATACGCAAAACAATAATAATAATACAATAATACATATACATACAAACAATTGTTGTTATACAAGTTATTTGTTATTCTTTCATCTTTTTTTCTTTATTTTTTTTTTAAACCAAGATGTGCATATCCTCATACGCATAAGCATGCATCTCTTCACTCACATTTTCTTGTCACCTGAACTTTTAATGGAAATGGTATTGTGTTGTCTGAAGGCTGCATTTTTGAGCATGAATAATGCTCAACCTGTGCTCTTAATGATCCAAATAAATGTCAGTGGCCACTAACCTTCGCTGGTAAATGACTGAGGCATGTCTGATCAATTAGATCAATGTCTTCTGCAAACCTGAGAGTTATTTGTTGTGGTGTACAGATACATATTTAGTGACATTTTGCATTAGCAAAAGCTCCTCAGATAATTATCTCTCATCTGATGGCTCCTCTTGTGACTGGTGTCAGCGAGACAATTTGGTGGTTTTGAAACATTCTAATGGGTGACAATTTTATAGAAGCATTTGTTTATAGTCTTCATGGTGGTATTTTCTCTCTAGTCAATCAGTGGTTTTGGTTTATTTTAGTACAGTATGCCTCTAACTATTAGTGTACTTAACTATTTTGTCATTAGTTTATAAAATAAAAATTTGATTTTTAAATATATATAAGAACATCTCTGATTTCACAACACGCCAAATCTTGAATCTGATGGACCACAGCAGCAAAAAAAAAAAAAAACACACCGGATGCCATTTCTGTCAGCTAAAAACAGAAAACTGAGGCTACAATTTGCACAGTCTTACCAAAATTGGACAATAAAAATTAGGAAATGCCTGGTCTGGAGAGTCTCGATTTCTGTTTGCGATATGCATATGGTAGGCTAAGTATTTGGCGTGAAAAACATATAAACTAGCATTGATCCACCTTGTATCATCAGTTTATGCTGGTTGTTGTAGTGTAATAGTGTGGGATTTTTTTTTTTTGTAGGCACAATTTAGGTCCCTTAGTGCCATCTGAGTGTCATATTATTGTTGACCATGACCATAGCTTTATGACTACTGTGTACCTATCATCCATTGGCTTCTTCCAGCAAGATTATGTGCCTTGTCACAAATCTCAAATCATTTCAAACTGGTTTCTTAAACATAACAATGAGTTCACTGTACTTAAATGGCCTCCACAGTCACCAGATCCCAATCTTACAGAGCACGTTTGGGATTTGGTGGAACAGGAAATTCACATCAAGGATGTTCAACTGACAAATCTGCAGCAACTGTGTGATGTGATGTCAATAATCACCAAAATCAACCTTGTTCCATCTATGCAAAGAATAATTAAGGCAGTTCTGAAGGAAAAGGGGGGTTTGAAAAATTGATGTTTTTCAATCATTTCCAGTGTAAGCAGAGATGGACAGATCCTCAGAGATGTTTGCTTGACCTTTGGGTCCATTTAGAGGTAAGTTTACTGCACTACTTCAACAAACACCTTAACCTGCTGGATTCAAGAGTTCTCTGAACGCAACAACCTCTCATCAATCTTAATGACATATTTGAGGCCTGGAGAAGGTGCATGCAGCAAACAATATACATTTTGGCTGTTGTTTAAGATCAGAGAGAGATGAGCGAAGACAAGCTGTGTGCTTGTTTTGTTATACCAAGTGGACTGGCATTCTATCTGCCTAAGTGAGAGAATGGTGATGAATATAAGGGTGTGTGTATGTGTGTGTGAGCGAGTGAGTGAGTGTGTATGCTGACGTTGGCACTCCAGAGCGGTGCATATGTGCTGCCAAACAGTCTGTCTACATTTAGGGCCAGAAATTGTGAAAGGAAACTCTGCATGGCGCCTCCTGTTGGTGTCATCTGAGCATGATATGCGTCATCTTCACTTCCCTTTGTCTCTCAGCATGATAATTTATGTTCACATTGACTGTCATGAACATGTCCTGAATGAACACAAATTATGCAGGCAAAAACAAAGAGAGAAAGTTTTGCAAAAGTTGTGAATTATGACAGACATCCGCTGCTCTTGGGTAATTTTTACAATGCAGATCTATTAAACAAGCTTCTTAAAAATATCTCACTAATCAGCCCTCTAAATTTCTGAACTAAAATATTAAACCTTAACTTATCTAGACATTAATTCAGCTGCAACTATCACACTTTTTCAGTGTATACAGGTAAATGTTTCTTTTTACATATATGTTATTATTATAAGCATATTATTAAATAAAAATTGTATATACTTAAATGTATTTGCACATTTGATTTGTTGTGGTTGGGTTTAGATGCTTTAAAAAAATATAAATAAAATGTATACAAAATGCCTCTGCTTGATTGCAAGCATTTAAGTCATGTTTTCCTCATTTCCCTCTATTTATTACGGGTGGGGATACACACAATGTGTGTGTGTTTGTTTGGGAGCAGAGCAGCCTCAATCCGCTCTCTAGCTCTACTTTTTCTCCTAACCCTTCACCCGAGGTATCAAGCAATCCCTGACTGGGATCGGAAACCCGGGTCTGGCTTCTTCCACCCAGGGAGAGAGCCTGGTGCTTACGTTGTCTACCTCTGAGGAGGTGGATCTGCTGAGCATCGAGGCAGGGGATATAGAAGACTTTGCACTTTTATTCCCTGCATATGAGGAGCTAGTAAATGTTATAGCTTGAGACGTTTCTAAGCTGAACATTGATTGGCCAGCTGAGAAACAGGGCCCTCATCCTAGAAGCAAGCTGGGCCTTCCCGGGGTCAAGCTTCCACCCTGGGGCCTTCCTTTCTTTTCCAGATTTTCACTTCATGGTGCAGAATCTGACAGTGGGACCCAGTTAACTGCCCATTTGGTACAGTGATGGAGTTCCTGCAGAGTTGTTTTTCTGCAGGGTTATCCCCTTCTACACTAAAGGTGTATGTGGCAGCCATAGCTGATATGATGTCCCTTTGGGTGGTGTATCCCTGGGGAGAAACATATGCCTTGAGGCTGACGCCCACAAGCCGCAGTATGAGGACCAGGTACCGGCCTTAATTTCTCCTGAAATATTGGAGCCCGTTCTCATCCTTTGGCGTCATATAGGTGACGCCATATGACATTTCGTCGAAATACTGCACACATGGCACCCTTTAGCGTAAATATAACACACACTGTTATTAGGTCTGGGGTAGGGTCTGCATTTCATTGATGCTAAAAGATGTCAATCTCCTTTATGACGCCTTGGGTTCTGCCTGTTATATTGACGCTAAAGCAGTGATCTCAAACTCAATTCCTGGACACACAAACACACCTGATCCAGATCGATTGAGCTAATCAAGGTCTTCAGGATTACTAGAAACTTCCTTACAGGTGTGAGTTGGAGCTAGTTGGAGCTAAACTGTGCAGAGCTGTGACCCTGCAAGAATTGAGTTTGAGATCACTGCGCTAAAGGGTGCTCTATGCATAGTATTTCAACGAAATGTCATATGGCATCACCTATATGACGTCAAAGGATGAGAATGGGCTCCAATATTCCAGGAGAAATTAAAGATGTTATTTACTGAGAATTTTTGCCATGCCAGTGCCACCACAGTTGTAATGGGTCACAAGACATGCTGACACAAGCCAAATGACATTTGATTAAATACATCTAGAGTAAAATTAGTTTAAATTAGCATGAAATTAGAGTGAAAATCACGAGTGTGAGTAAATGATGACTGGATTTTCATTTTAGCCCTAAAAGTTTAGAATTTAATTAATTAAATACAAAAATTGATAATGGAATTTCTTAAATAACTATTTGATGGTGCAGCATATTAGTCACTAACATGGCATTTCCCAATTAGCACGACTAATGACTTTTGCGTAAACATACAAGCCACTTTCAAGTCAAGTGGTGTGTTATCTATACGCATGTTGAGCTATCCGCGTGTATGTCTACGTCGTTAAATGTCTGAGTGATTCCGTGTGTATACATGCCGTTAAAAGTCTGAGCGAAACGAAGCGAAATGTAGATCTACATCTGGGGTGCGATATTTATTTTCCTTGGATGGTAGGGGAAAACTCATAAATGGTATTAACCCCAGTGACGGGTAGGTTTAAGGATGGGGTTGGCGTAGGTCATTTATTTATGTATACAATAATGTAACGTTAAGTCAACGGCGCTAAAAAAAACGCTGAAAAGCGATTATGTGTGTTGATAGCACGCCAAAAATGGAAATATGAATTGGCATGCCATACATACACCATTTCATGAGATCAGTCTGCAATTAGAGTGTGTGGTGCAATGGTAGTGCATCCTCCCAGAGACTCCGGCATTTGCACACTGGTCTCAGTTTCTTCCCCCCTCACCCCGCTTTCAATTCATTTTGGCAGTGCTCCACCGTGCTAGCCCTGTGATGTAATGTGGTTATTTCCAGAGTGCTCTGGGTCATGCGTGAAATGCAAGTAAGAAGCCACAGAAGCTTTATCCTCCCAAACCTTAACTGACTGCTCCACTCCCATCCACACAGATGGCTGTTAGGCTGCAAGCCCAGCATTAGGCATCTCCGGCGGGGCTACCATTTGCATCAGCATCATAGAGAGTTGGGAGAAAAGAGCTTTGCGAGGTGATCCGAAATGACAGTTGGGGAGCCAAATTGATTTTCTATCTCTTTGATTAATTTATCTTCCCCTTGTTGTGCATGAGGAAATTGCAGAATTGCATTCTGTTAGATTAAAACCGCAAACCATACTTTTCATAATCTGACAGATAATTGGCATGGGGGTTGGCTTCTAGATGATTGCCCCATTACAGAATTTCTTTGGAGACATGCATGCATATGTGCATGAGAGCAAGCATGTACATCAAACACGTCATCAAAAGCTAAGCCACCACTACACATCTGTCTATAAACCGAAAAATAATTTAATAACTATTAGATATTTTTAAACTTACATTAAGATCATCTGGCAACCAGCTGTTTTAATTGAATTGGTCAGGATTTGGGAAGTCAACAAAGTTGACAGCCAAGACTGACTTACAACCCTGATATAATGGGATAAGATAGAGAGAGGAAGCCACAGCTTGGATGTGAGTGGCTGCTTTCAGTAATCCCTGATCAATAGCACAATAAAGATGGGTGCATTAATATGCCTATATGCCATCCTATCATGCTGCTATTCTAACAGAGATGAGAGAAGAGGTGGTATTTCACTAATGGATGAATTGCTCATCCATCTCCCCGAGGGTTGGTGACATTTGGGCAATGCCAGGAACAGGCAAAGACAATACCATTCCATCAATTCTGGACTTCATTATTTGTCTGGTGGAAGACCATTTTGTACAAAGGATGTCCATCTCGGGAAATAAATGAAACAGATGGGAGCAATTATCAAATAAATGCAGAAATTAAGCTGGATTGGTGGAAAATAAATAAATAAATAAGAAAGAAAAGAAAGAAAGAAAGAAAGAAAGAAAGAAAGAAAGAAAGAAAGAAAGAAAGAAAGAAAGAAAGAAAGAAAGAAAGAAAGAAAGAAAGAAAGAAAGAAAGAAAGAAAGAAAGAAAGAAAGAAAGAAAGAAAGAAAGAAAGAAAGAAAGAAAGAAAGAAAGAAAGAAAGAAAGAAAGAAAGAAAGAAAGAAAGAAAGAAAGAAAGAAAGAAAGAAAGAAAGAAAGAAAGAAAGAAAGAAAGAAAGAAAGAAAGAAAGAAAGAAAGAAAGAAAGAAAGAAAGAAACTTATTAAGGTTGCAGCAATGCACTATGTGAGCTTTTTACCCCATAAGGTGCAATGCAATATTTAAAACTCCCCATTCAGTGCCAAGCCTGTTGTGAATTTAAAATGCACTACTACAATAATAACCATTTTGTAAACATCAATAAAGACAGCAACCAGAATGCAATATGTAATATCACCTTAAATAAGAATGTGATAATGTGTTTTCTCTACAGTATGTGTATGTATGCTTTCTTATGCTGTTCTTTTAATGTTTAGACATTCAGAATTGGAATATTGCTCCTTTGTGCACTATAAATATTGATTCGGTGCTCATAAATAACAAAATGCGGTGCCCAGTCAGAGATCCAGAGAATAAATTCTCGAATACTGTGTTTTACAGTAGGCCTATATATGCTAAAATCCCTCTTCTGTGCTTGCAAACTGATAAGCACAAGAATTGACTGAGAATGATTTATATAGCTCTGCTATATTTACGGCCCACAAACGAACACCACCGGAGATAGTGCGCCCTACCTGTGGTGTTCAATAAACAAAATATTTTTCCCAAGGTTATGATGTCACAAATTACAAGCATTACATGTGTTTACATTTTGTGACAGGCTATTTTGTCAGTAACCATCTGTAATCATTTGTTTCCAGCAAGAGTGTCATCAGAAATCCTCTGTTTGTCCATGTCCTATTCTTGCTGTGGCACAGCCAAACACCCATACTCTACTAGCTCTTGTCTCCAAACAGCCTTAGGCTAGCAATGGAGAAGAGCTTAGCTGTTCAAAGGCAAAACAAAGTGAGAGTCGGCCTGGCTGTCGTTAGTTATCCTCCATGGCTGCCTCGGGTGACTGCCGTACTTCTGAGCCCCCCCTGTAATTTTTACTTGGCCTTCTTTGTCTATGAGTTTGTCCCACATGAGGTGAGAGCCAATGAGGCATGTCCATGGTGATGGATTTCCAAACCTGGTTTCTAACGGGGCTGATGTCACACATTATCTCCAGGCCCATAGACATAGACAGGAGTGGGGACAGTGAAATGCTACTCAGGCAGGAATGCTAACATGGTCTCTAAACAGGAACTACAAGTCAGGAGGAGGGATTCAAAATCATGGAAAGATGACAGAACAATGGCAAAAGTTTGTAAAAAAAAAATGCAGAACTGGCATAATGTACATGTAAGTCCAGAGCAGTGTTACTTTAGTAATAATAACAACAATAGCAATAAATAACAATTTACGGTTTAGTTAATAATAACCATGGTCCAGAGAGATGGATGGATGGATGGAACAAAAGAAAACAAAACAGGAAAATTATTTTCAGGAGAACATAGGAAAATTAATATGTAGAGATGCATTGGCAAGCATCGGTCTGCGGGCAAACAGTCTGGAGCTCAAATATACTCTCAAAAAACAACGATTTAGTTTTGACTGGACAGCTGACAGATAAACAATTACAATAAATAATCATGTGCAGCCCTCATGTAATGATAATGTTCACTTTTACACTTTCATACACTCACCATTAATTATGTCCAGGTGTAATTCATTCAAATTGCACATGATAATTTGTGGTAATTAGACATGGGAATTAATAGGAGAAAAAAAAGATAATTAAAAGCTGCTAGACTACTGCAAAATTATGCATTAACATAAACTAAGCCAAATTGATCATTGTGGAGAGTAACTTTTAGGGGTGACAATAGTTCTCTTATGAGAGGTTCTCTCGTATTGCGTAAAATTATCCTTAATTTTTTTATTTATTGTCAATACAGTGCAGCAGCTAGCAGACCTATAGTAGGCTGTCTAGCATGCTCATTGGCTGCCCTGTGACAACTGCAGCTGCCTACCACTGAGCCCGGCGTGGCATCACTCCCAATGAAGGGCTCGTGCCCTCATTCGCATCTTAGCCCGCCAGAATGGGTGTGGCTTAGTGGATATAAGCGGGGCTTGGAGGCTGTCTCCCTGATTTTCATCTCTTCAGCGAAGCTCTTCGCATCGCTGGATTCTAAAAGAAAATGCTATCACCATGGTCATCTAAAAAGCGAGAAAACCAGCTTAGGACAGCGCCTGAGGAAGCCGGTCGTCTTTGCCGCCTTCAGCTATCCGTGTGAGCTACGCTACGACGAGTATCCTTTTAAGCTTTATTCTGTGAGTGTTCGCCGCCTTGGCACCCCTTTCTAAAAGAGCACAAGACGTTTTTCTAAAAATGTGCTGAGCCCCGCCAGTGCCGGAGACCACCATGTAATCTGCGCCTCTGCCTGGGCTCAGACCACACAGCCCTTGCTTTCCGTCGTGAGGCTGCGTCCATTGTGAAGAACTCCCAATGTTGACCCTGCGGGCTCGACTCGAGGTGTTCAATGCCAAAGCTGTCA
Organism: Hybognathus amarus; assembly: GCA_030378365.1. NCBI lineage: Eukaryota > Metazoa > Chordata > Actinopteri > Cypriniformes > Leuciscidae > Hybognathus > Hybognathus amarus. Next base: position 364,167 of record JAQIUQ010000550.1, read on the forward strand.
CTCCATTCTCTACTGGACCACGCAAGAAGAAGCGCCGTTCAGGGAGACCGGCTGAGCCTGATGCGGGGCAGAAGGAGATACCGAGGTGACAGCTGCTCTATCCTGGCCTTTTCAGCTGGAACTCCATACAGAGTTTTCCTGAAATCTTGGAATGCACCATTCTCCACCAGACTCCACCCATGTGTCTGGTCGACGCTCTCCCCAAGTGGACGCCGCCACCGAGAAGGGGAGGAGAAAAGCCAGGATCCAGCTACCATGGATTTAAAGAGCCCCTATCATGAATTTTTGAAAATGACTGTTCATGTGGTGTGGAGAGTTCATATTTGCAATGATACCACAACACCATAGCCCGATTGTGTTCTCATCATTTTAATGACGAATCATTCAAAAACATAAATGAATTCAAATGTGGATCATTCGCAAGCCGGCTGTTCCTTAAGGAGCGCTCAGTACCCCCACAGTGTATGGATCAGCTTCCTCCTCCGAATCACAACCAGTAAGTATTATTAATAATTGTTACTTTTATGGGTTTTGTAGCGTTGGGCGCGATGAGGGAAGGCGCAATAAGTATGTGTGTGTGTAAGTTACGCTCAGCGCAGCTTCTAGGTCTCCAATGTCATTTTTTAAATAGGTGAAATGTTTGTCGCTGTTATTGGAGTTGTCATAAAGAATAGAGCGTCTTGTAGTACTGCAGTGCTTTATCAATACGTTTATGCGTTGGGCTAACAAAGAATAACTGACTGGGTCATCTGACCAATCACCGTCGATTAGCGTCACGCAAATGAGTGGTTTGGAAAAATGAGTCATTGTATGAATCATTTGGGAGTCGATGAGCAAATCAGGTAAAAATAAATGCATATTATAAGACAACAAAAGTGTTTTTTGTTTTTTTTTTGTCATTACATTCATGTGAAACTGTTGTTGGGGACTCCCAGAACAATATTAGGAACATTTTAAATGCCATAATAGGTGCCCTTTAAGAAGCGATGCTGATCAGGCGACGTGATCAGCCTCCTGCGCAAAGCACTACCCAGCGTCCAGCTCAGCCTCTGTCCTCACAGCGACGGGAGCATGTGAAGTCCTTTCAGCGGCAGCAAGAAGGAAATGATCCCGCCACGGCTGGACCGCCGTCTATATATTTCACCCTGTCAGTCCCCTTAGAAACAGGTTACTGCAGCGGTACATTCGGCAGCCAGCGAGCTGGTAATGCAACCCTGCCCGCCTGCACAGAGAGAAATCTCAAGGGTATAACGTCGGGTTATCCGGATCACGTTGTTGGTGTCCTGAAGTGTAGAACGTGCCTACATCTCAGTGTTTACCTCTACACACAAGCGCGACACTAGTTTCTCACACTCACATAGCCCACTCTCATAAAGCTGGCAAATGCCGCTCGAGTGTTAGATGGAGGAAATGTGCCCACAACTCTGTGCTCATGCCTACTCTCTGCCCGCTCTGTCACACGGCCAAAACAGCCACTGCTCGCGCATCACAAAACGGCTATTTTGCCCCTGGCTATGAATGTAAGTTACGTGCCCACTCACGAGTACTCATGCTTACTAAAGAGCAATTTGCCCCGGCACTGCTCGTGCATCACAAAGTTATCACAAAACGTTCCCCATTCAAAGCAATCGGGAGGACACATGTGAAACAGCCAGCCATCGCCATCAGCGAGCTGCTGCATTAGATAAGTTTTACCCCCTCTCTCACACACACACGCACTCAAACAAGTGTCTGAACAAAAAAACTATTAACCATGCATAAACGATATTCTCTCAAAAATACAAACATGTACATACATGCTTCATTTATATTATGGTAGCCCTTTTTGTGCTAAATTGAGTGTAATTTCACCTGTGTCAATAATATGTTTATAAGCAACTGAAAAAAAAGCACAAATGTCAGGGCATGTCGAAACATGTCAATTACCCCAAAACACCTTTGACTCCAGGGGGTTAAAAAAAAGGTAGAAGCGAATTACAAGGGCAATCGTGGGCTTCAAAATGCACACTTTTCAAATTGTTAGGCTTACAATGTGCATTCTCACTGGTATTTTAGTGTTTTCCCTTTCAAATTCCATTTAAAGGCATCATTTACACAGTTTGGATTGCAGCATATAATCGATACACAAAACTCACTTACTGACAGACATGCTTTCAAATACTCACATGCACTCTGAAGAGCGCTCACAGCCGAATCTAAGCGAACCGTCGAAGATTGGAGCTTTCACACTGAACACAAAACGATTGATTGCCTTCAGCTAATTCCGACTACACAATGGGTGGTGCTGATTGAGAACACATTTTTCCTAATACATGTATCTCATATCTCATTTTCCCATTTGGCTTTAACCTCGTCTGCTGCACAACATACAACAATAAATTAAGAAAGAAAACAGCAATCTTTATGCTGTTTCAAGCTCTTCAGAGTGCAAATGATGATCTGTATTAAGAACATGTAAGAATAAATCTTTTCTCAGACACTTCTTTTTTGATCAAGAATTGTGACTCCCAGAATCAAATCGAAGTGCCTCAAAATTCCTATACTGACCCCTATATGGAAAATTGTTGGATTATCTCGATGCTCTTGAAAGAAATTTTGTAATGAGTATTTAGTTACTGTTGCCTTTCTCGAAGCCAGTCTGTCCATTTTCCTCTGACCTCTGGCATCAACAAGGCATTTTCACCCACAGAACTGCCGCTCATATAATATATCTATATCTATATCTCTATCTATATATATTAATTTATTGGACCACTCTCTGTAAACTCTAGACGGGCATAAAGATCCGAGATGATCAGCAATATTTTAAGTACTCATATTGGCACCAACAAACATGCTTCAGCTAACACAGTGCCTAAATGCATTGTGTTTCTACCATGTGATTGGCTAATTAGATATTTGTGTTACAATCCACACCATAAACATAATCTGCAGACAAAAAGTCACGACACATGTGAACATGAAGCTACGGTTTCTAAACACAGAATGTCAATACAAAACATAAAATTGATGCAGTTTGGAACACAATTACACATTCCCAACACTGTAACATTAATAGACTTTTTTAAATAAGAATGACAATATATTGATATTTTCACTTAAAACAAATTATGACTAACAACATGACTGTAAAATATTGATCACTGAAACGAAAGAGGCCAGGCTGCTCAGATTCAAATAAGTGTTCCTCATTCTCACAGAACACAAGAAGACATCTGCTGTGAACTTTGCAGTGTGAAGGTCATGACTTGCCTGAATACTAGTCTAGACTACTGACTCTTAGGATAGAAAGGATCTTCTCTTCCTTTGATGTGGGAGCACAGACTATCCTGCAAATCGTATTGTTATTTTTTTTCTTTACTAAACTGGAGCAGCCCTGATGCTTTCCTTGCCCATTTCTCAATCTTGCAAGGACTGCGACTGGATGATGCCAGCACCAAACCTGAACTACATTCAAAAGCCTCTTTTTTTCTTCATCTAAGGGTCTCTTCATAACCAGCTCATCTCTTCTTCTGTCTTTTGTTTCATCCACAATCTAACAAGAATCAAAAATAACATTTTCCATTTACACATGTGTTAATGGATCGAGAGAAAAATCTGCCACTCTCCATTTCCATGGGACCAGATGTGAGATCCACCAATCAGAGTGGTTCCAGAATCTCAATCGATTTTTGATTGGTTGAAATGAATTAAGAGCATCTTATCTTTTCAGTGGATGCTCTGCTATTTTCACGAGTGCCCGAACACCTGGGATCAGCGCTTTTGGACAAAAATCTGCTTATACTGTAGATACAAACTTGTGTTTTTTTTTTTTTTTTGTTTTTTTTTTTATGTTTTCTCACTACTTCCTGTTAGATAAGGAATGACGATCTGGATTGTGAAATATTTAGATTTTTACTTCATATAGAAGATTACAATAATGATATGACTATGATGAAGCATTTTCAGGAAACAAGGTAATTTCCCCCCTCGTATTTCATAAACATTACAACAAAAAGAGGGAAAAAAGTGTTTAAATGTAACTGGCGTTAACAGTATTGAATGTAAAGAAGCTTGCAAGCTGCAAAGAAAATCTACAAAAACAAACAAACTCTAAAATTAAACAAGTTACTGCCAAAATCAAACTTTTTTTGCATGGATTGGTCGGTTTCCACAGCGTATAACAATCTTCCTCAACCTTCCCTCTGAGCGATTCCCGAGGGCCTCAGTTCTTTCAGCAGGCAGACAGGCCATCTGATTGGTCAACCAGAACCATTTGACAGCAATCACCTGTTTTCCAGCTGCCCAATTACCTAGAAGTCCATTGGGTCCTTCATTACCCACAAGCCCTAGGGCCTCCTGAGGCCACAGTTCTCCTTTCTTATGATGCAAGTCCTGAATATGAAAAAAAAAACCTTGACTAAAAAGAGATTAATCTATAAATAAAAAAGAGACTAAATATTTGCTATATGACCCTTCCAGGCTCAAGATGTTGTTGTCATTTTAGGCTCAGGAACAGGTACACAGCTGATAGACTGCAAAAAAAAATGAGAGGAAGACAAACTGCGACATCATTATGCCATCATTATCCTGAGTTAAAAGGCCAAAAACAGTTGGTGCTTTCTGGTGGCAGAAAGCTGATTAGTGGCAGGTAGCCCATTGTGAGGGAAATCACTTCACAGCTGTAAAGCAAGCGATTTCATAGACTTTCTTCAAGATTACACAGCTAGGGCCTAATCAGCTGATCCTTAATCACAGGCATTGTGCACTCCCAGTCTCCAGCACCCTACCAGCCGGATACCAATGTTTCCGCTGCTATTGTGAGAGCTTCACACAAGTAATCGCCTTAAAACAACTCTTACTGATCTACCATATATCACTCAATTGCTCATGGAGTGTATGAGTGTGAGAGCAAGAACAAATAGCACAATATAGAGATCTATCATTTACCTTGATAGTGATTGTAACTGTACAAAAGCACATGTTTGATGGAGTTTACTGTAAAAAAAAAATCTATAATATAAAATGGAAGAGATGAAATAAAAATAAAAAAACATACCCTAACAGTCCATTTAACACAATCAAGATCAACAATCTTGCAACATTTAGTTAAAATTATATCATTATTTACTTACCATGAGGTCATTTATTACCTGTGCAACTTTGTTCTCCTAAATTGATAAATAAATTGTAGCAGAACATACACTGTAAAACAATATTGTTGGTTTAACTTAAGAAATGAAGTTACCTGGTTGCCTTAAAATTAAGTTCATTGAAATGGAAAAATTGAGTTCATACAATGAAGGAGATTGATTTAATCATCAGAAACTCAAAATATTATGTTACCTTAACTACATAAATTATTTAAGTTGATTTGACAAAAAAAAATGTTTTTGATTACAAATCATGAATTTTTTTTTTTTACAGTGTATGTTTTGCTCTTTTTCTTAATAAATTGAATGATGACTACAGCTGTCCCGACATAAAGCATGTAAAATATGGACATTGTGCTTAACCCACACAGGAAATAAGTGAAGCACGCTTTTCATAATGTTAGGCTTACGATGCACATTCTAACAGTATTCCAGTGTTTTCCCTTTCAAATTCCCGACAAAGGCATCATTTATGCAGTTTGGATTGCAGTATATAATTGAAACTCACTTTCTGATAGATGTCAAATGATGACAGGATTGTTTCTTTTTTGATAAAATGAACGTGTTCTTTTTGTATCTCAAGCTGCAGCACAGTTCTGGGGTAGTCAACATGATCAAAGCATTCAAGCAAAGTTAAGCTTTTTTTCTTTATTATTTTGTCTTGAGAAAGCACTTTTACTGCAAAACATGATGGAGAATACATGATCATACAGAACTCCTCCAGACCTCCCTTCATAGCCGGATTAAACAGATATTTCAACACAAACTCATCCACACATAGTTCCAAACATATGACTTTTTCCTTCTGCATTGACACACACACAATAGTTATTCAAAAAATCGTATTTTTCCCCCACAGAATAAATAAATGCATGCAGGTTTAAACCTACATGAGTGTAACTAAATAATGGCAATTTGAATTTGTATCCTTTTTAATAGCAAATGTCAAACTCAATCCATGCAAGTATTTCTTAAAACATTTAGGCCTACATAAAATAAAGAAAAAGTACAAAATAAATGAGTGTTGCATTCAACCTGCATTTTAGGCATAATTGCTCTTGGCGCTGGTAATGTTTCACGATTTAATATCCGTCACACAACATTCCCTCTCTTTTTGTTGAAAAGCAGGTGTCATGTAGAGAGAAATCACAGCAAGGCTGTATATAGAGTTGAAAAACAGTAAACAGCATGGAATATTTCTGAATATTGCAAAATTCCCTGCAGTTGCATCTGGTTACCTGATTTTCTTTTCCTTTTCTTTAAATGTTGGCCTGTAATAATTGACAGAGCGCTGAAAGGAGGTCTGAAAACACATTGTGTTTTATTTTTGTAGCTGTCGGTGCTCAACACTAAGGAAACAGTAAAGAGAAAATCTTTTGCCCCCATAACATTAGAGCACGGGTGTTTACCACGCATGAGCAACATTATTAATTGGTGAGTCCAACTTTTGTTCAAAGAACTATTCATGCACTGCAAAAAATTGTGTTGCAGTTAAAATGCTCTCCTGCTCACTCACACGCACACATACGGAGCTGGTAATGAGGCACAGGTTGCCACAAAGGACAAGCTCTCTGTGAGCAGGTTAATTATGTTATTACTGGTGTGTTGATGAGATTGTTTGATGAAATATGAATGTAATATGAGACGTGGCCAGGGGCTTTATTGAAACCAATCCTAGAAGGTGAGGGGGCCCAAATCAGATGCCATGCGTGTGCACTTACAAACACACGCACAGACCTTAGAGATCAGACATAAAGGAATGGGTGTGTTTCTTGCGTATGAGATGTGCTAATCCCAAGACGTCATATAACTGACGTCTTGGGACGTCTTTTGACCATACGTCAATATCCACCTTTTTAGGGTCCCCTTAAACGTTGGTTATATGTAGGGTGACCATATTTTAGTTTTTGGAAAACAGGACGGGGGGCGTGGTTGATGGGCGGGGCATGATTTTGGGGAGGCGTGGTTAAGGGGTGGGGGAGAATGCATCAAAAAATACTTGACAAATGCATTCACAACCTTGCAACTATGTTATTGTACTTTACTATATAAAGTAATACATCCTTTCCATTCAATGTTTGGCCCGCAACAATAGAATACTATTTAAAAAAATTTAGCTTTTAATACCTTTTACATGACACTATTTCTTTTCATGGCCATAGCATAGGTTAAAAATCTACTAAAATAAAATAAAAAAATCTACTAGGCCTACACTATTTCAGTAAAAAAAAACAATAAAAAACAATTTGAATCCTCCTGATGTTCTCTTAGCCTATACTTTCTTTATGTGGGCTTCTAGGTCGCTATCACCTTGACACTGACACGGTGCCAGCTTTGCTTTGCAGTTCATGCATTCTGCTTTACACGGATCCCGACCGAAACGAAAACACAGGAATTTTCTCTGTAAATCATCTGTGAATTTAATTTTGGCTTTTTTTTTTTTTTTTTACACTGTTAGCTATTTACATCTTACCTCGCACTTGACCATAAACTGAAGCGTCTGAAGCATCACACTGCTAAAATTCTGTGAACGTAAAGTCCGCCTACTTTGATTTGATTGGTCATTTCAAATATTCTGACATTGACAAGCAGTGACAGACCAATGAGGCTGCGATGAACACACACACACAGGCCTCTGTATTCTGATGATTCTGAGTCTGACATGCTCTGTGCTTGACGCTGCGGATTGAGGAACACGCTGATTATAACAAGAGGGGGTGAAGCCAAAGTCATATGTTTTGTGTGCAAAGGCAAGCGTGTATTTAAAGTACACGCCTAATGGCCCAATGAAAAATAATGAAAACCAGGACATTTTCATCACTTTTTAGAAAACAGAGAGGACGGCCAGGACGTGAGGACATGTCCAGGGAAAACAGGATGTTTGGTCACCCTAGTTATATGACGATCCCAGATCCCACTTTACCTTTAACGTCAGTTAGGTGATGGGGTAGGTTTAGGGGTAGGTTTAGGTCTGGGGTAGGGTTAGGATCCGATAACGCCATCTAACCGACGTTTAAGGGGACCCTGAAAAGGCGGATATTGACGTATGGTCAAAGACGGTCCCCAAGACGTCAGTTATATGACGTCTTGGGATGAGACTGCGTGCTGCAGTCGTACCGCTGGTGGAGGGGTTAGACTGATAGAAAAAAGATGTAATGATAGAGGGAGTGGTAAACAGACAAGGCAGAGAAAAAGATACTCTCCAATGTTATGCAAATGACAAACAAGTAATTAAGGTAGAGGAGAATGGAGAGGGTGACTACAACCACAAATGTTGCTGTGGAAACTGAAATCTCGTAACATTAAGCTTTAGTGTCAGAAATACACTAGAGTCAGAAAAATGAAACAGAAAACACATGACAGGGAAGGAAAAATAAGTTATTAATGCATTATTTGAAAAGAACCTGACACAGAGGAGTAGTTATTCTAAGTGAAAATTGTATGGGGTGATGGCGATCATATATAGGCTCTGCTTGTTTGTTTACACGCAACCGTATTTTGTCAACAACCTTGGAACCCAGGATGCTAGAATGAATCTGGGACTGAATCCCATCTATGGGATGATATATACTGTAAGAAACATCCAGTTCAAAATTCCCTTGAGGATTCATTAAAATCTTAGTTTCAAAGGCCTGCATGTTTAATATATTCTTTATATGACAAAACGTCAAACAATTTTCCTGTGCTGATTATCTGTTGTTATTTTTGGTTCAAACGCGTATTGATTATCGCATGTCTTTGAACTCATGGTGTTTCGAACTAAAAATAGTTTTGATAAAATAGTGTTCCTTGTCCTTATATATGATAAAACTCAAAACCCAGACAAAACATAACATGGAAGCTGATGTGAGTGGTTTGGGAGGCTCCACTCAGGATCGCAAATCGGGACATATTGCCGCTAATAAAGTCTCCAACCAGCTTACAATCGGTATTTTAAAGTTTTGACACAATGCTTTAAAGGGACACTTCACCCATTTGCATTATCTTTAGAAACCCAGTCAAATTTTTGAATGGTCATGGTTTATTCTCTTATTTTCTCCTGAGATGGGAGAAATAGGGATTTAAGTGTTTTACTTCCTGCTTATTATGTAAAAATGGTCATTTTGCATCATAATAAGCAGGAAATCACATTTCATTAAAAAGTGTAGAAACTACAAACATTAGCTCATTATTATTCCAGGGTGTGGGACCCACTCACCCTACAGGCCTATTACAGATCAGTGGGTGGGACTTCACTTGCAGATACTGAATCAATATCAGCCATCTTCCATATGGAACTCCTCTCTTTTGCTCTGAGCCCCTTGTGCTCTTAGCCTCTGGCTCTCTGACCCTCTGACTCTCTTGGTCCTTGAGAAGTCATAATGTGAAGATGAGGCTAAACTAAAAGTCCCTCAAGGACTCCCAAGGTTGTGTCAGGCTGCGGACTTGTCTTTCCATTCACCAAAGATCCTCTAACTACAACTGGTTCTCTCTCATAAAGACCACATCAGCAAAGATCAACCGGAGCCTCAACAAATTGCATCAGGACAGTTTAATTCAAATGGGCGAGACATGCAAGTAGTAAACTTAGTTTCATTATTTGATACATTAACTATCCTTACCCCTTTAAAGAAGGGTGTGTTAGAAACTAATGGTTTGCTCAAGCTGTTGATCTGCTGAACATCAAACAAAGCTATAACTTCTTGCTTTCCTGCATTCTGCTTCAGCTCTCTTTCCCTTGGTAAACTGTATGCATGTATGTGTATTTTAGAGTAGTTTAAATGTTTAGTCTAGTTAATAAAGTCTTTTTCATACCACATGTAAAATTGTCTGTGTTTTAAGCTCATATATTGAGTCACTAATCATAGATCTTGACTACTTGCTCTTACTAGTACTTAATAAGACAATTCCCATGCCCTGGAAATGTACATTTCTATTAATCAATTTATAACCAATATTGATTTTGTTTGAGTATTCACATTTCAATAATAATATTACATCATAATATAATAGTAAAAAGTACAACATTTCTAAAAATTAGAAATAAAAGATACAAACCAGCACAACTATATTTCAATTATATATTTGAATGATACAACTGAAATAAAAAAGTAAACTGTACTCAGTAGATGATGATATGCCCCCTTTGATACTGCATTTAACATATTTTTGTAAAAATAACAAAAAAACAAAAAACAAATAAGCCTTACAGATCGTTATTGGAAAGGGTTTAAACAATTTTGTCATGCTTTTTCAGTGAACCATGAACGATTGTTGCTCATGCACCTGTGAAACAGTCCACCAGGGGAAAGACAACCAAGGTCCCTGATCACCTGCGTGAGCAAGCCAGTTCTGCTGCAGATGTCGACAGAGCAATACATGTCCGTAATGTAAGGTGCCTAAGACAGTGTGACAGGCAGTGCTAAATCATGTGTAACCATACAAGTATGTCCCCACAGACGTGTCTTGGTGGAAGAGTGGAGTAACATCTCACTGCAAGAACTGACCATTACGTTTGATTTTAACCCCCTCTGTATTCCATTTCTCAATACTCAAATGTCTGTGAAACTCTCATTTGTTGAATCTTTTTATCTTCATGCAATTTTTTTTTTTGTTTTGCCATAGAATTTAAAAAGGTAATTGCAACTTTATATCTCACAATTCTTACGTTTTTTTTCTCAGAATTATGTTATAAACTCAATTGGGACACAATTGGGAGTTATAAAGTCAGAATTGCGAGATATAAACTAGCAAATGTGAGTTATAAAATCAGAATTGCGAGAGTTATAAAGTCAGAATTGTGTGATATAAACACAATTGCGAGTTATAAAGTCAGAGTTGCGTGATATTAACAAAATTGTTATGTAAGTATTGTTATCCAATTTATTTCTCGGAGGTCTTGAGAAAATGTGGTGAATTGTCTGGAGACGTGAAATCGCAATTTTAAGTAAAGAAATTCTGAATTGTGAGGTTAGAGTAACTAAACATTAAACCAATTTTTTTTTTTTTTTAGTTAATGATCTGCGAGAGAGTGGATCTTTATTTAATACCAGTCATTGATTTAAGTAACTTTTTTGATATTTGTCTATAAATTGTTTTATTTCTCTACAATATATGGTGTAAAAATGTCTTGTGCTGCCCTCTTCAGGTTGAACTGTGGCTACTGCAGTTGAATTTTCCTATTGCATGGATGTTCTGTACTTCGTGATGCACTGGCAGGTTTCATCTCACCATGCTTCTGGCACGAGCGGCAGTATAAAAAACAGCTTGTTTCGTCAAAACCACTTTATTCGAAGTCATTAGTTGGAATTGCGAGTATTGAAAAACGACCAGGATAGAGTGTTTCAGCAGCTATTTCATCCCCTCTCTATCTTTTCCGCTGGGGTACTGCCCAATTTTTCAGCATTTTTCAAATATTGCCAGTGGGTGGAGTCAGGCTCTGACCAGGGGTTTAGTTACCCTTAAAAATAAAAATCCCAATTTTCTTTTAAATTGTTTTATTCCAGTGTCAAAAACAAGCTTCCACAATAGACAGACAGATGGACAGATGGATGGACAGACGGATAGATGCAAGAATGAACAATGAAGAAATAATACACGAGAGACGATCTAAAGGTATCTGGCCCAGTAAAACATCTGAAATATGTAAATTGAAGATGACAGTTGTGAAGTTTTTGCCTTCTGTCTTATTGTCATAATAGTTATGTTCCTCAGGTCACAATCTCTATTATCGACACCGCAGAAAAGACAAAATATTTTTCTTTCAGGCTCTGTATCTGAACTGAGAGTAAACTGAAGCTTTTGATTTCTCACAGGCATTCAAGATTAGTGGCTGTGACTCTCTTGGGTATGAAAGAGTAAAACACGAAAACTTGATAGCTGCCTAAAAATGTCTAATCTCATAAGCGATGGGACCACTGACTGAGCAGCAGTGGGAAGTAAAATGTCTTTAAAAGCTTTTTACATCTTAATGTACCCAGAAGTTGTGCTGACAGGCCCCTCCCACCACCACACTGTTATCCTGCCGTTACACTCCTGCGGAGTGTTGGAGTGGCCCTCTGGGTAGTGTATGGGCAGGCCCTCTATGTTGCACATTGTGACAGTGCCTGCTAAGAATGAAAAGCGGATTCATTTTTTTAATGGCCAATCTTCACTGCAATGCTGTGCCTTGCTGTCAGCAATACTAACTCTGTATTTGGTCTAAAAAACTTGAACAACTTCATTTAACGAATTGACTCGGAAAAAGATTTGGTCATTTTGACTGTGAGCGGAGTTCGAACAGGAGAGTAACAAACACACATCACAGAACAAAGCAAGGAGAGCATTTGAGATTATAAATCTTCAACTTTACTATTATTATTCTTTTTTTTTTTTAAATGACCGATCGTTTCGCTAGATAAGACCCTTATTCATCGTCTGGTGTCATTTTAAAGCCATTTGAAGCTGCACTGAAACTCTCATTTGGACCTTGAACCGTTTGGTTCCCACTGAAGTCCATTTTTATGGAGAAAATCCTGTTTTCATCAAAAATTAATTTATTTTCGACTGAAGAAAGAATTACATGGATATCTTGGATGAAATGTGGATGAGTAAATTATTACCGAAAGTTTTATTTATTTATTTATTTTAAAAGTGAACTACTCCTTTAAATTCAGAACACTCAAAGTTTAAACATAATACCTCAGACAGGCGACAGCAAACACAACTAAACGTAATGGTTATTGGACAATGAATGAATGCAGTAATAGCCTAAACACAAACAAGATTATAATGGAACACATCTGGTAATGAACTAGTAATGACCGTAACCAAATACACGTGACAAATGAAAACAAACTGAAGGTCCTTGAAAACAGAAACTAAGCAGAACATAATAGCGACACATATTATAATCAATATCTTCTCAGCCACAAGCAAACCGTAATAGCTACTCAATGTGTAAAGAGTAAAAATACTGTGTCTGAAGGGAACTCAAATATGAACATAATTTCTCATTGATCTTCAATTGTTAGCAAGGTGTAGACAGACAGATGATGATCAGGAATAAAATTCAAATGCAGAGATGAATAAACATCAAACAGATAATACTGACACTGTGTGTATGTTAGGAACCTGAGAAAGTGTTTGTGTAGTCACACAATATACATACATACTGGGATTACAAAACAATTACTATTAAAAATATGCAAACCAGAAAACATTTTCTGACTTTATTTTCATGAACTTGAAGCAATTGCAGTGGATGCTGTTCAGACAATCAAGCATTGCCAAGTCTTAAATGATTTATCAAATGCATTCCCAGAAAGCCTGGTGTGTGTTTGTTTCCTCATGCATGGTCCCACATACAATCATGGACACACTCTAGATTTACTCATCAGTAAGGGTCTAAACATCTCATCGATTCTTATTAAGGATGTAGTTCTGTCTGATCATTTCTGTATTTTCTTTGATATATTGGTAACACTTTACAATAAGGTTCATTAGTTACTACATTAGTTAACATTAACAAATAATGAACAATACTTCTTCAGCATTTGTTAATCTTTGGTAATGTTAATTTCAACATTTACTAATACTTTGTTAAAATCTTGTTAACATTAGTTAATGCACTGTGAACTAACATGAACAAACAATGAACAGCTAGATTTGTCTTAACTAACGTGAACAAAGAATAACAAATACAGTAACAAATGGCTAGTTCATGTTAGTTAATGCATGAACTAATGTTTAATAAATGAACCTTATTGTAAAGTGTTACCGATATATTGATCTCTCCTGCCATTAAAGCTAGATCTGTGTCTGTCAAGAAGAGATGCTAAAATGAGAACAGTGAGCTATTTATGAAGGATACATCTTTAAAACAAAGCATCTGCAGACTCTGTTGATACTCAAAAGTTAAAAGTGCAATTGATGATATTGCTCCTGTGAAAGTGGTAGACAAAAAGCACCTTGGATAAACTCAACGTCAGTGCAAAATATGAAAAGACAATGCAGAAGATCAGAGAGCATGTGGCAGAAGACAACCCTTGTAGTCCATTATAACATCTACAAAGACAGCATCTATGCTTTTAATATTAAACTAGGCAAAGCTAGACAGACTTTCTTCTCGAATATTAAAAACAGCAACCTAAACAACACACACACTCTTTTTGCTACTGTAGATAGACTGACAAACCCCCCACACCAGATTCCAAGTGCAATGCTCTCATAAAGGAAATACAAAGAGTTTGCTTCTTTCTTCTCAGAGAAAATCAATAATATCAGAAAGGTGATCAGAACATTCTTGAGTTGCTCTGGGGTCAGACAGATCAGACCACAACCTGAGAAAGTAGTTCCTATATCTGTTTTTGAAGAAATTAAGGGCAAAATTTTGGAAGAAACCATACAGCACCTTAAAACATCAACCTGTGCCCTTGACGCACTTCCCACATCTTTTTTTCAAAAGTGTGTTAAACAGCTTAGAAGCAGATCTCCTAGAAGTGGTAAATGCCTCACTTCTCAGTACTGGTACTTCTCGAGCATGACATTGATCACAACATACTTCTTGACAGGCTGGAAAACTTGGTGGGGCTTTCTAGGATAGTCCTAAAATGGTTCAGGTCATATGAGGGAGAGATTATTACGCGAGTATAGGAGACCATAAGTCTTAGTGGACATCCACGACATGCTGAGTCCCTCAAGGCTTAATTCTTGCCCCACTCCTATTCAACCTGTATATGCTCCCAATGAGCCAAATAATGTGAAAGAACCAAATTGCTTAACAGCTCTACTTAGCCATATCGCCTAACGACAACAGTCCCTTTGACTCCCTGTGCCAATGCATTAATGAAGTAAACTGTTGGATGTCCCAAAACTTTCTTCAATTAAACAAAGACAAAACTGAAGTCATTGCGTTTGGAAACAAAGATAAAGTTCTTAAGGTGAATGCATACCTTGACGCAAGGGGTCTAACAACTAAAAATCACGTCAGGACCTTAGTTTTAGTAGTCATTTCAAAGCTAAAAACTAAATCAGCATACTATCCTCTGAAAACTATTGCAATAATTATATGCTTATATGCTGTAGGGGTGTATCCCCTCCCCTGACTCGAGGTTGCCAGATGCTGCAGGATACTTTTTAAAAAAAAAAACATTTTTTATCCCACACGTTTGTAACTGCCTCTGTGGTAAATCAGGGCAGTCTTATCTCAAGACGTCATATAACTGACGTCTTAGGACGTCTTTTGACCATATGTCAATATATGCCTTTTTAGGGCCCCCCTAAATGACGGTTAGATGACGTTATCGGATCCTAACTCTACCCCAGTCCTAAACCTACCCCATCACCTCGCTGATGTTAAAGGTAAAGCGTCAGTTGTATGACGGCCCAGGATCGTCATATAACCGACGTTTAGGGGGGCCCTAAAAAGGCATATATTGACGTATGGTCAAAAGACGTCCAAAGACGTCAGTTATATGACTTCTTGGGATGAGACTGTGTTAGGTAAATATAGCAGAGCTGGAAACCCGGATGCCACAACACTACTGACTCCATGATTGGTAGATTGAAGGGTGGAGCATCAGACCAAAACACAACATGACAACATCAACATTCAGGGCTGCAACTTCACTTTTTAATAGACAATATTCTGGCTGGACTACTGTTGTCAGTGATTAAAGTATTTGAAATGAACATGATTTCTTAATGTCTAGTGACATATCAGGGCCATTTTATGATTATTTGAAATACATTTCTTACATACAACTCCTTTAAAATATCATTACTGGTATATAAATCATTCAATGGGCTAGGAATATAAACCAATATATAAACAGATCATTAAGATCACATCACTATTGTGTATGAAATGTGCTATATAAATAAACTTGCCTTGCCATTAAGACGGTGTACCTGTGTAAACAATCAGCAATAAAATAAAGGACTTGGTACAAGACAAGTAAACTAATAACCCAACGCATTCTCATCCTTTATCGTCAAATAGAACGCTGTTTGACAAAACGGCGCTATACTACGCACATGGCATCCGTTATCATTAATATAACACGCGCTGTGATAGTTAGGTTTAGGTGTGGGGTAGGGTAGGGTAGTCTCATATTACGCTAAAGGATTTATTGGATTTATTACGCTTTGGGTTTGTGTGTTATATTAACGATAAAGGGTGCCATGTGCGTAGTATAGCGCCGTTTTTGCATATAGCGTTCTATATGACGATAAAGGATGAGAACGGGCTCAATAACCTGAATCCAAGAAAACAATTCAACATCAATTCATGTATGCCTCTAAATCAGGCACCCCCATAATATAATTACACACAAGTTGTTTTGGAAATGTAAACATTAACCAGAATGTCAGAATTAAATAAAATTGATGGTTGTGTCTGATTACTTTGCATCTTCGCCCATGTGAAGGGATTATGTAAACGAGACACATTGTCTCGTAGCGAACAAGCGTCAATGCTTGAATATTAATTTGCCATGCCTGACTGAGCTGATTGAGAAAGTCTGAACCTCCTCACTCTTGTTAATTATACTGCTCTCCATTCAGCCAGCAGGCCTGATTCCGTGGCTCTCTAGGGCGAGGAAAAAAAGGAGATGTGTTTAGTTTGAAAGAGAGGGACTACTTTCAAAAAATATAAAGTGGTGTGCACAGGCCTTTGTCTCTGGAAAAGAAAGTAAATATATATATAAAAAATAAAAGGATAGAGCTTTTCTCTGCACGGCTGTAACACAGATGAAGGAGCAGATGACTAAGGTAGCTTTGTGTTTCTCTCTGATGAGGTGGAGATTTTGGTATTGTGCTGTAATTGAGAAACTTAACTCTAAGCAATGGCTGGTTCAAAGGTTTTAAATGTCTGAGGCTTAGTCAAAATTTTCTAACAACTCTAATGCAATGGACAAAGATAGATCAAAGGCTCCAAGAGAAGCTAAATTATCGCTTGATGACTGCAGTACCAATGGTTTTCCTTTTTTCCAAGTCAGTGTGAACTTTACAGCGGATTTGATCATTTGACGATCAAGGCCTCTAAATGGTGTATGGGGACGGATGAGGTGAAAACATTGATTGTCTAGCCGAGTTTTGCTCTTGGGGCAGTGCATCAATAATCAATGAGTGTTGGATCAGAGAGATGCCATCTTTTTGCCAAAAGACCCTGTCATTAGCTGTCTGCTACGTGCCTGTAAAAACCCCAGCCCTCCTTTCATCTCTGGCATCTTCTCTCCCGATGTTTCAGTCAGCCCCACCATTTAGAGATCTATATAAGCTTCTCTTTCATGTTCTCTGTCTGCTCACCCAGTGGCTTTTACGTGTCACCAATAGTCAAGTTCAGGCTTTTTTTTTTTCTGAAGCCATTACTGTTGCTTGGAAGGTGTGCATGTGTCAAAAGACCAAAGACTCTACCAAAAAAAAACCCTAAAAAAAAAAAAAAAAAAAAAAAAAAAAAAAAAAACACAACATAAGGCTTAACCAGTGTGCATAAGAAATGGTTCGGCACATGAATAAGAATTCAATTAATCTGCGGCCCACTTGTCGTAACCACTGTTGAATCTCTTGCTGATATCCTTATTTAATTAATTTCTTGTATTGGTGGTGAGACACTAAAATAAACATTCAACAGTTTAGGTTCTTCCCATTACCATCATCATCACCATCACAATTAACCATTACAACCTAAGAGCATGAACAGCTGCTTCCCCGAGCATCTCGCCACAGCACAGCCACTCAGTGCTCAGGAATGGCACTCGTGGGACAGAAAGTTGGTGCAGTCTGCCATATGCCAAGTTTTAAAAGCTCTCTCTCGCTTTACTTTATGCTGAGAACAGGAAACACAGCTTGCAGCTCATCAAGGAACACATGTCTTCAGACACATATATACTAGGGCTGTCAACTTTAGTCGTTTAGTCGACTAATCAGTCGAATGCCGTCTTGGTCGACTGAAATTCTTATTGGTTGACCAGTCGCATTTTTTCTTTTTTTTGCCAATAGAAATACATTTTCAATGATTTACTCCCTGATATTTATTCCTTTATAAAGCAGTTATTTATTACTGTATTCTAAATATAATTAGCCTATGTTTTATCCCCAACTTTAAATGCTTTTAGGCTATTTCTTGTAACTGCGCCACAGTTTAGCGCACACACATAACACACTCGGGAACCGCACCTACTGGCTGCGCTGCTGCTCGCGCTCAGTAAGGGATGTACTGGTAGGTGGTTTTGCTGTATTCATTCAGTTCACGCTACTTTAGTCGACAGAATGTCCAAGAAATCTAAATCTTTTGTCTGGCTACATGTTTGTGGAGGTAGGCGACGGTGGCGACCGCGCTTGCTCCATTATGAGCGCGCACATCGCGTGCCTATTTGAAATCAAACTTGAGCGCGCAAAAGACGTGAGCAGCTCTTTTAACGGCTTTATCATACTGACTCAATAGATTGTTTTCTTAAAAGGTTTTTATCTGTACACTTGACTCATTTGAAAGTAGCCTAAATAATGTAACAAAACGAAATTAAACTTATATGCTATCTTACAACACAGCCTAGATTTCAGATAGTTTTTAGGCTATTTTGTCTGTTGTTTTAAGACGCCTAACAGATCGGCTGGACAAAAGTTAACCCATAGCTTTGTAAGTAAAGAAGAATACAGCCTGTATAAACGAGAGCTTTTGTTAGGATTTTTCATTATGTGGCAGATAGCAGTTATATTATTTTGTAGCGTGTGGTGTGATCAGGTGCGCGATTGTGACTGTCAGTATAGACCAAGGACAGAGCTCCTCACTTGCAGTTAAACAAATCACTTAATTTTCAAAGAATTGTATTATTATTATAGTTTTATTTATTTTCGATGTTTTTTCGTTGTTGTTTTATAAATGCTCTATGACAATTGTTTAAAAATGTTCAATCAAAACATCCGTTTTTTTTTTTTTTTTTAGTCGACTAATCGTCGCGCAGGACAAGACCTTGGTCGACTAAGGATTTCTTTGGTTGATTACAGCCCTAATATATACACTGTTTTCACTTCCTTCTCAATGGCCATCTGAAACATTTAGCAGCTTTTACAGCCATTCACTGCATCTGCTGGCCCCAGTCCTTATTAAGAAATGGCATCAGCCAGGTTTAAATGAAAAGGTTGAGTCATCTGCAGAATCAGGTAGCATCTTAATCCAATAGTATCCTCTGTCAATAACAATAACTTTGACATTGACAAGAATTGACATAGAATCCAAAGTAATCACACACTCTAGGTGTGTGTGCCTGTATGAATATTAGTGACGAAAATTTCCATCATTGAAAATGCTTCTCTGCCATTTATGGAATTTTCCGGCTTTCCGTGTTTTCACTGTTAGGGGGTGCTATGCAATTTTTTTTGAAAGAGTATTGAATCTACTGATTAAAGCACATGCAAATAAGATTACAGAAACAAGTGATAATATATGTAATCATATGCATATTAAACTAACACAATCATCTATCTATAAATTGCAGGAAAGTCTATCTGTCTGTCTGTCAATCACATATTTCTCTGAACCGTTAGTCCGATGGATCTCAAACTTCACAAGTGTCTTGCTACGGGTACGAGTAAGTGCAGTGCCGAGTTCTTTGGATTAGAAATGCAAAAGATATCGCTGAATAGATTTCTAAAAGAAGCACACATTGGCTTTTCCACTCTAGCCACTGGCCACTCCCTCTCTCACACTGCAAACTGAGTGAGCACAGTGTAGGACCAGAGACAGAGGAATGAAGAAAGCACATTTCCTCACTGAATCGCCACACTTATTCATTTGAGCACTCAAACACGCCAAACCAAGTTAACGATTGCTAAAAACATACGGGCACACAGGCATTATTAGCACAGGACCAGAGACAGAAGGACGAAGAAAGCAGATTTCCTCCCTGAATCGTCGCGCTTATTCATTTGAGCACTCAAACAGACCAAACCAAGTTAACGATTGCTAAAAACACACAGGCACACGGGCATTATTAGCACAGGACCAGAGACAGAGAAATGAAGAAAGCAGATTTCCTCCCTAAATCATCGCGCTTATTCATTTGAGCACTCAAACACACCAAACCAAGTTAACAATTGCTAAAAAACACACGGGCATTATTTTGTATTATCTATCTATAAATTAGCATTAATTTATTGCATTAATAACAGGCCACATTTTTAATAAATAAACAAGTTATCATTCATAGTACACTAAATTTTAAACGTTTTAAATTCCAACATTGTTTGTGAAAGTCTAACAAAATTAAATGTATAAATGAATACTCAAACCTGAAAAGTTGTGTGGCTCCGTTTTCATTTGATTATCATTGTACACTTGGCGGCTTAGTTGTAACACTCTGTTACAACGAACCCAGCTGTGTATTTTAATCCTAGTAAACAGTTGCTGGGAATTGCTGACATGTTTCAAAACAGTGTTATGTTTGAGCCAACAAGACAGTGATTAAGGCAATATAAAGTTAGATTTGGAAACGTATACACCCAACTCAGAAAACGAAAAAAAAAAAAAATACTTTCATGGTGTCAAAACACTCTTTGTCCAGTATCTTGACGAAATATAATCAAAACTTTCCGCAATTCACAGGAGACCGTCATCTGGCAGCAAGAGAATAATAGCGGAAAGACAACCTGCTTGATCCTGACAAACTATGTAAACGGTCCATGTTACATTTAACCCTGCGTTAGGTTGTGCCCCGCGCTCCCCTACTGATATATTTGTAAAGCACAATTAGAAAGAATTTTAAGTACACAATTCACATACTTGATTTTTAGTAAGCAGGAATAATTTCCCATTTAAATTCTTAGGATATTTGCGCTGTGAGACTGTTCTGGGAGACTTTAGATTTAAAAAATGGTGTCTCGTTATGCAATGTTTTCTTAGTCAAATCATGCAATTTTCTTATTGATTCAATAGAACACATGAGCTCTCTAGGGAATACCAATATGGCAGCACAGTGGCTTCACTGTTTATGACGTCACAAGCTATCCAGTCATTCTAAATAGATGGTTATATATAACAGTGGTTATATCACACATTTCAACTTCATTGTCATGACAACATAATGCCTGTAACACAGAATATCTGCACATGTGAAAGCTGCATGTGTTTTCCAGGTTGTCTTGAGTCAGCAGAAGAACATAATAATGTCTCCATTCTTTGATATACTGTACATGCTTTCCCAGTGTTCAGTGGCAAACACAAATTAGAAATGCTTTTACCTGACACCAGGTAGATGACAACATGACTCTGTAGATCTGCTGGCAACATGAATTACATCAGTGACAAATAACTAGATGTTCATCCACCTAGGACATGGCATCACACAAATGACAGCATTTAAACCATGAATGCTGCCACTGCTCACTTTCATTTCCCAATAAGAATCCAAAGAGTTCCACTAAAGCAGGTGTTGTGATGTAAAATAATCGTGATTTTAACGGTAAAATACCGCTACAGAGCAAAACAGTTAATTGGTTAACCGGACCAAGTTTCTGTAATAGGCTATACTGTAAATAAATGTGATATAATTTTACTGTGAAATGAGTAAAAAGGTGGTGTTTGAAGAGATTCGGCCATCAGACGTAAACGGAAAAGTGCTATGTAAATATAATTTATTATTATTATTATTAAAGAGGGAAGAACGAATTTGAGAGAGAAGATGGTGAAAGAAGGATTCTGCTTTGTCTAAAGTTCCCGTTCCTGCTTTTGCTCTCTTTCCTCTCTTTTCTCCATCTCCCACTTGAGTGTAGGGCAGTCCTCAGAGTATTAAACAAACATTACCAGAGAATGGACTTCAAAAGTTGAGAGGTTGATAGCAGAGGTGATAGAGGAGAAGGGGAGAGCGCAGAATGACAAGTAGGCAGGAGTCAGACCGGCAAAATAACATAATTCTAAGCCAATTTTGCAGAGGAGATGTTATAAATATCCTCCTCGCTCGTCTCTCTGAGCTGTTCTCTGATTGGCGAAAAATGGAATCAGATATTTGGAAAAGCAATTTTTCTCATACAATTACTCATGGATTGGATAAGTCCTGTTGAATGGAATGACGCATGATTGACCACTTCTCAAACACACAGCAGTGGGAGAACATAACTTGTATTCAATCTTTACAAGAATCAGTACCCACCACCATCATTTTATGTATATACACAGATATCAACAGGAGCCTACTGTGCAAGCTCTTATGGAAAAAAAAAAATAGAAAATCGTGTTTTTTTTGTTGTTTTTTTTTTTTTAACAATTGGGGTAGGCACTGCTGCAGTATCTCACAATTTGCATTATACTGTATGTACACATAAAGCCTATGTAAACACATTTCATATGGACACTATTTTTTATGTCTATGTAAGCAGGTAAATGGTAAGTGCAATGATAGTTTGGTTAGCAGGATACTGGCAGTGAATTGTATGTTTATTCTTACCGGTGAGATGACTGGAACTCAGAACAGTAATTGTTACACTAGGAATTGACACTGGATTGGAAACTGGGGAAGGATTGTTGGATATATAGGGTAGATCATTGCTAAGGCAAGTCCTCATCATACAAACGAGACCAGACAAATTGTGGTGGAGTGTGAGTCTTTATAGTGTCAGTGAAGAGGGTGATGATGAGGTGCGGGTGTGTGTGATTAGAACTCAGGTGAGGGAGAGTGCTGTGATTGGCTGGTGTGAGAGCCTGGCAGATCTGTAACAGATCTCTTATGAGATTGGGGAATATGTTTGGTGTCCTTCATCAAGGCAGCTCAGTTACTGCCTGTGTTTGCTAAATTTCACTAGTGCACTACATATATTTTAATGAGGCATTGATTTCATTAACCAGATGTGCTTGTGGAGAAATTTAGATGTAACTTCTAAAATATAAAAATACTATAGTAAGTATATTTATGCTTGAAAAAATAAACAAATTCTGCTTAGTCATAGTCTGGGTTTGAGTATATGGTCAACGTTGATGGATTAGTAAATGTTGTGTAATGAAAACAGATTTTGATTCAGCATGCTGTAACTTCTGGGCCATGACTGATGACTCTACACTTATTCTCCTTTCTTTACTGTAAAACAGGTAAAGAAAAAAAATAATGTGTGGCAGTGTACATTATGAGTTTTTTTTTGTTTTGTTTTTTTCAATGCATGCTAGAATAGATGCTTTTTTCTCTCTCTTTCAAATAAATATCTGTTCTCAGCTGGTAGGAAAGCCTAATCATCAGTGGTAACTTAAAATTAAACTGAGTTTTTAATAGAAAAAGCATGCTGAATTTTGTTTTACTCCATATCGCTACATTTCAGGTTTCACAGAATATACATTTCAGATTTCATAGGTATAATTAAACAATTTCTTAATACTTAAGACTTATTATGTACATCAAGGAGTTATAGGTATAGTATGAAGGCAAGAGAAGAGACCTAAAATACTAAAGTACTGTTAAGAATATGATTTCACAAGCAAAAGCACAAAGAATAAATATATATGTCAATAAATTATTAAGTAACAATGAATATACTTAATTATTGATTTTATAAAATAAATACATAATCCTTCAAAAGGAAATATGATGATATATATATATGCTGAAGAGGCAAGGGATTTTTCCCACCCTATCAGTACTATTAAAAGTACTAAAACCACTCTGAGAAATACTTTATGCTCACTAAGTTATTCATAAGGTCAGCTAGGATGGGAGAAAGTACACATTTTGCATCTATCAAGTGTGTCCTAATCATTGGCAAGGTTCATAAATGTTCTGGCACTGTGATAGATCTTAGCCCTATGTTTACTGATGGGAGATGATGATCCAGCCATGCTGGTAGAGCCAATGGTATCAGATAGAGAGGCTCTTCAAGAGCCCATCAAGTCTGGAAAGTTATCTCCAATTTAAAATGAAGACAAACAGACCAAACAAAAAATACAATTCAAGCAAACCAAGACTCAAACATTTCTCAGTGCAGAAACATCTGGTTGCAAAACTGGTATGAAGTTGAATGTTGCTTTATATGCTAACAGCTAAAGTCCATTATCAGTGTCTCATCTGCTTTCCATTCTTACCTTGTCCGACCCTCATCATTCACTGAATAACATATTTTACCTTCATTCCTGTGCCTCTGCAGGATATAGATACAGTCAAAGACAAGTTTTTATAAGTGTATTGGTATGTTTTCCCAAGATTCGTTTTTAATGAATTCTTATTTTGTCTCCAAAGCAGTCACTGAGGGTTTTCCTGTACAGCATGCCTAACCTCACCCCATCTACTAGATTGCTATTGATGACTTTCTTATTTGCTTTTATTGATCTTAGTGTTAATGAGGTTCAAGTATCTAAAGAATAATGTTGATGAGGTTTGTCTAAACTATGTTTTGATTTGACCTGTTAGATACAGTGAGGTCAGTAATACCTGGAAAAGTCCCATGAATCACAATGTATGGTGTAGGACTCCAGTGTGTAATCAGCCACTTTTGAACATTTGAGCCAATCACCTGAACTAATTAGCCTGGAAAAGGACATAATAACGAGCCCATTCTCATCCTTTAGCGTCACATAAAGCGCTTTATGACAAAACGGCGCTATACTACGCACATGGTACCCTTTATCGTTTATATAACACGCAAACTCAAGGCGTCATAAATCCTTTAGCGTAATATGAGACTACCCTACCCTACACCTAAACCTAACCATCACAGCGCGTGTTATATAAACGATAAAGGGTACCATGTGCGTAGTATAACGCCGTTTTGTCATATAACGTTCTATATGACGCTAAAGGATGAGAACGCGTTTTAATAACAATGCTTATAAGCTGATAGTTCAGCTTGTTCAACTTCATGCATCGCTGCACAGACCAATTGGCATCTGACTTGAAGCAGTGCATGAAGTTTAGAAAATTTGTAGGTTATGTAACATATGAATATGTTTAAGGGTAAGTAAGCGAGTAACCTCAACTTTCGGTTCCATTTTCATGAAACCATACTGTAGATCAGGGGTGTCTAATCCTGCTCCTCCAGGCGACCTGTATGCTTTGGCGAAAAATCTCCTCTTATGGGCACAGAACAATCTGCCCTCTTTGAGAGCTACGCATATCCCGGGCATCCAGAATTTGGGTGTCCTCTGTATGCTTTTAACCATCCTCTGTATGCTTTTCCCCCATCACAATGTTTCCACAAGTCATCAAATGGGTCAAGAGAGAGAGAGTGCCTAGTCCTTCTGGTGGCTCCTCTCTGGAAATACAGACCATGGTTTCCAGACCTGGTTCAGTTATTGTACACAGTTCTATGGTCTGTCCCTATGAGGAAAGACATCCTCACTCAGGCGAAAGGAACAATGTGGCATCCGCTGCCCGATCTATGGGCGGCAGTGGCTCATGTAGGTTGTCTACAAACCAGAAGGTTGGTGGTTCAATCCCCGGTTCCACCTGACCAAGTGTCGAGGTGTCCATGAGCAAGACACCTAACCCCAGCTGCTCCCAACAAGCTGGATGGTGCCTTGAATGGCTGACACCTCCGTCAGTGTATGAATGTCTGAGTAAATGGGTGAATGTGAGGCAAATGTAAAGTGCTTTGGTGGCCATGGGTTTTGGTGGGTCTGTGAAAGTGCTATATAAATGCAGTCCACCATCCATATGGGCCCTCCATGTGTGACCCCTAAACGGGTATCCCTGGACCTTCCTGTGAAGGTGTTGAACACTATATCTGAAGCTAGGACCCCATCGACTCGGCACCTCTATGCTTCGAAATGGGTGTTATTTTTTTTTTTTTTTTTTTTTTTCAGCTGGTGCTGGTTATGGCCAAGACTTATGTGAAATATCAGTGGTTCTCTCATTCCTACTGGAGCTGTTGGACCCGGGCCGCTCTCCGTCCATGCTCAAAGCTCGATTGTGGCAGCCATTGCACCACACCTTGTTCTGGTGGCTGGCCAATCACTGGGAAGAAACGACCTGGTTTTGAGATTTCTGAAGGTGCTAGGAGGATCAATCCCTCCAGACCTCCCTCAATGCCACCATGGGACCTGGGGGGCTTTGAGGAGTCCACCTTTTGAACCACTCTCAGTTGAACTTAAACCTCTCTCGCTGAAGACCGCTCTCCGGTTGGCATCTATCAAGAGAGTGGGGGATCTGCAGGCTCTCTCTGTGAGCTTGGTATATCTGGAGTTTGCTTAGGATAACTCTATGGTCATTCTCAAGCCCAGGCATGGGTATGTGCCCAAAGTGGTCACAACACCGCTCAGAGCACAGGTGATGACGTTATTGGCTCTACCCCCTTCTACAGAGAACGGGGAGGTTAATCTTCTCTGCCCTGTTATTAGGGCACTGATAATTTTTCTAGAGAGTTCTGCATCGTTTGGACAATCAGAAAAGCTTTTTGTCTGCTTTAGTGGTTGATCCAAAGTGGATTCAGGCATTAAGAAAAGAATGTCTAAATGGATAGTGGATACTAGCGCGATGGCTTATACCTCAGTGGGTCAGGTTTTCCCCATAGGTATCAGGGCCCATTCGACCAGAGGAATGGCCTCGTCATGGGCTTGGCCATTTGGCTGTCCTATTCAGGATATTTGTGATGTGGCCGGATGGTCCTCGCCTTTTGCATTTATGAAATTCTATAATATGGAGGTGCCATATTAGAAAAAAATAAGAAACATCTAAGTTAAGTTGTAATCAAAGCAATTTTCTAAAATGGATCTGAAAGTTTAGCCAGCAATTCAAACGTATCACTTTTCTAAAGTCTAATTACCCCAACAGAAAAAAGAGGCTTAATATCAATGAAAACTAGACAACTTTGAGCTGAACTGAAGACCAGAGCCCCAGCTTCAGCAGAGAGAAGCAGCCACCATCACTGCTGTTCATCCAGGGCAGCATCTAGCAACAACTAGCAACACAAACATACCCTCTATCAATGTACTTCCTAGCACCGGTCGCCAGTTTTATTCCAGGATATATCAAATGTTTTCTTTTTTTAAGATGTAGTAGATACATTTAATTGACAGAGCCACTCACAAGCCTGTTTTGGGACTCTAATGAGCAGCAGCAGTATTCACCCTTAACTCTTGTAGAACAGAGCAAACAGCATGCGCTCTCATGCCTTCCCTGCAACTCGTTCTGTTTAAAGAATTATTAAAAGGGATATGGTTTCAGAATGCCAAGCCTGTTAAAATATTGAAGCTGTAAAAACGAACATAGTTGTGAAGGGTAAGGAAAAGTAAGAGAAAAGACAGTGAATACTTCTCACTAAAGCATTTATCATTCCTATCATGTTTATGCTCTGCAGTGCTTGGTTTAGCCTTAAGGGGCAACTCCACAAACCACCGATGTCTGTTCACTGACCATTTGATTCATACAGATCAAGTTGTAAAGAGCACTGGATAACCATACTTAAGTAAAACTACAGAACCCAGACAGCATCATATTGTTCGACCCAGATCCGGCTCACATCTGGGCCATGTGGAATCCACTTGTAACATATGTGGGCCAGATCTGGGCCAACGCTATGTTGCTGTATAGAAAACATTACAAAACAAATTGGATCGAAACATTAAGAGTATTTGTCCATTTCGAACTGTTTGGAAGTAAAAGTAATCACACCGGTTTGGAGACGAGATGTTGAGGATCAGTGCCGATGGCTGTTCGTGTCGAATGAACAGTCCCTCGGGATAAACAGAAAAACTAATTTTAGTGTAGATGCCATCCTTCTTATGATGTACCAATTACATCAGGATTTATGAACGTGTTCCCGGTTCCAGCTGATCTAAACTATGCAGATGCAGAAAGTCTATAATGTGTTATGTGTATGCTAGGCCAAAGAGATATTTTTTTTAGTCTAGATTTGACCTGACAGAGTTTGTCTGCTTCCCGGACAATGTTAGGAAGATTGTTTCAGAGTTTTGTGGCTAAATAGGAAAAGGATCTCCCGCCTGTTGTCGATTTTGATATTCTAGGTGTTAACAACTGGCCGGAATTCCGAGAGTCGCAATAGACGTGAAGGACTATTATGCGTTAAGAGCTCGCTCAAGTACTGCGGAACTAAACCATTTTAGTGCTCTGTAAGTAATCAGCACTATTTTAAAATGTATACGATGTTTAATAGGCAGCCAATGCAGGGTTGACAGAACCGGACTAATATGGTCATACTTCCTAGTTCTGGTAATAACTTGAGCTGCTGCGTTTTGAACTAGCTGATGTTTGTTTATTAAGCATGCAGGGCAACCACCCAGTAGAGCATTACAATAATCTAGCCTTGAATTCATGAACGCATAACTAATTGAATTGAAGTGAAGTGATGCGTTTGTGTAAAAAAAAATCCATATTTAAAACATCAACTAAAATAAATAGTTTCTAGCAGATGGTCATGAGCATTGATTTACGCCATAATTAAATGATGAACATGGTTGCCCAGCCCTGTTTTTTATTTATTTATTTTTTTATCAATTGCCATCATTATGTTGTGCGTCAAGTTAAAGTTTTACTCTTTTGGCATAAATCAATGACTATGGCCATCTGCCGAAAGCTAGTTGTTTTAGTCAATAAAGTTTCAAGAGCTGTCAAAAATCACCAGATTCCATTCAGATTGGAAGAAATTCCAGGATTTTTTTTTTTTTTTTGCCCATCTGGAAACAAGTTATGTTAAAATGCCAGGTTGAACTGGTATGCATTTTTGATGAAAACTAATCTTTGGGTTAGCCAAAGTTTGCAAGGTTAATGGAACCAAATCTAATCAAAGAAAGAATTACACCATTGACTGTGTAATTTATTTGCACAAGCTGTCTGTTTGCTATAGCATTTGATTCACTAAAGGAATTATGCAAATCAGGTAACTGTGCAGACATAGCCCAAAATAATTCTTAGTGCAATTTGCATGACAAAATCTCACATTGTTTGATATAGGACCAATTACTGCATAATTTTGTGATGCAGAAATATGACAAACATACAAATTACAATTTTCAATGAGAAAAGCTAATTATATTCTTAGTATAGTAAAGTACTTTTTAAACAAGTTAGTATCAACAGCAATGAAAAACTGCTATATGGCATTGAAATATTCATATTTTGAAATATGTTCTTCCATGGTGTAGGTTGATAATTAATATGTGAGGCAACCCATTGAAAAAAATTGTAAAAATGGAAAATTTATCTTCAGAATTAAACCTCTGAACATTATGAAAGCCAATAATTGTCTGGTTTCTAAACATTAATTTGTGACTATAAAGACTCTCCGGATACATTAATGTGGTGAGCCAAAGCATGATGTCCTCTGTGATATAAATATCTCATAGCTCATATATTCGTTCATGCATTATATATCCACTCCATGATTTATGTAATGCAGCTCTTGAAAGAATAAGCACTGTGGCTAAAATCAACAAATTGTGTTTGAGAGCCTGTGGTACCATGAGGTTACATGGAAAACTTGTCAGAAGGTTTTGTTGCACTACCACTGGAAGCAATTAAAATTATTCTCACATGTTTTATAAGTGAAGAGTAATCTTCAGCCATTTTATCCACAATTTTTTTCTTTTTCCTTTAGATAAAATATACTGTATATATATATATATATATATATATATATATATATATATATATATATCATATATATATATATATATATATACACATACACACACACACACACACACATTTTTTGACATGCATATATTTATTGCAAACTCGAAAATAATTAAATTAAATAAAAGTAGAACACATAATTATGTAATATAACACCTTACTCTGTCACTGAATATTGATCAAGGGATCCTTAGCTCTTTAGTCCTTTCCGTGCATGCTGGTGCTATCACATGGAATC
The DNA here is from genome assembly GCA_030378365.1 of Hybognathus amarus. Lineage (NCBI taxonomy): Eukaryota > Metazoa > Chordata > Actinopteri > Cypriniformes > Leuciscidae > Hybognathus > Hybognathus amarus. The sequence continues at coordinate 394,058 of JAQIUQ010000550.1, forward strand.
ACATGCATGAATTCATTGATTCTGTTATGGAAAATAGCTGTATGTTATGCATACAATGAAACCTGGTATGACGGGTTGGAATATTTATGCATTGACATGGCCCACTGGAAGTATCTCCACGTCCATCATTCCTTTATCATTCTTATAGTCTTTATGATTTATTTCTGGTAAATGTTGAGTGTGAAAAAATGTTGAGCTGCCAAAATGCTCTGAAGCTATGAAGCACCCCGGAAAACAGACCGCATCAGCTTCTGTGCCTTCAGCAAGCACTCTCTGTATATTGTATATTGTCCCTGTCTATTTATTGATGTCTGTATATACCTGTATATATATACATATATAATGGCGAAACAAGAATTCAAGCGTTGTGTTGTTCCCTGCCCTCTTTTCATCACAGATGGGGACACATCAGCTTTGTGTTGCTTGTATGGGTGTGTTCTCGAGGGAGCTGACTGTGTGCATTGCGAACCAGGTTTACATACATAACCTGAGACATTATTCAGGTATTTTATTTTCTGTTTTATTTTCTATTGATTGAGCTTGGTCCTTCTGTAAAAAATAGGGTTGCACACTATCTTCCAAGCAAACTGTAATGGTCTGTAGGATTAGCCAAAAAGTTAATATTCTGTGTGAAAGAAAATGCCTAAATTTCTTCATGTTAATGTTTCTGCCTGAGGTCATGCTGAATGAGGACAGTTGCTCAAAATGTCTGTGCCAAAAAAAATAAAAAAATAAACAAAAAATAAAATAAAGTATATATATACTGTGTGTGTATATGTATGTGTATATATATATATATATATATATATATATATATATATACATATACACAATTTCTGAAACCATCCTCTGTCTACTGCATGTTATTAGTCTTTCCTCTATACATCTATTAATATTTGCCTCATGTTAGCATGGGAATATATCTGTGAAGGCTGAAATTAATACATAGCAACTGAATGGACAAGCCTCTGTATAGACAGTGAAATAAGTATGAAACAAAATTGTCTAGTGAGAGTGAATCTGAAGGCAAATGATTTGCAAGGTTACGAAGGAGAACTCTTTGAGTTTGTAGAAAGGCATAAACAAAAAGTGATGCAATTTCGAATGTATTTGTGTATGAAAGGAAGAGACAGAAGAAGACAAGACAAATGGCACAAGCACAGGAATTAGTGGGTGAAAACCTGGGGCCATTTAGTGTATAATGTGAAAGCACAGTGGGTTTCACTCACTATTAATTGAGTGATTCCTAATTCTGAGTGCAGAAAAGTTCCCAACAAATTTACAACATGTGCATACAGAGTTGTCATTGAAAATGACATAAATAATGAGGAGGCTCATTGACACTGCTTATTGTGGAAACTTAGCACTTCATTTAATTTCAAACTAATTTCCTTTTCTTTTTATATTATTATTAATTAGTATGTTTAAATTATTTTATTAAATGAATACATTTTTATTATAATTATTATTATTAATATTTTTATATTATTATTTAATTCTTAGGCTCCAGCATCCATGTGACCCTTGCAAAGGATAAAGTGGATGGATGGATAGGAAAATAATAAATTTAGGCTTAACATTTGGGCAACATAACCTTTTAGCCTAATAATAAAAAAATACAAATAAAATAAAATAAAAACCTGCAAGTAAAAACGACACTTGGAACCCTGCCGTGCTAGTACTGCGTTCTGGTTTGCTTCAAGATAAAAACCCTATCTGGACACAGTTTATATAGAGATAAGCCACAACTATTTCAGCAGGATATGATGCACAAGGATGCCCGCACCCTCATTGGTGCTTACGTTATGACCAGTCCATCGATAGGTTGCAGCATTTGTCACAGAGCAACCAATTGGCGTGCAAGTGACAAATAAACTTTTCAGTGTTTTCTTATTTAAATAATTGTAAAAAATGAAATACAATCTCAGAGCCTTGTTCTCCGCGGACTTCGAAACATCTTTCGAAAGCTTGGCACCCAAACTAGATAGCATAATAAAGGCTCCAGAAGAATATTGAAGAGCTCAAGGCTAAAGTCTCAGACTTCAAAAGCCGCAGTCGGCGCCAAAATATTAGAAATTCTGGGCTTACCCGTGTCAATCGCAAGGCTGCATCCAACTAAATTTTTTACCCAGCTTCTGGTGGATGTCCTTGGATCTCAGTTGTTAACCTCGCTGCCTGAGCCGGACAGAGCTCATCGTAGCCTTGCACCTAAACCACCGCCTGGGCAGACACTGCGACCTGTCATGCTGCGATTTCATCACTTTCAAGTGAAAGACCTGGTCATCCGTGAATCTCGCAAAAAGGGTGAGCTGCTGTGTGAAAGACATAAGATCTGTATCTTTAAGGATTATTTCCCTGAGATTTCGGTGAGAAAGACTGCCGAGATATAAAGATGTGACGTTGTCACTGTACAAACACGGTCTCAAACCTGCGCTTCTCTACCCTGCTATCATTAGAATTAGAAATTTTTCTCCCTTGGTCTTGGGACTAGACCACTTACCACCTACTTACCACTTTCCCCCTGCTGTTTGCAATAGCTATTTAACCTATGGCAATTGCTCTAAGATCTAGTGCGATGGCTGGCATACAAAGGGGAGGGTTGGCGCATAAGCTATCCTTACAGTATATGCAGCAGGTGATCTTTTATTATATGTGTCCGACCCTGGCACCTCTATTTCCTTGGTGCTGAATTTTATAAAAGTTGTTGGCCTAATTTCAGGCTATACATTAAATCTGAGCAAAAGTGAATAAATGCACATCAACACGGCTGCCTTGGAATACCTGATTCCTAATACTTGATAGTTCTATTTCTAAGTTTCTCTGGAATAAAAAAATCTCCAAAGCTCAGGAAACGTATTCTGCAGAAGACAAAACAATTAGTTGGCCTGGCTCTTCCTATTTTTCTAATACACTATTGGGCAGCGAATATTCTGTCCACCATTAAGTGGTTCCATTCAAGCAACTTTGTCAATTCCCCATCCTGGCTTGGCTCCACGTCCTCCTCCTTGGCAGCTCTTTTATGCCTCCCATAATGTCCCCAATCAAATAATATAGTTGTAAAAAACAGTCTAAAAATCCAACGCATTCTCACCTCAAGGCGTCACCTTTGACCATGTCAGTTACAGCTAAAGGAAAACATCAGTTAGATGACGCGGGTAGGTTTAGGTCTGGGGTATGGGTAGGGTTACATGCGATCCTAGGGCGTCATCTAACTGACGCTGAAAGGGCGCCTGAAGCGTCAGATATTGAAGCATGGTCAAAATGCTTCCCAAGAGGGGAAGGAGAATCCTTCCTTGAGGGTGAGAATGGGCTGTTAAATCTGGACCCAATTTTTGCGTGATTTTGGTCTTCATAATACCCTTTTTATCCCTAATACATTCTAACCCTTCATTTCACCCTCCATTTTGGATTGTGCGTTTGCATCCTGGAGAGACCATGGACTGCTTTCTATTGTAGACATTATATTCATCGTGTTTTTGGACACAATTCGGTAACACTTTATTTTGATAGTCCACTTTAGACATTCCACTAACTATAAGTAACTTTTCAACTACATGTCAACTAACTGTCATTAGAGTAGTAGTAGACTGTCAGCTTAATATCTGCTAACACTCTATTTTGTTGGTTCCCCAACAGACATTCAACTGACTATAAGTAACTTGGGCGACTACCAGTCAACTTATTCTCCTAACCTCAACCCTATCATCTAACCATTACCTAACAGTCTACTGACAGTCTACTATAATATACTAATACTCATAATTACAGTTAGTTGACATGAAGTTGCAAAGTTACTTATAATTAGTAGAACGTCTAAAGTGACTATCGAAAATAAAGTGTAACCCACCATTCTGAGTGTGGATCCTTGTACTGAAGGGTCAATTTGTAGTGAACATAGTTGTTAATTTGCAATTTTTCTCTGATAACTTATAGTACACATTGTCTGGTCCCAATACATTGGTACTGACATCAACGAGGAGACATGGAAAGCAGTCTTGAACAGGGTTTACTCTTCCTCTCTTTGCATGTCACAGACTCATACAGTGCAATGTGGTTCATAGAGCACATGGGTCCCAAACCAGGTTAGCTGATATTAACCCCTCAATTGACCTGGAGTGTGACTGGTGTCACTCTGGTTCAGCCACTTTAATTCCAACCTGATCACACCAAATGCGTCTTTATAGCACGCATGTGTATTGTCATGTAATATATACGCTAAAGTGAGTTTTTACGTGCATATGATACGCATTGGTTGGTTAGGTTAAGTTTAGGTGTGGGGTGGGGTGCGTGTGTATTAGATGCTTGCTAGAATTAGTGGTGGGGGGTGCATGTGTATTATACGCAAATGAAATGCATATCAATTGCACGTCAAAAACTGCATCTCATATGCACGTAAAAACTCATTTTCGCGTATATATTACACGACAATACACATGCGTGTTATAGAGACGCATTTACATGAGAACAGGCTGTTAATTCATGTGCTCTGGTCCTGCCCTGCATTGTCTTCCTTTTTGAGGCAAATTGTTATCTCATTGTCAACTATAACCTTTAGTTGGGGTTTACTTGGGTTTTTTTTTTTTTTTTTTTTTTTTTTGCCCCAAGTAATTTTTTGATCATTTTTTGCCTTCTTATTTCTCAGACTTAGCTTTTTTAACTCTTTTGGCTAGATATACATTTTATTGAACTGGAAGAACCCTCACCCTCCATCTCACACTTGCTGGGTTAGAGATGTTCTTAATTTAATAAAGTTATAGAAAATTGGGTTTACTGTATGCAGGATTGTATTAGATTGCACTTGAAAAACATTTTTTGTGTGTGTGTGTGTGTGTGTGTGTGTTGTTATCTTTTTTTTTTCTTTTTTTTTCTTGTGGGACTTAGGTGTATCTGTTTACTGTTACATATTTTAGTGCCTTTTTGTCTCCCACTCTTTTGTAATGTATCTTAAAATGCATAAATAAATCATGAAAAAGGGACTTCCCTCTCCACACACACACAGCACGCACACACAAACACACAAGTCAACCCTGTCCACAAAGAAACACACTTCAACCTAAATGTTCACACTCTCAGACGAATTTTGTATGCCCTAGAATCCACTTTGTTTGTAGACATCAGTTATCCCCAGAACTTAAACTTGCTTCACTTTCATCTGTTTTCAAAAATGGATGAATTCTTGACAAGTCAGCAGATAACGCATCATCTTATATCACCGTCAGGCTTGTCAAAGAGATGTTGCAGATGGGGTAAAAAAAAAATGTTTACGCAGTTGTGTAGATGTTGTGCGTAAGAATTTGAGAAAGACAGATAATCTGGATAATTGTAACTCTGCATGACAATGTGGGCATACTTAGTCCTCAGAATAATTCCTTCCTCTCTCCTTACTTTCATTCTTAGCAGCACCTATGCTTTCTGTGATACTTGGTTTGGGAGATTAAATGATTAAAATTCTGCTGCACGTCTTACCTAAACTGGTACACAGTGATTCTGCATACTAAAAGTCACTTTCAGGTTGACAGGAAAAGACAGAAGCTTCTTACAACTGCATTAGTGAAATGACCAGGACATCTAAATTAAAGTAGCAAATGATTTCTTATTTTTCTTATTACAAACAAATTTAAATGCATGTCATCTATAAATAGTAATAATAAAAAAGGCATATCAATTTAGCAAAAACATGATATGTTATTTTACATAATACATTATATGTAATATTTAAGTGTATTTATAATTGTTTATTTTTATTGATACATTCTAGTGTATTAAATGTATATATTTTTATTATTATTTAATCATCTATATCATCTATTTAATCATCTAATCTAATATATATATATATATATATATATATATATATATATATATATATATATATTAGTGCTGTCAAACGATTAAAATATTTAATCGCGATTAATCACATTAATGTCATAGTTAACTCGCGATTAATTCGCACATTTTTATCTATTCTTAATGTCTTTTGATTTCTTTTTGTTAAATTTTTTTACTCATTTTAATGCTCTTATCAACATGGAAAAGTGGATTGGCTTGTTTAGTGCAAATGTATTTTTTAATTATTATTATTGAAAATAATTTTGGAATAGTGTTCAATTTCACTCTTAATAGACTAAATAATCTCTCACACAATGTAACACTGTCCATCAATAAAAGGGTGAAAGAAATACTGACGAGGTCCTGATATTGACGAGGGGGTGGAGAATTAGCATCATCTGTGTTTGTGTGTGTGTGTGTGTTTGCTTGGCCATCATCAAGTGGTGTTTCAGGCTGGACGTGCTGCGATGATGATCGCTCAGTTCATAATGACAAAACATACAGATCGCTTTGGTCTTGTCAATGGGACAATTTGGCAACTTTTTAAAAGTAAACTTTACATTCAGAATCTCATTGGCATCCATTTTGGCGTCGTGCGCTCGTCATCCACTCAAAACATAACGTTACTATTTGGCCGGCTCGCAAGCTGAAACGAGTGTGTGTGGCACAAAACGGCCATGCGCTGCGCTCTGAAACCCATTCATTTCAATTGCTTGCGCCGCGCGAGGACGTTTCGTTGCTTCTTCGACCAAAGCGCAAGCGGATCTAGCTAGACCGGAAACAAACGCATGCTTTACGCATGCCGCGTCCTGTTGCAAAAGTATGTGAAAAAACTACAAAGTTTGCTAGGACAAAAAGGCCGCTAATCGCGCAATAAAAAAATTAACGCCGTTAAAATGGGTTTGCGTTAACGCCGTTAATAACGCATTTAACTGACAGCCCTAATATATATATATATATATATATATATATATATATATATATATATATATATATATATAATTTACTTTTATATATATTAAACCTTAGATCCTTAAAGAAACCTTAACGATTTAACTCAAAGTACCATATCTTGCTCACGGGTACAGCCATTATCGCTGAAGCAGGGTGGTAACAGCATTGTTATAAACTGAAATCCCAGAGAACCCTGTGAGTGGTAGTTCCAGGGTTTTAATAGAAACCAGGGGAATATAAGAACACAGATATATTCCATTTGTGCATCGGTTCTTAACATGTATTTTGACAGCAGCCAACTAACACTGCAACAAGGGAGATCAATGATTCCCTCTTGGGAAAACAGTCAATGTGAGGCTTAGTTAGTTCTTAAGAGTGTCAAGAAGAATGTACACTACTTTATAGAGAGGAAGTCATTTAGATCAATATAACATCATGCATCTCTCTGCACTTGCATGCTCATGTCTCTGGGCTTTCATTAATGCACAATAATCACAGCTGAGTCTAATGGTCTCTCTCTCTCTCTCTCTCTCTCTCTCTCTCTCTCTCTCTTCCCACTCTCCCTCCAGGCAATGTATCTCATGCACGAGATGTGTCACGCTAAGCAGAATGAATGGCCGCACTCCGAAAACACAAATTGCAAAGTAAACAGATTAGGGTGGAAAACTACTCCTGCATCCCCTTCCCTACCTCCTCCTTCCCGCTCATTTCTTCCTCTCACCTCCCTCTGGACCAGCAGGATGGGATGGATGATGAAGGGGACTCTCTCACGCTGAGTGGTCAACTAGTCTGAACTCTACTGTTTTAAACCTGAAATCAATATGCAGTTCCCCTCACATGACTAAAAGATCACTTGCTTGGAATCTGTCCCACTGGCTCGAAGTAATGGAGCATCTAGGCTGTGCAACACTGTAATTTTCATTATACACCAGCAGACACTAAATTGTGATAAAAGGCTTCATATTGTGGGTACATGCTTCCACTGGAACAGAAACAGAGAGAGTGATAAAGAAAGAGAAAATGCTGTTTTTTATTTTTTTTATGTTTGTTTACAGTATTTTATCATGCCCCACTTGGAGCAAAACAAAATAAGTTACTGTCCAATGAAGCAACATTTGTTCATTCCTCTGAGGCAGAGTGTATAGGAAATTACATTTGGAAGTCTATATTTCTTCACCAGAAACATTATGACAATGCTGACCTCATTTTACTCTCATTGGCCAGAGTTCTAAGTACAAACCCTACGAAATTATATTATCTTAAGTTCAAACACTTAGGCATATTTCATTGCCACATTGTGCAAAACTGTAGCTTATACATATTTGCCACTCAAAAAACATATAAACAGTAAACGCATGAACAATATCTCAAGCTTTAAACCGTCCATTGCGTTGTACCAAATATTTATTTATAGGTTTTCTTCATTTGATAAGCAGCCGACTTCCTTGCTAACCCCTCCTAACACTTCTTTCAATGCCATTTTATCTCAAATGTTGATTATTCCCATATTTGTTTGATGCTGATTTTTATCCATTATTGGAAATTGTTTAACTAGTACAACTTCCTCTAATGTTCTGCCCACAGCAATGGCGCAGGGTTGGCACATGCCCGTAAGTTGTGACGTCATGTAGGAACTATGTATACGCTTTGTGCTTTTTTACTTTTGATATAAAACAGTCTCAGCTTTTGAATTCAGTCAATTGTATTACGAAATTAAAAAAAATACCATGTTGCCACTTTTTTATATGGCGCACACATTAAGATCACCGTCAATTAAGCAAAGCGGCAGAGCGGCATGCATGTGAACCGATTAGGTCTGTAACGATTTGGGCTAAAATCATAATCACGATTAATCGAACAAGTCACCTCGATTACGATTATTGAACGATTTTTTTTTCTTTCTCATATGTCACTGGCAAGGCTTATTCTGTAAATATGTATGTATTTTTTTTAGTGCATAATCTTTGAGATTCTAAAATAAGGAAACACACAGATAGCTTTTAATGCTTATTAAATATTTTAAAATAATAAAAAATGTAGAAAATAGTTATTTTTGTAAATAAAATAAATTATTGTAAATATTGCCATCTAAAAAGTAAAATATAACTTGTATAAAACTAAAAAACTAATCCTTTTCATATTGTATGGCATCTGTAAATGCCTGTGTTATCATGAGCTGCTTTGTGGAGTGGAGGCACTTGTTGCTGGGCGTTTGTCTGTCTCTCTCTCTTTTTTTTTTGCGTGTTTCTTTGGTAAAAGCAGCTCCTGTTGCTGAGTTGACTCAGTATTCTAGGAATCAGAGAGTGCGTTCACACACAAGTTACCCGCAAAGACACTTGACATGTCTCAGCAGCGTCTATAGTTTGCTTATGAGTTGCGATTTCTTTTTCGAAAAACCACGCTTGCGCATTTGTTTTTCTCTGATTCGATAATAAACTAGCGCATTACGTACCGTTTCACGCTGGCGAACGATCCCGGCTTAAACGGCATCATTAGGCTGCAACGCGACATTGATTACATTACGGCTTTTGTTCACACAGCGCGCGCTCCGTGACTGAACCATGGACTGAACACAGCAATTGTTACTCTGTCCCCAACCTGGCGGCACCAATCCCGGGCCGTGTTTGCGCTCACACAGGTGTTTGTTCTGGCAATTTCCCGGGATCAACGCGCTGTGTGAAAGGGGCTCATGTTGTTTCAATGTCGCTGACTGGACGGGGTGGAGTGACGTGACTACTATGTTTAAGGGGAAAGTACGTTAACACACAGTGGGCGGATATATTAATAGTATTCAAAAACCAAAATAACCGACATGGTAAAATCACGTCGGTTATAGGCTCTGAATTTCGGTTTCGATTATTTTTCGATTAATCGTCCAGCCCTAGAACCGATCATCACTTCATCTTTACTACTAGTTATTACAGCATTAAATAAAAATGAATGAACATTAGAAGGTATGTTGAAAGATATAGATTTACACTGAAATTAATCATGTCTCGTGTAAACACTCAATCAGTGTATGTCAGTATGGGAGAGTGTGAAAACTGATGGTTAGACACAGTGTTCAGCTGTTATCCCCTCAAGACACTGAAATGCAAACATCTTTTTCTTCTAGTTTTACATTTGAACAAATAATTAATGCCAGGCCTGAATATTTAACACACTACATTCTGATTATAGACTAATTATCATTGGTTTCTTATCAGCATAGTCAACACAGAAGATTTAAACGTGTGAAAGGGAACCAGATTTGAAACCCTTCACAATTTGAGAACTAATCTTTCATCCAAGCCGAAACCATCATTGGTGCCACCACAAATAAGTATTACAAAAGTTGCATCCAGCCTGGTCTCATTGTTAATAGGTATTAATACGTTATTTTTAAAGATAGAAAACATACTTTGTATACGTTTGGATAGATGCTGAAACATTTAATATGGATGTATCTGCAACATTTAAACGTAACATTATTACAATTTCACAGCTACAAAATGTTAACTATTTACGTATTCCATATCATAAAGATATCCAAATAATTTCCCTTTTACCATTTTGTAGATAAATTTAAGATCCCTTAACCCTACTCCCAAACCTAAACATACCCATATTATACAGAATAGACAAAGGGTAAAACGTAACGTGGACAGAGATGTGTAGGGAAATGGCAGTTGTAACAATATATTTTGAGCCACTAATCCTACTCCTACCTCTAAACCTACCCATGACCATTCCTTAAAACTAATGTTACGTAGACTACAATTATTTAGAAAAACCATTACAGACGGACAAGTATAATCACAATAATTTATTTATTGCGAAAATGTCAAAAGCGTTGTTGTGCCGAATTCTGACCCCTGCCAAATTATTACCCCCTAATATTGATAGGTTTAGGATTAGTTGTGGGATGGGTTAGGATTCAGGGTGGAGTTAGGATGAGGCAATCAGGTACTGACTTCAACAAGGGGGTTAATAATTTGGAAGGGAGTCGAAATGTTAATGTATGAGGTATAGAGCAGAATTTAAGTTAATAATCCATGAAAATGGTAATCCGGCTCTGTGAAGGCACGCACGCACTTCTCCATTTCAAATGTACACCACCAATTTTTTTTTTATTAAAAACATTTCAAATGTACACCGTCATCAACTGAAGCCAATAAGAGCCAATGACCGTCTATTACTACCGTAAACATGACGTAACCACTGTATCTATATAGAATCATTATATAGATCAGTGGACGTAAGGCTTCTTGAGGGCACAACTTATTAATTTGATTTCATCAACACCGTTACGGGATTTGACGTGTTCGGTCGCTGCTGAGAAATGGAGATGAAGATCACTGGATAAATTAACTAGGCCTCTTACAATATGGTTAAACGAGTAAAGAAGGTATTTTTAAGGTATTCTTGTTTAACACCATGCAGGCAAAACAGGCAACATGTTAATATTTATGAGTATTATATTATTAAATGCGACCTGATAAGACAGTTGAATGCAATAGAGACACAAAATTATTGCCACGTTAATATGCATAAATAGTAATGTGTACAAATTTGTATGTCGGTAAGTTAGATCTGTTCATATAATAAATTATGTTTTTGTGTTGTCAGTCAATCCGAAATTTTACGTTTTAGTGCTGTAAATACGTCAGTATTATACATTTCTCCGTGTATAAAACACAATTAAATGTACGTATGATGGAACTACACTTTATGTAAATTACACACGTATTCTCATGAGATCACTTTGGTTGCATCACATTGCATGTAGTGCCTGATTGGTTATCAAAGCAGTGAGGATTATGAGACAACAATGAATTTGTAAGCACACAAAGAATTCAGAAACCTGAACTATCTTCTCCCTTTGGCTTCAGCCACATGTCAGCTTAGCATGTCATTGTTTGAAGGCCTCGACCTTAACCGCCCGCCTGCCCCTGACTCCAGTTATGGGGCTTAAGGTTGAGACAATACTTTAATGAATCCGATGTGGGGAATTTTCAATATACAGTTCACACTCAACTAGTTCTCCTGAACAATGAGAGCTGGAGAAACCCACAGCTGGCCAGAGTACAGCAAGACAGGGCTGCCAAACGTTTATGATAATGCCCATTTAGTAGCACAATGCAGGATTAGCACTGCAATGAACTTGGAAAGTGTCCACCTCAGTTCTTGCTCCCACTCTCTTACTCTCCCAGGCTCTCATGAAAACCTTTATTATAAAGATTAATCTGACATAAACAGCTATTTACAGATAATATGCTTCCTAAAGGGAGTGTGCATTCATTGAAAAAATAAAAATAAAAAAGACAAAATAAAAATTAAGCTAATTTAAACTCGAAAAATAACTATTTGCAATGGTCTAAAGGCAATAGTACATATGGAAAACTTTGTTGCATATGTGCAATTTTGCTTCTCAAATAAATTTAGCACACCCACATTTTCAGACATTTAACTGTTAAAGGGGTCATGAACTGGCTTTTTAAATGTTTTTGTTTTGTTGTCTGAGGTCAACGTATGACGTTCGCTTGGTTTTTACATTCAAAAACATAAAAATTAATAAGTTATGGGCTATTTTCTTCCCTAGTTTTGAGCCTACTTGAAAAATGCTCGGATTTTATGGGCGTATTGCAATGAAGACTAGGAAGTAAATGCCCACTGCTGTGAGTGGATAACAGTTTTGCATTATAATGAGCCTCAACTCTGTCGTTGGTTTCGGTGGGTGCACGTGGGGGATTGTTTTGAAAACCACTGTTGTAAAATGGCAACCGGAATGATTCGCCCATACATGTTTGACCCAGAGTCCGATCCCGAATCGCAGGACAACGAACCAACAGCACCTCGAATACAACGGATACTTGTAGACACATATACATAATTATTAGATATCAAACGATCTGTAACAATGCAAAGCTAGCCGAGTAGATTATTATTTCTAAAATAAAAATATTACTCACATAAGTGTATTGCACCACTCCTGTTGGATCAAATATAGAAGGTAACGTAGACTAATCATGTTCTGTACAACAACGATGTTCCGTACAGAATGAACTTTAACCGCCGATTGCTAAATAAATACTTCTAGGTCATACACAAAATGCATATCTGTGTCGTCTTCATTTCTCCCTCTTATATTATAATGAGTTTAACTCACCCATTGGTGCACGTGGGGAAAACGTCCAATGTTGTCAAATGGCAACCGGATTCGCCCATACATGTTCGACCCAGAGTCCGTGTGTTGCACAATTCCTGTCAAATCCAATATAGACGGCACATCACCGTTCTTTACTCTTAATCAGTCTGTAAACCAGCCTCGAACTGTGTCTTGTTCAGAAAACAATCCTCGGTGAAATGAAGCGAAAATACGGATAATGTTTTACACTCATCTGCAGGAACGTCATTAAAAACAAATTTTAACCAGGCATTCCTAAGAGGAAGCTTATGCAGCAACTGTCTTCTTCCACAGCCAGGCACGGCACAACATTTTGTCAACGGAATGTTTATTGCTGGTAGCTCGTGCCGGTTTGTTATCACGAGGTATGCTTTTGTTTACCTATGCGTGAATGCGCGAATCGGTGGGCGGGGCAAAACCGGCTGTGTTGAAGTAGGCGTTGATGAGCGGGTGGGGTTTTCGCGTCATTGACATACTCCCACACTTTCAAAAACGAGACGTTTGTTGAGGCTGGTGTCAATAAAAGCTTTTATTGGACTAACAAGGTCGTTTTCAGTTCTAAAACTTACAGGATATTCTTATAATATGATGACCCCTTAGATGTCAAAAGCTAGAAAAAAAGAAAGAAAAAAAAACGAAAACTATTTTGGCTGTGTTTAAAATGCATGTGTGTTTATGTGCTTGTATTTACATATCATTTTTTAGATTACATCATAGAGCCCTCTGTTGACAAGTTTTCATTGTGTGCACATCTGATCGTACTTCTGATGTGGATTTATTGTGCACATTGTGCGTCTGTGTGTATTTTCGTGAGTCTTATTTGAGGGCCACTGCCATATTCTCTCTGTATTTTCTCATTTCAGAGGGTGATTGGTAGTTGGATGGATTTGTCTATCAGACTCAGAGAGTGATGGCTAGAGCTTTTAACAAGTTAATTTTCTAGTCCAGTTTCCCTGTGATTGCTGGGAGACAGCGCAATCCTGGGAGAATTAAGTCTTGCTATCTCCAGTGCTGCATTGTATTGGAGCCCTGCAAACCGCTCCGCTCCAAAGAAAGAGATTTAGATGTTGTGTCGCTGACTGATAAAACCCTCCATCCATACAGATTCAGGCAGAAAGAGACAGAGAGAGAGAGAAAGGAACACATTAACATCTATTGTGAAATACATATCTAACACACATTCTTAAGGCATGCATATTAAAAGGCCACTGTATTATATTCCATATCAATTTATAAGGCCTCTAAATGATCAACATCAAAAGTGCAAAACTTTACTAAAAAAGTGCAAAACTTTACTAAAAATCATGTTGTACACAATATTTGTCATTGATTCTGCCTCTGATTTATAACAATTGATTTAGTATATTAATAGTATCCAATCTCAGAGTGTCTTTCATGTCTTTTTTTCTGTGAAATCATTAAAAAAGTACATGTAATAACTTTTATATATTGTGTGGAATATTTCCAGATGAACAATTACTGTAATCAAGCTGCTTTTGATGTATTGATCTGTATTGTATGTTTTTGATTATAAAATATATTAATTTAAATATAGAGTGACAACTGATGTTTTACTGTATGTTTTTTGATCTACATCACAAGCATCAGAATTTCATTGTACTTGTTGGTCATATACTGTAAAGAACAACTCCTTTTTAAAAATGCAGTTAAAATGATCAGCTGCATTGTAACTTTGTAAATAATTCATATTTCATAATAGGATTCAACATGTGTTACAAAAGATCTTTCATAACAAAACTTTTAATTAATAAGAAAACGTTATGCTATTTTTCTCCCAACACTCTCCATTTACTGTATATGGTTCCTGGAGAATTTAATGGCCATCCACCATTTGAGTAATTTCATACACCTAGGCAGGCGCATCGTTAGACATGGGCATTCGGGGCTTCAGCCCTGGATGTTTTTTGTATAGCCTAGCCCCGGATCAAAAAAATAAAAATAAAAAAAAATGTTAATTATTATTATATTTTAACAATTTAGTATTTATTTTAAAAAAAACGGGTATTTTAATCTATCCTTCGGAATCATGTATTAAAGACGATTAAAATATTCAAGCAGATCAAAGTTACTATGGTTACACAGCAGGCTTGAGTTTAGTTTGCGCACCAGAGAGAGAGAGAGAGGTTTACAAAACTACCAGCCACTAATTTCATAAACATCAAGTCAAGTCAAGTCACATTTATTTATATAGCGCTTTTCACAATACAGATTCTGTCAAAGCAGCTTCACAGTGATAACATGAAAGTAGTACAACACAGATCAATAATATTGTTAAATGTTAAATAAACCCAACTGAGCAAGCCAAAAGCAGGCAAAGCAAGGCGACAGTGGCAAGGAACCAAAACTCCATCAGATTGGATGGAGAAAAAACCTTGGGAGAACCCAGGCTCAGTCGGGGCCAGTTCTCCTCTGGCTTACATTCATATTGTTTATATATAAATATTGTTTATATATATATAACACGGAGCCATAACATATCGCCAGCGTTGAGTCGTCTCTTCACAGGCGTTGGGGCATCTGAATTCCCCGTGAGAGGCTGGATACAAACTGGACCTGACGAACGCCATTTTCTCGGGACAAACGTCCTGAGATAACAGCAGAAAGGCAGATGGGAAATAATTAGCATAGCTGATGTTCATAATGATTTCCATTATACGGGAGTCGGTCTTAGAAAATCATTATCTCTCAAACTCTCCGCAACCCAACCATACGTGCCGAAACGTTTGTCTAAAAGGCTGTCGAGTCCCACTGGTGCGTTAAGCAGTTTCAGCGGCAAACGGTTCTGTATGGTGTAACAGAGGAATAAAAGGTAAGCATTATGTAAATGCTTGACTAAAGAGATGCGTTTTTAGTCTAGTTTTAAACTGTGTCAGCGAGTCAGAACCTCGGACCGTATCGGGAAGGCTATTCCAGAGTTTTGGAGCTAAATGTGAGAACGCCCTCCCTCCTTTAGTGGACTTGGATATCCTAGGAATGACCAGAAGCCTTGAATTTAGTGATTTTAAAGAATGCGGTGGATTGTTTTCCCCAATTGGTTATACCTAAGAAAATACTATATCTTCAGGAATCCTATCTTGCTTCCTCCTATCTTATTTCAGGTTAGGAAATCCTATCGTTAGCATCAACTTTTCTGTCTAGCTACCTATTGCATGTCACTTTTCACCTCATGAGGTAAAGTGTGTGTTTTTTTTTTAAGGAAACATACACTGAAAATGGAGAATTAACATAACTGCTGCGCAAGCCCTTCGAGGGGCAGAGCAAGGGGGTGGCTAATTGGGCTTAAGCCCCAAATGTTGTCAAACGCCCCGAATCTTTCAGGTTTTTAAAAATAAATTTAACTCGTTTTCATTTTCTCTCAGTCTTTCTGACTGGAGCAGCAAAAAATTTAAACAAAATCTCTATTACCGTGGTGGATGTGGACAGTAATTTCCTTTCTTACATTTCTTTTTCATTTTACTGCAACATTTTGGAGAAACATCACATTATTCGAATTTAGAGGCACATAAATACCTAATTTCTAATAAGTAGAAAATAACAAAGGTTATTTCTTATAGGGGATGTCCCATACAGTATAAACACCTCATATCAAACCATTTTACTGCAGTATTTTGGAGAAATGTCACATTATTCAACTTCAGAGGCACATAAATACCTAATTTCTAATAAGTAGAAAATAACAAAGGTTATTTCTTATAGGGGATGTCCCATACAGTATAAACACCTCATTTCAAACCATTTTACTGCAGCAATTTGGAGATAAGTCATTAATTGACCTAAGAGGTGTATGAAGACCTCATTTCATACGAGTAGAAATTCAGAATTCGTGTAGTGGGTGCTGGCGTCTTGTGGATTACCACTCACCGTCGTAACTGTGGACAACAACGCCAACAACCCAGTTCCCAGCTAAAACTACCTTTGAGGATCAACAGCATGAGCCCACCACAAGCAGCGAGGGAGAATCTGCTGTAGTGAAGTATGGCGATTTAGAACCATAAAGACCTCTGGATTAGCACTCGCCTGGGGAAGATCAAACTTAATCAGTTTCATGCTAGAGAAAGTCTTAATTTTTACAAAATACAAGTCTTACCCCAGATTCAGATCAGCCTTAAGATTAGCAGTGTTTAGGGAGAACGCAGCCCGTCCATTCTTGTTTGTGGTAAGATTCTACAGTAGTTTGTTGGGCCAGTTGCTCCCCTCCAAGAGATATACAGCTTTGTTTGTAAAGGACACCATTGCAGATTTTGACACCATTACATCTGCAAGAGAAAGTCCAAACAAACAGTGAAGAATATCAACTTTGTGGCTTAAAGTGCATGTCTTGTAAAGATGATCAAGATTATGGTTCAGATCAGCCAATAGCTCACCTGTTCCATCCTCAGTAACGTTCACAAGAAATGTGTCTTGCATTTGGTCTTCAAATTTGGTGTTGAAAACACCGACGTATCAACAGTAAGAGAGGCACAGCCCGTGGCATTCATCTGGTAGGAGAACAAAGACAAAATTAAGTCAAGCACAGGCAAAAGGATAAAAAAAAGAAGAAAAAAAAGAAAAGAACTGACCAACCACAAGACAAGAAAAATAAAGCATCACTCACTTGGCACAAGACTCAACTTTCAGTCCCATAACTGCAACGCTGTAGGTCTGCGGTGCGTTTATCGTCATGTCAAACTTGGGCAAAACTAAACCAGAAACAAAGCGCTTTAGATAAAGGCCTCAGATTTGCCACTGAACTTCCCTTACACAACTTACCATATTTTTTCCACCTCAAAAACTTGGGAGACTAGTGTTGGGACTCTTCATTCCATGGCTACTCCATTCTGCGGCGCCTAGGTCTTTGTGTCGGACGGACAGACGGATGCACGGACGGACGGAACTGCAGAGACACCTGGAACAAGGACCAACACTCCGTAGGACACACACCAACATTCCCAAATTGAAAAATAAGAGAAGGAGGGCACACTGGGTGGTATGGCTGATATGTCTCAGGCTGAGCGTAATATGCATACTGTCGTGGGGTCAAGAAGGTTGATTTGTCTGCAGGATTAGGAGCTGATTGACCATAGCTGTCTGAGTGTCTCTCATGTGCATGGTGAGCTAATGTATCCCTTAGAGTAAGCCTCTCATCTTGATAGACTGGACTTGAAGCTGGAATCCCATGATAAGGTTTTCAGTGGAAATAGCTGATTTGCAGTTCAGACTATGATCTTTATAAGTCCCATACATAGCTGCCGTCTCTTGACTGTAGTCCTGAGGCATAAACTGAACAGCTGCGGGATATTGGTTGCGATCTCTTTGGTCAGTGGACATATAGTTATGGCCTCTGTGGTCTGTGTTGTAGTAACCACGTGGTCCATCTATGTGCCTAATACCAGGTTGAGGATATGTAGCATCTTCTTGATGGGCTAGCTTGTGTTGGGATTGAGTTGGTTCATAAGAAGAGAAAAGATGACTTTAAGTTAGCCGAGCTGCCGAGGCTGGTAGTCTCAGGTCTCCTAGGTTGTCAGTGAGATAATCAATCTCTTTGTGACTGACAGAATGAGAATGCAGATTGTCACCTCGTGAATCTACAGGCAGTGCCCTCATGGGCTGAGGAGAATCGTCTTGATCTCTAGGCAGAACTGGCCTGCCTGCAGTGGCTGCTGTATATGGACTTGAGGAGAGAACTCTCTGATCTGCATAAATTATTCACCTTGGAGAAGTCCGAGTACAGGGCATTGGCCGCGGCGGTGACAGCGGCAAATCTTGATGTCTCCAGATATGAACTCCTCTCACTTGATCCACTACTCGTACTTTTCGTTAGTTCTGGTCCGCTTTCAATACTTGTGAACTCTTTAAATGCAGGCCTTTTACCTGGTTCAGATCCAGTGGCACCATTTGTAGGCTGTTCATCAGAATGAAGTAACTGATGGGGCACTATATAATCAACATATAAGTCATCTAAGTATCTTGGTGGGATGACCTGTCAACGTGGTCGAACCACTGGTGGCACTGACGTAGCCTGTCTTTCTGTTCTAGACATGGTAATGCTGTAGTAGCTGTCTGCTCCGGCTTGAAGGACCAAATTTTGTATGGAAGAGGTGCGGATCTTAAACTGGATGACAACTCGCTACAGATTGTTCAGGCAGAACAATAAATCACATGGTCCATGTCCACAATAGAGTTTTTTACTGTTGTCTTTCGATTTCATACATCAGTATGGGTGTGGATCTATAAATGAAGAAAGGTGTCTTTCGTATTTTTCGTATTTCATATTTTTTCCACCTCAACGAACTTGGGAGACTAGTATCGGGACTCTTCACTCCATGGCTACTGCATTCTGCGACGCACTGGACTGTGACGGCACTGAAGGACACACGGCACGGACGATGCACGGACACGGACGGACGCACGCACGGACGCACGGACACGCACGGACGGACGGACGGCACGCACGCACGGAACTGGAGAGACACCTGGAACAAGGGCCAACACTCTGTAGGACACATACCAACATTCTCAAATTGAAAAATAGTCACATCATACAGTACCTGGTTCTGGAATCACATATCGGTGTCAAACGGCACACTAGCAGCAACTACCTTCTCACTGGGAAGAACGCTGTAGACCAGAATCTGCACTGCTGGAGCCATATCGACGCTGACGGACAACTTGAACGTCACAGAGCCACTTGTGACTGCATCACCAGCCTTTGCTCCAACCGTCTGAAATCCATGGAGGACAATCACTCCTTTGGATAAGACCCGACAGAAGACAAAGTTGTGCAAGTTGCGGAACAAACAGACCAGCAAACTTAACTACAAAACTAATGTCCACTCACCATATAGATTGTCAGCGCTGTAGCTACCAGCCTCTCAAACAAATGAAAACTCCACGGTCCCTGGAAATGAAGCACCACATTTGAGCGGCTGATTGAGCTTCACTATAGTCAGTTCACTAAACGATGGGTTGTCGGGAGAAACAGGTAGGAGAAGCTGAACAAACCTCGTATCTGTAGTGAAGTATGGTGATTTATAACCATGAAAATCCTCTGGATTAGCACTCGCCTGGGGAAGATCAAACTTAATCAGTATCATGCTAGAGAAAGTCTTCATTTTTACAAAATACAAGTCGTACCACCAGATTCAGATCAGCCTTAAGATTAGCAGTGTTTAGGGAGAACGCAGCCCGTCCATTCTTGTTTGTGGTTCGATTTCAACAGATTGACACCATTACATCTGCAAGAGAAAGTCCAAACAGTGAAGAATGTCAACTTTGTGGTTTAAAGTGGATGTCTTGTAAAGATGATAGAGTATATGGTTCAGATCAGCCAATAGCTCACCTGTTCCCTCCTCAGTCACATTCACATTTACAAGAATTGTGTCTTGCATTTGGTCTTCAAATTAGGTGTAGAAAAACACTGACGCATCAACAGTAAGAGTGGCACAGCCCGTGGCATTCATCTGGTAGGAGAACAAAGACACAATTAAGTCAAGCACAGGCAAAAGGAAAACCCTCAGCAGTAAGGCAGGAGTCACACACCTTTGCGGTTTGAGTCAGGCACTGTCTGGTCAAATTATGAAGCAGACTGTATGGAAATGGATCACGGCACACTTCTACTAAGGCTTGACCAGGTACAGGTTGGCCATATGTATATCTGGGAAACATTATAACAACATAAATAACTGACCAACCACAAGACAAGAAAATAAAGCATCACTCACTTGGCACAAGACTCAACTTTCAGTCCCATAACTGCAACGCTGTAGGTCTGCAGTGAGTTTACGGTCACGTCAAACATGGGCAAAACTAAACCAGAAACAAAGCGCTTTAGATTAGGCCTCAGATCTGTCATTGAACTGCCCTTACACAACAACTTACCGTATTTTCACCTCAAAAACTTGGGAGACTAGTGTTGGGACTCTTCACTCCATGGCTACTCCATTCTGCCACGCCGCGGCCTAGTCGCGGTCGCCTAGGTCTTTGTGTCTCACTGCCTCATTGCTTCTCTGGCCACGTGGTGTGCTCCACCTCCATCACATCCGGTAACCCCCTTGGTAGTGTTGGGACTCTTCACTCCATGGCTACTCCCTTCTGCGCTGCCGCCGTGGGATGCAGTCCTGACTGTGGGCTGGGTCTCCGTCGGCTTTTCCCCGCTCAAGGCCAGCCCCCTTGGCTGTCACCACCACCTTTCCCACCAACCTTTCCTCCAGCTGCGGGCGGCTCGGAAGGACGGACTGACTGACTGCTCGGACGGACTGACGTCGACTGCTCGGACGGACGGACTGACTGACTGCTCGGACGGACGGACTGACTGACTGTCTCGTACGGACGGACAGGACTGAGCTGCTCGAACGGAAGGACGGACTGACTGCTCGGACGGACGGACTTGCTCGGACGGACGGACTGACTGCTCGGACGGAGCGGACTGCTGCGGACGGACGGACTGAGCTACCTGCTCTGGACGGACGGACTGGAGCTGACTGCTCGGACGGACGGACTGCTCGGACAGGACTGGGCATCGGACTGCTCGGACGGACGGACTGCTCGGGCACGGACGGACTGACTGCTCGGACGGACGGACTGAGCTGCTCGGACGGACAGCAGCTGAGCTGCTCGGACGGGACGGACTGACTGCTTCGGCACGGACGGACTGCTACTGGTCGGACGACGGACTGAGCTGCTCGGACGGACGGACTGAGCTGCTTGGACGGACGGAGCTCGACTTGGCTGGGACGGGCACGGACTGACTGCTCGTGACGGACGCGACTGGCTGCTCGGACGGACGGACTGATGAGCTGCTCGGACGGACGGACTGGCTCGGACGGGCGGACTGACTTGCCTGAACGGACCGACTGAATGCTCGGACAGACGGACGGACTGGCTGGGACGGACGGACAGGACTCAGCTGCTCTGGACGGGACGGACGGACTGCTTGGAGCGGACGGAACTGACTGCTCGGACGGACGAGGACTTAGCTCGGAGCGGACGGACGGACTGGCAGACGGGACGGAGCTGACAGACGCAACTGATCTGCTTGGGCGGAGCGGGCTGCTCTGGACGGACGGACGGACTGCAGCTGCTCTCGGTACGGACGGACTGCACTGGCTGCGGACGGACTGACTGCTCGGGACGGACGGGCAACTGGACTCGACTGCTCGGGACGGACGGACTGACTGCTGTTGGACGGACGGATCAGGACGGAACTGACTGCTTGGACTGACGGAGCTGACACTGCTCGGACGGGACTGAGCTGCTCGGATGGGCACGGACTGACTGCTGGCGCGACGGGACAAGGACGCAGCTGACTGCTCGTGGACGGACGGGCAACGGACTGAGCTGCTGACGGACGGACGGACTGTACTGACTGACTGCTCGGACGGAGAGGACGGACTGACTGACTGACTGCTGGACGGACGGAGCTAAGCTGACTCACTGCTCTGGACGGAAGGACAGACTGACTGCTGCGGACGGAAGGACCAGGACGGACTGACTGCTCGGACGGCAGGACGGACGCGAGCGGACCTGCTCGGAACGGACAGGACTCAGCTGCTCGGGACGCAGACGGACTGCTCAGAGCAGACGGACGGACTGGCTGGGACGGACGGAGCGGAGCTGCTGGGACGGACGGACTGACTGCTCGGACGGACGGAGACTGCTCGGACGGACGGACGGACGGCTGCTCGGGACGGACGGATCTGACTGCTCGGGACGGACGGACTGACTGCTCGGACGGACGGAGCTGCTCGGACGGACGGACGGACGTAGCTGGGACGGACGGACTAGCTGGGACGGGACGGACGGCTGGGACGGACGGACGGCTCGGGACGGAACGGCTGGGGCGGACGGCTGGACGGACGGGAAGGACGGCTCGGAGCAGGACAGGAAGGACGGCTTGGGCGGGACGGGAAGGACGGCTGGACAACGGCTGTGGACGGACGGCTGTGTCTGTAATGTCTATACTAGCACCCACAGGCGTCAGTCCGGAAGGAATGTGGCTTAGGTGGAGGACAATAAAAAGCTGAAGAGAACCATGCAAAAGGTTGGTGCAGATGGTGGTGACAGCCAGGGGGCTGGCCTTGAGCAGGAAGGGCAGATGGAGACCCAGCCCACAGTCAGGACTGCATCCCACGGCGCGTCGCAGAACGGAGTAGCCATGGAGTGAAGAGTCCCAACACTACCAAGGGGATTACCGGAGGTGATGGAGGTGGAGCACACCACGTAGCCAGAGAAGCGATGAGGCAGTGAGACACAAAGACATAGGTGACCGTGACTGCGACCTTCCCTTGAACTTCATCCTCCTGCACCAAATCTCCTTCTACCCACGGAGCCTGTAGAGAACTTCAGTTAACATACAAGAAACCAAGACAAAAAGAACCACACCCATCTAATGACAGACCTGGAAACAAAAGCAGAAGGAAAATCCCAACCAATCTCTTGGGGTTTCAGAAGAGTTATGCATAATTTGGAGTCAGATCCAGACTCAATCACCACAGGAAAATTCACCATGAATAACCTACGAAAAAAAAAACAAAAAAAAAAAACATGACAATCATTCATTTGATCACTGGACGGCAAACAAACCAAGAGTAGTAATGGTGTCGAAGGAATTGCTTCAATGGTTCACAAAGCTTTTTTCACCATCTATAAAGTTTAGTAAACAACTAACATAAAAAGAGAATGCTTCTGTTCACTTCAAAGCCTAATGGTAGCCTACTTACCTGGTTCTTTAAGTCCATCAACAGCAAAGAGAAAAAAGGTGAAAATGAGCTTCTTCCAAACACAAATCTCCCTCACAGCCAGGACAGATCACCTAAGACGAACCCTCATCAAGCCACTCTTCAGACTTAAGGCCCCGTTCACACTGCAGACAAAAGTGGCCCAAATCTGATTTTTTGGGGGTCAAGTGACTAGACACAACAGACACAGACAGTAACATTAAAAACTTGAATACATATGGAGAACAGTGATGAGTGAGTCATTGGAGGAAGAGTGAGGTGTTAGACCTAATTAATATATGGGCTAATTAAAATATAGCTAATATTGCTTTCTTTCTCTTCATTCTTCTCCTCATCATCACCTGCTCATTAATTTTACAGCTTCCATTACACAGACATTTAGAAATAAAAGCGTAAATGCTTACTTCCTCCATAACCACACGAACATTAGTGCAACAGCGTGCTGCATATGATGTCATTGTTGTTCTTTTGCGCATGCGGGTTAGTTTGAAACATGCAAACAGTTCACATTGGAATCAGATATAGGCCACATTTTAAAAGGTGATGTGAACAGCCAAAACCCAAAAATCGGATCTGAGCAAAAAATCTGAATTGAGCATTAAGACTTGCGGTGTGAACGGGGCTTAATATATCAGGAACGCATTCATCTCGTTAATTCAATTAATTAACCACCACTTGGCAATAATTAATATTATCAATTGATCAGGAGTTCCAGCTGGCATTGATTTGAAACACGACACATTATGGAGGTTAGCGGACGAATTTTCTAGTTGCCATATCAACACTGTAAAATTTTAAAAATATATAGTATTGAAGATATTATACTGAACATTTATTTAGCATAGCAAAAGAAAGTTTCTTGTGTTAATTTTAAACAAGTCTGATATTATTTTATCTTATATCTGTTAATTAACAGTTGAGACAGTTCTTGAATGCTGGTGTGACGGCAGAAGACAGACTAGCCGGGTTTAAATCCAATATTTAAGAGAACTTTTAAAGTTGTGCAGTGCACACTGCGTTGCAATGAGCGAATTATTGATTTTCTACTCTATACTTGTATGAACTTTGAGAAACCATGAGAAAAGGGTGAATAAATTCTGAGATTTAATGTTCAGAAATTAATGGGTGACGTCACTGTTGGCCTGCAGTTCCTCACAGTGAGTCTCATTCATGAAACATTCGTAAGGTACGAGTAAATATGAGAGTGATATGCGCGTAAAGAGACCTTCCCGAAAACTCTTCTCCTGGCTGATTCACAAATACATCGTAAACGTCAGATGTCATAGTGTAATGTGTGTGTGTGTGTTAATGAATTCCAACCTGTCGTAAATGGGATGCGCGTTGCACGTTCATTAATTACCAAAAATCAAGTCCGTCATCTCCGACTGACATCTAGGCATATGATAACATGAATACGAATTTGATTTGATTAACTTCATTGTCTGTTCAGATGTACTGGACAGAAATTCATATGACACTGGCACAACAACCACAAACCACATAAAAAAACACATAAGAAATAAATAATTAATACATACTGTTATGTGGATAGCAAAAAAACCCAATTGCAGACTGTATGCAAACACACACGTGTATTGATGACAGAAAACAAAACCCACGAGGGGGCAAACAACACTGCAGTGTACCATGGTAGGGAAAATAAAGACTTATAATAACACTTTGACATTACACTATACAGGGACAGGATTTTACAAGATCACAACTTCGTTAAGACAAGGTATAGACATGGCACGTGTTACAGGAGAGCAAACACAAAGGGATCAAATAGGAAGAAACAGACATTGACAGCAGGTTACATAGATGAAGCAATGATGACAAAACGAGGGTAACAAGGGGGTGGGGCCAGAGAACGAGAAACTGCAAACACACAGCCCACCCCAAACACATGGACGCTTGTTTCCGCCACTGAATAAAAAAATAAAATAAATAATTGAGACTTTTTATCTCACAATTCTGACATTTTTTCTCACAATTGCGAGTTTATATCTCGCAATTCTGACTTTATTTCTCAGAATTGCGAGTTAAAAGTCAGAATTGCGTGATATAAAGTCGCAATTGCGTGTAATAAAGTCACAATTGCGTGATATAAAGTCAGAATTGCGACATATAAAGTCAGAATTGCGTGATATAAAGTCAGAATTGTGTGATATAAAGTCAGAATTGTGTGATATAAAGTCAGAATTGTGAGATATAAAGTCAGAATTGCGAGATATAAAGTCATAATTGTGTGATAATAAAGTCAGAATTGCGACTTATCAGGCCAATTCCAAGGGGAAAAAAGACTAACTTTTTTCCCCTCAGAATAATTTAAATCTCACAATTCTGACTTTATATCTCACAATTCTGACTTTATATCATGCATTTCTGACTTTATAACACGCAATTGTGACTTTATATCTAGCAATTCTGACTTTATATCTCGTAATTCTGACTTTATATCTCGAAGTTTGACTTTATATTACGCAATTCTGACTTTATAACTCGCAATTCTGACTTTATATCTCGCAATTGCGACTTTATATCACCCAATTCTGACTTTTATATTTCGCAATTCCTGACTTTATATCACGCAATTCTGACTTTCCATCTCGCAATTCTGAGAAATAATCAGAATTGCGAGAAGTAAACTCGCAATTGAGAGAAAAAAAGTCAGAATTGTGAGATAAAAAGTCGCAATTAACTTTTATATTTTTCATTCTATGGCGGAAACAAGCTTCCATACAAGGCTATGTGCCTGCACACAAAACAAGGATCAGTCATGCTCCTGCCTCAAGAGTAGGACAAGCAGAATCATGACACATACATACCTTAAATTAATCCAGTATGGGCAAATTCGCACACCTAAAAATCACCTCAATTGAGAATTGAGTTTAACCCTTCAGGGTCGCCGATCACGCCGGCGTGTTCAGTAATCACTTGTCCAGTTTAAGACGTCGAAGCAGAAAAACAAAGTCACGTTGAGCGCTGCCGTCCCCTTCTGTCGAAAGTGCTGACTTGAAATTCTATTTTACTTTTTGCTTTGTGTTGATCGACCAAGTAAAAACGGAGATATGATCATTTATACTTTATATAAATTTGTAAAAGAACGGAAGGTGGGATATGACAGACGTTGCCTTTATTCTAATAACTTTGTCGGTTTTTGTCATAAAACAAAACGGAAAAAATGTGTGATGCTCATCTCTTCAAATCTCTTCAGGATGCACATTTTACGGAATGAAGGAGGAGCCAACTGAGGAAAAGACGCGAAAGTGAAAGGCAAGAGATTTGGACAAAGAGAGACATACGTTATAATAGAGAGAGAAAAAAATATTGCTAGTTTGAGTAGATTTTGAAAGTAGTTTAGGAGTGGTTTAGATAGTTTAGGAGTAGTGTAGATAGTTTAGGAGTAGTTTAGGTAGTTTAGGAATAGATTAGATAAACTGTTTTGAGGAGTGGCACAGATAAAAAAAAACAACAACAAATAAACACACCTGATATTTGTTGTAAATAGTTGAATGTATGGTTTGATTTTGTGTTCATTTTACCTTTGTGTGATATATTTGCACTTTTGAGGAACCCCTCTTATTCAAGGAATGAAAGCCCTGGTAATCTAGCTGTGTAATTGTACATGAAGTGTTTTGTAGTTTCTAAGCAAAAAAGAAAATAAAAAAACGCCTATTGCCACACCTGCTTTTTGCTGTATATAGTTTCATTTTATCTCAATTTTACCTTTTTTTATGTTGTATTTGCACTATTTGGGAACCCTCATACTCTGGGAATGCAAGGCCTTAAATATAGCTCTCTGTATATTTGTGTGCACAATTTTTTTTTAAAAAAGTGGCAAAGCTAAAATGAGAAAAAAAAGCCTATGGCTACACTCGCTTTTTTGTAAATCATATTTTTTTTGTATATAGCTTGATTATATCTGAATTTTACTGGTATATTTTGACATTTACAACTTGTGTTTACATTTTAAACCTTTTAAAATGCTTCATTGAGCATGTTTGTGTTTTTTGTAGAAGAAAAGCTATAATATTTCTATTCGGATTTTGTGTTTTTTTTTGTGTGAATTTGGGTCCAGTATGTTGATACAGTACATCAAAGTGATAAACTAATTGTCTGGTCATATAGGTGATGTTGTGCTGAAAAAAAATGATATCAAAAATTGGTATGGTAAACATTTGTTTATGTTGCAAAATTAAAAAAAAATAAAAAGTACTCAAAAGGGGCCAAAATACCCCAAGACTCTGAAGGGTTAAAACAGTCACCGCCAATGGAACAAATGATCTCTTTTAAATATTCCTCTTGGCGGTATATACGTAGCCTGCGCCCCGAAGGAAGGATCTCAAAGCAGGAATGGAGGGGATGAGTCTGGTCTGAATATATTGATAATGCCCTTTTCTCCAAAAATTTTTTGAATAGCTCTTGAATTGTGCTCAGTTTTTGGCCGATGATCTTATTTGCTTCATTGATTACTCGTGTTAGTTTATTATTCTTTTTCACTGTAAATACCATGAAACAATACTATAAGTTAAAACACTTTCAATCATTGATCTATAAACAATGGTTAAGATCCTCCTTTCAATATCAACATTTCTTAACTTCCTAAGTAGACTTAAACACTGTCTAGTTTTCTTATGTAGCCCATAAAATCCACTTTACGCCTATTAACATTATTCCAATATATTCCTATTTAACACAGATGTCATTTACTAATTACATAAACTATAAGCTCACTTGATAAGTATAAATATATATTTAGAACATGTATATATATATATATATATATATATATATATATATATATATATATATATATATATATATATATATATGTATATTATATATATATATATATATATTTTGTATGGTCCTCGAATGTCTTTGAATATTTCACCATTATCAGCCTTTTTACCGTTTGTATCACTTTTCACCGTTTGTATCACAGTGACTGTCTTTGTGAGTGCACAATTGAACTTTAACTTAAAAGATTAGTGCCAAAAATATTGATTAGCTAACCTTAGAAAGAAACTAGTTGCTGAAACCAATCTTTAATGCTAATACTGTATTGCTCCTTTTCCTCTGGACACAAACAGACTGCACTGATGTTTGATTGAAATAGCCTAACATCCATGTAAAATAATCGTTGAAAGATTTCTCATTAAGGCCATTCCTATTTGGAATATGTGATTGTGTATTGTCAACAATTAAGCAGAAATATTCTGCATTTGCATCCAAGCGTGGATCATTCATTTCAACATCCTCATTCTCATATTTGAGAATCTGTAATCTTTTATGCTACTGCCCACTGACATGCTTTTAAAGCTATTGTTATACCATTTTTATGACCTTCAAACACCTTAAAATGCACAAATGTAGGTCTGAGAAATCCTAATTTTCTCGGGGGATGCCCCCGAAACCCCCTCAACTACCTCATCGTTGCATGTGTGTGACTGTGTGGTAATGTGGGCTGGTGTGGTTACAGTGCCAGGGATGTTTTTTTCTTAACCAGTCTGCCCCCGTGTATAGGCCTGCAATATACGTTATTCTCTGTATCGAATCAGTGTCATCTTATTACCCACCCCAGCCCCTGATGTTTTAAAACCTAGAAACGCCCCTGCACCCAGGTCATCTATAACCAAGACAGAAACAAATGAAGACTTTAACACCTGCTGCTCCTGCTGTCCAACGTAGAGTTTGATAGATCAGGGGATGTCTGAAGAAATCCTCCCCAGGCGAGACTCCCAACTCCCCGTCAGGAGACAGGGGTCATTAAGCTCTTTCATTTTTTAAAGCAGAATTAATCCATTCTAATAGGTCACTCAGTTCAGAGGCAAATATAACTAAGGCAAGAGAACAGAGCAATACATCTGCCTGCTAAACATACTAATCTCTCTGTTATTATTATTCTGGAAATAATTACCTCAGCCCTGAGAGGCATACCCGGAAAAATGAGGCGATCAGGAACGTCAGGGACGAGAGAGGGCCTCTCGGCTGAATTAAGCAGGGACGAGCCCAGCAGGATTGCTGCTTGACACAGACTGAGAGAAGATGAGATGGCGTCCTTGGGCCTCTTCATACTGACAGAGCTCTTGGGAGACAGAAAGAGACGAAGGCTGGGAGAAAGAAGAGGCTGCTGCATGTGACCAACTGTCAAATTCAGTAGGAAAAAAAAGAAAAAAAAAGGTATATGTTACGATGTTTCCTGAACTGATACAAACACTAGAGTAAAATGATCTGAGGGGACAGGAGACGTTGGCGAGGTGTGTGTTGGTAAATATATGTATTGGTAAGTTTATAGATCGACAAGTAAGTTGACTATAATGGGCTTACATATAAGAAATGGTTAACAAAAGGGTTTTAAACCACGGGTAAACATATTTATGGGTTGTCCAGACCCATTTTATATACATATTTACATTATTCATACTTTATCATGTGTTGGTAATTAATCCTGGGTTATTGAGTTTCAAGATTTCACACTGCACACTTGTAAACCCCAGATTAGTGTTCTAATTTGCATTTCTGTCAGGACCACTATCATCAAATACAATTTTGACAATTAGCATACAGTTGGGATTGGTGGTATGGTTCTGTTTTGGACAAGAACTCCCTGTTCATCCATACAGCCTAGCATGGATAAGAGCAAGGAGGGCAACAATAATCAATAAATAAATAAAGTAAACAGAACAGAACCAACTTTATAACATATATCATTAATTCAAGATTTTAAAGTACAGCATACAGCTGATTCAAGGGAATTAGAATGCCAAATCCTAACTGGACGAGAGGAGGAGCTGGAGATGGAGGAGGGTAATAGAGTGCCGTAGTTATGACGTCACTTTGACGTCACGGAAGTGAGTTACCATTTTAGCACTTCCGGTTCCCTCGCCCTAAAGTCTATGAGTTTTTTGAATGGGTTTTTGCTAAATCACCTGAAATAAGGTCTGTGGTTATCAAAGCCTTTAAATATTTTCACGTTTTCAAAATGTATACATTTTGGAGTAACTTGCAAAGATCATCTTGATAGACAAAATATGTAAGGGTCACAACTCTTTGTTGAACACAGATCTTATTTTTTTGCGATTTTCCAAAAGTCTATGGGGAAAATGCATAGCTTTTCAATCGAGGAAACCCATGCGCTGCTAACTTCAGAGTCGTCCTACAAAGTGACATCATAACTTCGGCACTCTATTAGCTCCTGAGAAAACGTGATAGCTGCTAATAATACTGAAGGAGCTTACATGTGTATACAGTGATAGGTGTCGTATTACTATAGGTAGATGGATTAGTTGAGAGTCAACTGATGCGAGCTTGACTAACATGACCTGCCAGAACTGAAGCTACACTTCATATTTATATCTTGATATTTGCCCTTTTCGAGGTCAATGATCAATGAAACATACAACAATACACAATATATATATATATATATATATATATATATATATATATATATATTTAATAACCTTAACTTATAACTAGAATCATTTAACAGTATTTTGATCAAATAAAGGGAGCTTTAGTGAGCTAAAATCACAGTTGTGAAATGCTGCTTTACAGTCCCTAGGTTTAAAAGTGAGAAATTACTATGTTTTAAAAAGGCTATAACCCAGTATTAAACACAGACTGAGACACCTTTGTGAGGGCTTGTTTGAAGGAACTATTGGATAGCAATTCCCTAAAATGCAAAGAGAGATGGACAGAGTGTGAGCGCGTGTGTTTATCAGTGCACTTTAGGTCTCAGGGCTAACAGAGGTCCTGAACTATCTCTAGGCCTGACAGTGCCCTCAGCCCTCTGATGTCAATGTCCTCGTCACTTAGAAGCCAGCCATACATACACATGAGGACCTGTCACGACCAGGCCAACCTGTCACCTAGCAACACCTGCAGGCCAGTGACACCTGTCCTCACTGATTCTCCAATCTCACCCTGTTTCACCCCCGATGGCATGCTGTCACACCCCGTGTCATCTTATGACAACCTTATGTCACGCTGTCATAGATGGTGTCTAAGCGGTGGCAGGCCAATACAGCATGTCCTGAATTTGTACGGGAGCAAAGAGGAGAATGCATGGCAAGAAAATTAGCTAATATCTTAAAGAGGTATCTTGCGTCGCTAAAGGAGATATTTCACACTGCTTCGAAGGCTGTGAAGACTAACATTTCCAGCAGTCAATCACACATATAATATTAGCGAGTCTAGCGCTGAATAAATTGCACCAGCAACTTTTATCACTAGTTGTCATTTACTGATTCACACTTGCAATGACAGGTGCCACTGAATATACAGACAAATTTGTGACACCGATGGTTGGCAGTGTTTAGGTTTTGCAGTGAATAAATAAGTGCTATGTTGTCTATCAAGAGTGCGTGTGCTGGTGCGGCTCAGGCACAACTTCTACGGTGCCATCCATCACAGCGAGCTTTTCTGAGGGAACCTGCTAGGGGAAGATGTTCGGGTCATTTGCCTCAGAATGCAAAGAATGATGGCCCATTCCTGTCCAACAACGCTATCAGTCTTTGTTGAACGAGAAATTCGAAGCACAAGAGGGTTTTGGCGCGATCACAGAGCTCACACCGTCCCTCGTTCCCCGTTGCCTCCATCGCACGGCCTCTGCCAAGAGTTTCGCTTTGAAGTGCATCAAATAAAGATTGCCCTGCCCCCACTTATGATAGAGAGGCAGCCGAGAGAGGAGTGGGACTGGAGGAGTGTTTTGCGTAAGATGAATTTTAATTGTGCCTTTTCCCAGGGCTGATGATGTTTTCCATTTAAAAACAGAAAGGAGACAAGAAAGATGTAACTGATGAATTAGCCTCATGAAACTGAGGGTAGTGCCATAGCTTCACGAGACAAGAAAGAGATATAGAAAGCAGACACAATGATGGCCAAAAGGTAGGCCTAATATGTATTAAATCCAACAGGTAATCCAAACGAACACCGCAACATACAACATATCCACAATAGACAATACCGGACACTGAACTGAAAAAGAAAGGAACGTACAGGTGATAATGATAGTGATTGATGAGTGCACAGCCTCATGCATAATTAGTTTCCGTGACAACAAATGAGTGACGAAGGCAGATGATGACCAAACTATTGTGATTGTGACAGAAAGTCATTCTGTTAAAATAAAATAAAACCACATACATGCAGCACCCAAATAAGCAAAAAGTTAATAGTTTGGTTCTCTCTTGTTTTGAAACTTTGGAATATTCTGTGCAAGACAATCATGCCCAAAAATACATTTAAAATTGAAATTGACTGATAAAGAGAGATGGGAGGAATAAAAGTATCATGAATAGGTAACCCAAAAGCCAGCAGAGGGCCCACCTCCCCTTAGGACAAGCTTTTCCACCATGGACCCTCAGAAAATAAAGCCAATAAAAAAGGACCATAAAGCATCAAAAATACAAACCCTAGGGAGGAGTCCAGAAAGGTTGTTAAATAGACATCTAATCACAGCGCTTAATTCATCAATAACCACAGCTTAATAGTAGGCCTCCTTTTAGGCACAAACATAATGCTGACCCATTCAAACCAGGAACACCATAAAGGCATAATGCCAAATCAGCCTGAGCACATAATAAAGATCAATAAATGTACAGGTAATCCATTTGATAGATCCATATAGTGAGCTGCAATTAGCATAGTCATTTAAGAATAAGCACCTGGCATTTGAAGATAAAGGAGAGCAATCAGGTGGTTTAACCTCCACCGCAGTCACCCAGAGCAAAACAATCAAATCAATAAATCTTTGCCAAAAGTAAACTAAACGTGACATTCTTACTCTTAGTTCGTTGCTTCCATTTGCATAGGCCGTTCAAAGGTCTTATGCATATACTAAGGCTGCATTTATTTGAAACATTACAGTAAAAACTGTAACATTATAAAATATTATTACAAATTATAATGACTGTTTTCTATTTAAATACTCTTTAATATGAAATGTATATGTGTCATTCCAGTCTTCAATCACATGATCCTTCAGAAATCATTCTAATATGCTGATTTGCTGCTGAAGAAACATTTCTTATTATTATCATCAATGTAAAATCAGTTAACAGTTGATTAACATTTTTGTGGAAACCATTTTTTTCATGTTTCTTTGACAGAATTAAAAAGTTAAAAAGGACAGTATGCATTTGAAACATAAATCTTTTGTAACATTTTAAATACCTTCACTGTACATTTGAATAATATTACTTTCCTTCTGAATTTGTGTAAGTTGAAAACGCTTTAGATTTAATGTGCTCATTAATTATGGCAGATGATTCCTTAATAGTACCATTGCAAAAAAAAAAAAAAAAAAAAAAAAAGACCAGTACAGATGTACTTTTCAAACTAAGTGGTATTATGAGATATAATAAGCCGATAAGAGCTGTCAAATCATGCAAAAGATTAATCAAACCTAGCTTTAGCTCTGCAGGTAACTCAAGCCCACCTTGCAACAACAGTTCTAATTGGGCCACAACATCCTCTGTGGCTAGAGAGTAAATCTCCTGAAGAAAAAACAACAACAAAACATTCAGACCTAAGCTGTGTGCTTCATGTGTGTATGCCTGAGCAGTGGAGGAGCTGTGGGTAGGTGTGTGCGCTGTCCAGAAAATTGTATAGCAAATGTTTGTGCACTTTCATGTAAATAATGCTTATAACGTCCCTGTCCAATCTATCTACCAGAAACCTCCACTGTAATTAAAGTCTTTTAATATAGACAATTAGAGTGTGTGATCTTTATATAGCAGCTAATTAACTGGGAACCAGTCCTCACTAATGAGACCCCAGGAAAGTAAGCAACCAACAAAATCGAAACAATCTGCAAGTTACATTATGTAAGCAATGCATACCATCAAGCTAAGATAGTGTTTTGTCCAAAAAACACGATCACATCCAAATATACAGTAGCTAGAATTATTATTGTTAAAATTTGGCTGTACTGGAGCAACAAATATCAAAATATGATTGTCCTAATGTCATTATTAACTAAAAACTATTAGAAATTGTTTGCGGTTAAGTGGATTAATAATTAAAAAAATGTACACTTAAAAAAAATGAATGAATAAATAAATAAAAAATAGATACATTTAAGCTGAAGTACCAAAATTAATAAAACAAAAATTAAATCAATTAATGTAAAATAATAAACTAATAAAAAATATTGAAAGCACACAAAAGTACAAATTACTATAAAAAATCTTTGGAAATATATTTAGAAACATTTATAAAATATTTTTGTTCATAAAATGACAGTCAACTGGTACCAAAACAGCACAGAGAAAAAATGGTGCATTGCTACATCCAATCTAACACATTAACCATGACATCAGCTCCCAGTCCATGCAGCAAGACCGACATGTCTGCCCAGTTGTACAACTGTCTTCAAATTATATGCAAGAAATATTTATGTTTTATATCTGATGATTGAGACTGTCCTCAAGAAATAAAGAAGTTTTTTAGACTCGATCGAATGTCGATAGTGCTTGATTTCCAGCTATTTATTTTGGAAAGGTCTCACTGTTAAAGTAAGCTACCTCAGGCTGGTTTCAAAAGATTAAGAAAGAATAGGCCCAAAGGACGGAATGTGGTGTCCTTTTTCAGATTTACCGCATTATTGGATCAAACGCGTCTATCTTGCCTTTACGGGTACAATAGAGTCTTCTATGCTCCGCTATCGAGGAAGGATGGAGTGCGGCACCAGGGAAACAGGATTCCAGAGCGGCTTAACTGAGAGGTGGGTATTCTCTCCCTGATCGGGTTCCTTCTAAAGCGTAGACCCTTGTTTGCAGCTAACCGGGCGAGAGGTAATTAGGCCGGATTCACAAAAGGCCCCACACTATGAGAGCAGACTGGATGACTCATTAGGAGATGAGAGATTAGATTAAGCTTAGGTATCCTCAGACCTCAGCTATCCACCTGCCCGGTGGAGCATACTGCCAGGCAGGTGATCCCTTCCCCTATCTCTGTGGCCCTTTGGTTACCTGAAACACAAGAGAAGGTCAGACTCCCTTGGGGTGACTAATGGATGTTAAAGGAAGAGGAGGGCAGACAGAGTTTCATTTCAATACAGGCAGTCACATCCATGATAATTACTTCCAATTGTGAGAGTGTCACGGGCGAAGATTATGGAGGCGGAACCTTTGCGGAGGAACTTTTAATTCTGGCCTGAGATTCCTATGGGGGGATTTTTTCGTTGCAGGACCTGTGAAGACTCCGGTTGCGGCCATACTCGGGCCATGACAGAGATGATTATGAAAGACTGAGAACAGGTGCGGGAGAAGAGTGAGGAGAACAGTGATTGCCTTGATTGAGGTGAACATTAAAAGGTATTACATTCAAAGCAGAGAAAGGGAAGGAGAGGAAAGAGGAAAAATGAAAGGAGCTCGGTGAGCTTAGCCGTCGAATAATTCGGGTGGGAGAGGAAGAGAGACCATTGGACTAGGGCAAGGAGAAAGACGGGCTGGAGGAGAAAGGGAGAAGCTAAAAGAAGTCAACACCTTGGGTGAGATAAGTGTCGAACTCTAGCCGGATTCTGGAACAATTGATGTCCCTGTGAAATGTAAATCTGTACTTGCCTCTCTTCTCTTTGTCTGACTCCAGCTGAAGAGCCGGCTAAAGCCGTGAAGTGTACTCATCCCCTCTCTGCTTGAGTCCAGCGAAGAGCCGGCTAAAGCCATGAAGTGTACTCGCATCCCTTCTCTCTCCTGACTCCAGTGAAGAGCCGGCTAAAGCCGTAAAGTCTATCGCATCCCTTCTCTCTCTCCTGACTCCAGTGAAGAGCCGGGTAAAGCCGTGAAGTGTACTCGCATCCCCCTTCTCTCTGCTTGAGTCCATTAAAGAGCTGGCTAAAGCTGTGAAGTGTACTCGCATCCCTCTCTCTGACTCCAGTGAGCCGGCTAAGCCGTAAGTGTATTCACATCCCTTCTCTCTGACTCCAGCTGAAGAGCCGGCTAAGCCGTGAAGGGTACTCACATCCCTTCTTTCTGTGTGACTCCAGTGAAGAGCCGGCTAAAGCCGTGAAGGGTACTCATATCCCTTCTTTCTGTGTGACTCCAGTGAAGAGCCGGCTAAAGCCGTGAAGTGTACTCGCCTCCCTTCTCTCTGCTTGAGTCCAATGAAGAGCTAGCTAAAGCTGTGAAGTGCACTCAGTTCCCTTATCTCTGCTTGAGCACAGTGAAAAGCTGGCTAAAGCTGTGAATTGAACTCACCTTCCTTCTCTCTGCTTGAGTCCAATGAAGAGTTAGCTAAAGCTGTGAAGTGCACTCAGTTCTCTTATCTCTGCTTGACTCCAGTGAAGAGCCGGCTAAAGCCGTGAATTGAACTCACCTTCCTTCTCTCTGCTTGAGTCCAGTGAAGAGCCGGCTAAAGCTGTTAAGTGTACTCACCTCCCTTCTCTTTGCTTGAGTCCAGCGAAGAGCCGGCTAAAGCCATGAAGTATATTAACCTCCCTTCTCTCTGCTTGAGTCCAATGAAGAGCTAGCTAAAGCTGTGAAGTATACCCCTTCATTCTCCAGAACGCTAAAGTGACTTCAGTTGTGGTTTTAAAGAGATGTTTTAAAGTTAATAAAGAGATTATATTTCCCATTGGTTGTCCTGCGGTTTAACTCATCATGGTGGTGTGCATGTCAGGGGTGCCGGCCAGTAACTAAGAGCCAACCCCGAACCTGTGACAAGAGCTTGTCAAATGTGTGTGCATCAAAAAAACATCCAATGCAGATTATGTCATATAAATTATGATGTGACATAGGTTTTGTTTCAAAAGACTTTGACAGCCCAGACAGCAGACGACTCCGGGCCGGAGCGGTCTCTAAACTGGCAAATCCGCGTTACAGTAACGTCTGTTTCACCGCTGTAATACGGATCCAGCCCGGGCACTAGTTTTAGTGCGCGGGTACAACAGTCGCGAAACAGATTCGGGCCGCACGCGTGACACATCTGGGTCAAATCGGCCCGGGTCCGTTGCTGCGGATGTGGCCCAGAACTTACGAACTGTCGGGCCAGATCTGGGCCAGATGATTTTTGCTATCTGGGAGGTAGACCAACACAGACGGGCAGCAAGTGTCAATGTCTGTCATCGACAGGTTTGTTAAAAAATGAAAACAGTTTTGTCTCTCAGAGAACAAAGCACTTCTTTGTGAGTGACAGAAAGTGTTCCCATCTACACAATTAGCCACATTGTATAAAGGTGTTGTGTGTGACCACAGGCATGCAGCACCTTAATATGGTTTTTGAACCTTTTATCTCTTATTCCACATTCACAGATCTTTTGTATGAAAATGAAGCACTGCACTGCAATGTAATTTGCACAGTGTTTGCTCAGCCCTAAACCTGTGCACACAAATCAAGCTTTTAGATGTTAAGAAGTCCTCTAAAACACAGAGAACTCTTATCTCACAACACAACAGACAATTGGTCACCACAGAATAGAAGCTTGATTTGCTCAGAGGATGAAGGGGTTCTTTAGTTTTATTCATTCTCCCCCCAAAAACCCTTTCCCCTCCCTATCTCTCTCTCTGTGGCCTGTAGTCAGCACAATGCCCAGGTTTGCCTCATTTAAACTGTCTTCGCATTGGCAGGTTTGACAAGCAAGTAAAATGGCCAGGTTCCTCTGTCTCACCCACTTCTCAAAGAAGACTAAATGAACCGGATGTCAAAAGCCAGTCAAACCAAACTGTCAGGCCAGGCACAGCTTCTCAGCTTGCCACGTACGCTGGGGTCCAGTTTATCTGACGATACCAAGAAGAGGAAATAATGAGGGGAGAAGACTAATGTACACGCTGAATGAAAAGTACAAGGGGGGTTACGTTTAAGTGGCGAGACATACTTTAGTTTTAAGGGTCTACAAAAGATGGATAATTGGCAGCAGTCTTTCACCATATGCTGAATGGAGAGCTGGAAAAAGAAGCATAAATTTTCACTCAGGGCTGGCCTGCAGCATTGGCTGAATAAGCCAATGCTAGGGGCAACACTCATCCATAAGGGCGACAAAATGATTATTATTATTTTTTTAATAATATTATTTGAATATTATTAGTTTCAAAAACCAAATACAGCATATAGAACCAGGGCAGCAATTGGACAGGGCTGGCCCTGTTCACACTTAAATTGAACAGTTGTAATTCTTTCACTATGCTAATTTACTCGTTTTGAAATGTTTTTACCACAGAATACAAAAAAAAAAAAAACTGTTTACTTGTATTTAACTAACTCCAAACATGACAAACAATACCCTTTGTATAGATAATGGATGGCAGCTTGTGTTCATTAGGTTCTGTTTGGTTAGAAACAGGCTAAAGCAACCAACTTCAGTAAGGTCATTGGCTTTGTTTGAACTTATTGAATATGATTGTGATAACTTAATTATCAAGTTTAAAGGTTCATTCTCAGTTTATAGATGGATGACCAAAGACAAGGTAGTTTTCTAAATGATCAAACGGAGGTCCT
This sequence comes from Hybognathus amarus, assembly GCA_030378365.1. Taxonomy (NCBI): domain Eukaryota; kingdom Metazoa; phylum Chordata; class Actinopteri; order Cypriniformes; family Leuciscidae; genus Hybognathus; species Hybognathus amarus. Next base: position 433,187 of record JAQIUQ010000550.1, read on the forward strand.
GCGTTGTGTGCTGCATGTTTGCTACATCCTTACAAACAACTAAAATTCTATTCTATTCCTGTTCTGATTATTAAATGGCATCTTGTGGTATAGTCATCAAAAGATCAGTATCTTGGCAATATAAATATGTTCTGTACACAAAAGCATGGTTTTAGAAATAGAACTATCAAATGAGACTGGATAATGAGGGTATAAAAATATTCACTTCACTGCAAAAGCAACATTTCCATTGCTTTGTACACCAAAATGATCACTTACATGATCAGAAGATGAGCTCCAAATCACCTTCTTTTGATTTAGCTTGATGAACATATCTAGATCATCCACTGATGAACAAAAAACAAACATTTTTAGATAACACCCAACTGTCTTTGTTTACTGGCTCCACCCATCCCGCTCTCTCCCTTCTATCATCAACAGTCTCTAAACGGAGCAGTGCATTTGCTCTGCAGAACTCTTATGATTGTAGGCAATAAAACACATTGTTAATGTGACATGTAATTACCCTCGTATGAATAATTAAGTCACTGCTGCTTGTTATGTGCAAATGCATGAGGATGTCAGGTGATCAATAATAAGAGAGGATAGACATTACATAGCAGTTAAGTCCTGTAGTCTCTGCACAATATTTACATTGATTTCAGCAATTCAGATATTTGATCTGTTCTTTCAGATGTAAATGTCAAAGCAGTCCAAAAAAATATAATAATGATAATAAAAATAAATGGGGCTACATATCTCCTTAAAGAACATAAAAGTTTTTTTTTTTGATCTCTAAAGTAATGAGTGATTTGAAAATAAGTATAAAATATATAAATGATAAAACAAAATTTGTAATAAAAATAAAAATAATACAATACTGCTCAAGTTTGGGGTAAGATTTTTAAGGGAAATTAATAATTTTATTACAAAGTATGCATGAAAAAAGTTTAATTAAAAAAGTTACAAGATGTTGTGCATAACAGTGATGTATTGAAGAATAAAGGCAAAATTGTCCACCATATGGTAAATATTTTGCTATATCAAAAACATTCACATGTAATTCATAGGCTACTTAAATGTGACTCAAAACAACTTCAACCAACGTTACAGTATGTAAATGTTTTCTTTGGGAAAGGGTTAAACACTTTTCATAACTTATAACAAGTATAACTCTTGAATTATTTCTGCTCTTAGTAAAGGAATAGTGTACAGTAGATCTTGGAGCTACACCATCTACAAAACATTTCACTTAAACACTTTGACTCCTCTGAACTTCGGCCACTGCACCCAATATTTTAAAAAGTCCTCTGGTGGCTTTTCTAGCTATTTACTGTTTTGGGAGAATGTACAATCCAACGGGTCTTGTATCCCACAGAGCCTTTAGCTTTGTTGTACCCTACCCTACAATCAAAGTGAATGACACTTTTTAAATGGCTAGTATCATATTCCTTTTCAATCTGTTCACTGTTTGTTTTCATGCCACTCCACACTTGTTGAATGACTGAATGGATTCATAAAAGAAAAAAAGAGAAGCACCAGACATGGAAGGATGTAAGCAAAGGACAAAACGAGCCACGCTTGAGAGAATGAGCACGGACACAGAATGAAAGAGGCGAAAGAAAACGTGCGATAGATGGAGACGGTGGCATAAACACAATGCGCTTGGCTCTCTTAAATGAAAATCCAATTTCGAAAAGGCTCACAGAGTTTATGGGGAAAAAAGCAAACAAAAAAGAGAGGCCAAAATTGGCCAGCGAGCTGAGAATACTCACACAGATGAGCTATGGTGAAAAAGCATTGCAAATCCTGAGGGCCCAGAGAGAGACAATGATCTTCAATTACCAGCTGCTCTGTTCCCAATTTCAGACAAGAGAGAAAAAAAAGGGATGGGAGTAAAGAGAATGAGGTTGAGCTGAGGAAGGCATTAGAAAAAAAAGAAAGAAAGAAAAGAAAGAAAAGTAAAAAAAAAAAAAAAAAAGCAGGAGATTGTTAAATAGGAAATGAGACAGCTGGCGAGATTGGCTGATGGTGAAAAAAGTGATATGCAGGGGAAAAATGATAAAGAGAGATAGAATTGTGGACGTGCAAATCAGAGCGGGAGAAAAGGGATGGATGTATAATTTCTAATTCATTCTATTAGATGCTGAGGGCCAAAGGAGCATCTCGCTTTCTTACGCATCCCCAACCGTTTCAAGTTGCTTGGCAGCCGGAGCTCCCTTTCAGATCATATCATCTGTAAACGCACTGCTACACTTGTTTGTTCCAGTGTTCTTCTTGAATTCCTCTCATCTGTCCTCCATTTTAAAGAATGTAAATAAGTAATAAATCTGTACAAGCAAGGGAGCAACAATAACCATAAAGATGCACCTACATCTACATCTCACTGAAACTTTCTTTAACTCAATGAAAACTCTAGAAAGAATAAATGGGTTTACTGGGATTATTGGGTAAACTCTCTAAAAGAACAATTCTACAAGCTTGAAAAACCTGAGCGACCACCTTTGTGAATGCTGCACACATTTCTGGCATTGCTACACACATTTGTCATGTTGCAAACATGCTAGAGGGGAATTCAGTGAGAATGAATAGTGCCCAAATGAAACCGATGTTTGTTTTCACGCACTGTCTGCGTTGTTTTAGCACCTGAATTTAAAACAGGATTGTGGGTAGTGAATGAAACGCAGGCTTTTAAACTGAAATGCCATTCTAAAAAATGAATTTGCCTCACAATATATATAATAAATTACTTAAAATAGATACATTGTATAGTTATGAGCTATTAAACATGTTTGTATTTTTTGACCAAACAAATGCAGCCTTGGTGAGCATAAGAGGTAGGCCTATACCAGTGATATACTGAAGAAAAAAAAGACACAATATGCAAAATATATGCATTTAATATTTAATTTTTAAAACAACCACTTCAGCCAATATTACATCAATTGAACTTGCATATGGTTGTACTTTAGCTATGGTTTAATGATGATGTTTAGACAGGCAGATGATTACTGACTCTTATTCTATCTTTATATGATCCAGAGCTGTTTTTGTCTAGCATTTCAATGAAGTCTTAGCGATTTACTTGTTTGTATTAGCAGTGCAAAGGCGATTCTTTTGCAGCATTGTAGCCATCAACACACTAATTGTGGTTTCCTCAGTTCACAGTGCATCGAACAAGAATATTTCTTTCTTTGACATCGCAGTTATATTTCTTCTTTTTTCCCCTTTTTTTCTTTAAATCCTTTTCTGAGTACCTTGGGTCATTATTGGCCTAATTAAATCAGAAAAAAATAGCCTATTTAGAGATTGTGTATTTGATTACATGTCAGATGAAGTGCAGCATTTATTTATTTATTTATTTCTTTGTTTCGCCCACAAGGGAACAAACATTGCTTAAGATTCATCAGCAACTGTCATGTTCCAGGCACTCTAGCCGTGCCGGCTTGAAAGAGGTGCCGGAGGGCTTCCTTATCACGAGCCTCGCTAGTAAACCGCTTTAATTACACTCGGTTGGTGTCTCTTTTTCTCCTATTCTCATTCCCTCCCTCATTTTCCTTGTCTTTGTCCATAATGCACAGCGACCTCATATTTACTAGCGGAAGGATGCTTATTTCCACTGCTCTTCCACTTTCTCTTTGCTGTTAATTCTACTCTTGGCAGAGATCCCTGCATTACTCGCCTCCTCGCTATCTCTCTCTCTTTGTGTGTGTGTGGAACAGGTTGGAACAGACAGAGAATCATAGAAATCTATTCTTCTTCATTTGGGTAAATGAAATAGGAAACAATCTCTGTTTAAGCTTCTGAAGCACTTCCCTTCTCCTGACATCTGGAGATTGGCAGACCGCTCTGCTCACTGGCACCGCCTCACAGCTGATGCCATTCTCTGGCCAGGCACATCCTCAGAGGAGCCCACCAATCAGAGCTCGGCTGACTCCACTCTGACATCAGACAACCCTCGGCAGGAATGACAATGAGATTCTGCTCACTATGCTGGCTATTAGGCTGCTTACTCTAATGTTCATTTTTTATTAGGGAGTTGTATCCAGCAGTAGCCTACATCTATTAGTCTCAGCCTCAGACGTCACGCCCACAGGCTGTTGGCTAAACATCTGATGCTTAACTGGAAAGACTTCAGAATTTTTGAAGTCTACTTTTTCAGGATGTCGGGAGACTTGTGTGTCGCGTTCTTTAAAGGGACAATGTGTACTTTTGCATGTATTTTATTATTTAAAATCAATATTTGTATTCATAAATATGTCCTCAATGGTGTACAAATATCTCTCCCAATAATCTGAACTGTCGTCATAAACGAAGAATGTATTATATACACGGGACGGGTAAGTCCACAAGCTTTTTTTTCATTGTTTGGTTGTGTACTTTATTTTATAGACAGATAAAAAATTATAGTTAAAAGTTGATGATGTTATATCTAACAATGCACATACTTAAGAAAATATAACGAATAAAGAAGGCATAACTGCTTATTACAGTAGTTAGGTTTTTCACAGTCAGTAATTCATACTGGAACGTTCGTTTGTTTGTTGTGTCAAGTTGCTGTTTGTTTAGAATATCAAACCTGTTTCATCCGAAGGTACACTCGATGAAGTGCTATTAGTGCTATCCTGTAATAGCTTTTTGGTACATAATGGCTACCGTAGATGCTACGCACATTTGAAAAAAGGAGGCGCTGGAGAGCACAGTTTGTTTGAATGCAAAGTACATTTTCACCACTAGATGGGAGAAATTCCTACACATTGTCCCTTTAATGGTCCGCCTGCAAACACAAATTCCAAGATGCCAAACATGCCTACCCCATCTCACGAACCAATTCGTAATCGCATTCGAACTAATGATTAAAAAGTGGCTAATTTGTACTAATTCATATGACCTCACTGGTATCGATTTTGTCTAAACCCACGTAATGGGTATGTTTAGGGGTGGGGAAGGGTTAGGTCATTCGTAACGAATTCATACGAATTGACCAATTCGTAAAATACGTACGATCTTAGCAAAATCGTACTAATTCATACGAGTGAGGTCATATGAATTGTTACGAATTAGTCACCTCTAAAATCCATACGAATTCCCATGAGATTCAGGCTGAACATCCTCATGGAAGAAGAACGCTGTCGTGTTTACAACCTTTTAATGACCAACCAAGCACTGAATTTTTAAAAGTATATGATGTATGGAAAATTTTGCAGCATAGATCCCTTTAAAATGCATCCAAGAGGTTTTCTCACTGGTCTGTTATTGTAGGGACATCAACATCACATCTTCACGCTGACTTTAGACATCTATTTATACATCTATCAGCACATCAGGATTTTTTACATGAACAAAATCTAACAACATTTTTGCCAATGTAGTCCCTCTAACTTTAGATAACCACATGGCATGATATAATCAATAAAATGGTACATTTGCAAGCAGGTTATGAATCATCACAGCACTCTGTGTTCCTGTCTGTGTACAAAATGATACAAGTTTGCAGGCTTCATAACTTACCTGAGTCACTTTGAGAACACTGTTCAATTGTAAATGAAAAATAGAGACTACAAATAATAGGCCTACATCTTGCAAATACAACGCACTCTTCTCATCGTTCGAACATCAGGTGATACCTCACACTGTACAACAATATTATTTCACGGCATTTCTAAAAAGTCTGTCTGTGCAGCGAAGCATTTAAGATGTAAGTTTAAAGTAATACTTACAAAAATCACTTCTAGATCACTTCCATTATTTCCATTGCTGCAGAGTGATGAATTGATACTGTCAAAAAGCCAATTCTATCTCTCCTTCCATCCACAGCTGGTATTACAGTGATGACATTTCTATTAGACTTCATCTCTATGGTGATGCCTAAACAGACATCCTCAGACATTGACCACATTATGCTGTCGCTTTTATTATAGCAATAATAAAACTAATAATAATATTCTTAATTAGTAATTGGGTCTAATTTTCAAGAAAAACAAAAAATCAAAACATAATACCAACAAGGGGGAAAAGTTTGAGGGGATTTTTTTCTTGTTTATTTATTTATTTTTTTTATATTCAGATTAATAGCTTAATAGCTATTTCTACTAAACTTCCACAAACACTACCTAACTGACTAACTACATCAATAAATAAACAATCTAGATAAAGCAAACATTATTATTAATCATATTATATATTTTTTTAATTATTATTATGCTATTGAACATATCACCTACTGAACTGCTTTATTTATAAGCATAAATCAAATAAACTTAGCGTAGATTAAATAATTTGTCAATGGAGTGTATCTAAATGTTTGTTTAGATATGGTAATTGTCACAATCATGTCAGTTTCTGTATCTTGTAATGTTTAGTTTCATGGTTATGTTCTCGTTTCCCTGTCACTATTTCTTCTCATTCATATTTTGTTGAGGTTTCTGTTTGAGTTGCAAACATGTTTCTTGTTGCTTTAATCATTCCTTCTGTGTATAGAAGTCCTCAGTTCTTTTTTCTGTCCATTGTTTAGTGTCGTCAATGTTTAATGTGTATACGTTGGTAATTCTCTGAGTTTTTTAAAGCTACACTGTGTAACTCTTTTAGTTTATTCTTAGCTAAAAACACTTAGTTCTTTCAAACATATTTGTGCTCATTAATGTATATTTACTTCGTTCAAGTAATAAAGTATTCTTGTGAGTGTATAATATGCCATTGAAAATACATACGGGTAAGGAGTTCTAATGTCGGTCGCCATGTTGCCCCTCCATCTTGAAAGTACATTAGCCAAAGAGGGACATACCCGTTAATTCAAGCTTCGCCTTTCGCGTTTACGTTTGAGTTAACACTCATGGATCGAGGTTCAACTGGAAGCCATGTTGATCTTGGACAACATTGGCCACCGTAGGAGTTAAAACAAAATCGTAATTGAGAGGAACAGAAACTAATATTCACTGGATTGGGGTAAAAATCACACAGTGTAGCTTTAAAGTCTTATTGTTAGTAATAACATATTACGATTATGCTGATTAATGCAGAAAATCAGTAATGTTTAGATTTTGACTGGAAAGTGAGAAAACATTTAAGAAAATTACAGTGTGAAATGTGTTCATGAAAGCTCAGAGAATAGGAGTATGTTTGAGTAAGATCAACCAGCTTATTCATTTCTTAGTCTTTCCATCCATTACTGAAATAACATTTAACAAATATAAAGGATGCAGACCCTTGAAAGAAATTGAGAATGTATTTATTTGTGTGATTTTTTTTTTGCACTCTTTGCCATTACAGATTTCCAAGAAGATACATAAATATTGTTGGCCAAGAGGCCTTGGGAGAAGGTCCATCGATTCTAATGAATCAAGCAATAAGAGATGTAAATAGAAAATAGGACGAGAACTCACCACCTCTTCATCTGATACCCAGAGATCAGTGCAACACTGAAGAAAAGCTTCACCCATATGTGACTCAGATCTATTAAGCAGTGAAGTTCTTTGCTCTCCATCTGTTTGCTTGATCTTTGCTTAAAGTCATTTTCATGACTGTTACTTTAACTTGTAGTAACTGGAACTGCTGCTGAACTATCATGAACCGTGTCTTCACAAAGTAGGTTTTAAATTGGCCAATACAATCTCCAGTGGAAATATAGTGCTCAGAGGTACAAATTGAATTTCATCATGTTAAAATTGGATTTTGATATGCTAATTCACTTTTCGCAAATGATCATTTAAATCTTTTTTTGTACAAGCTTTCATTTAGGATGTGGCAAATTTACTTTATACTATCAGATAATCTAATTTACGTGACCACATAAAAAGGAATAAACGGCTTAGCTTCCTATACTCTCCTCTTCCCTCTCCTCCCATCTCTCGCTGTCAGGCTGTGATACTGTGAAATCCCCACACGAAACACATCTACCTCTGTGTAAAATCATGAAGGCCCACATAGGAGCGGGACCAACAGGCTTACTAACACCACAAAGCTCCCAACAGCTCACCGCTAGTGTAAGGACGGCAGCATGCAATTGTTATTCCTTCACGGCCTTTCTGGTTAATGCAGTTATGCTGAAACTCACACACGCACACAAACACATTCCCATCTGAGAATTAAGCAGGCTTTGAGAGAGAGATGAGTCCCCGTTGATAGAGACAGCCCTCGTGATAACTGTGCGCTTCTACATCCTGCTTAATGAAACTCCCGAGATTTCCATCAATCTTCTTTCCTGCACTTTCTACTCCCCCTCTCTTTCTCTCTTTCCCTTTACTATGCTGACTCTACCCGCCCATCTCCCTGACTCCAACTCTCGTTCTCTCGCGCGAATCTCTCATTTCAAATAAGTCCCTGTCTTCCACTCCCACCACTTTCGCTTACTTTCTGCTTTTATTCCCTTCCTTCTGTATAATGTCTTTGGCTCATGGTATGTTGGCAGTCTTGAGCTCCAACGTTTATCAGCTTCATTGTATTCTCGTGAAATGGCAGCGTGCTGTACCTTCTGAGCCTACAGCCACAGTATTTGGATGCTTGCAAAATGAAAGAAGTCAGCTCACATGGCGTGAAATGAAAGAAAAGAATAAGCTGATGCATGCGAAAGAAAGAAAGAAAGAAACGGGAAAGGCTGAGCTGGTTCTGCATGACGGAGATGAATCGAGCAGGCTGGGAGATTGGGGTTTTCTGCTGGACCACAAAAATGGTAGATGATGCAATGATGCTACAATGCATAAATAAATAAATAACCGAATAAATGGATAAATTGTATTTTTGTCTTCTTTTGCAATAAAGCGAATTCATATAAAATATAAAAAATACTGTAAACCAAAAGATAATAATAGCTCACTCAATTTTTGTTGTTTTATTTAAAAATGATTATATATAATGCTCAAACATTTAAATAAATAAATAAATAATATATATATATATATATATATATATATATATATATATATATATATATATATATATATATATATATATATATATGTGTGTGTGTGTGTGTGTGTGTTTTTTTAAGTAGTGAGGTAAATATTACTTTGTTTATTGTTATTTTATTATAGTTGGCAAATATACATTTTCCGAAAACAAGTCTTAATATCTAACAACATGTTTGATAAAAAGTTTCTTGTTTCAATGTTAAACAAAATAAAATACGTTTCTTTATTTCTTTCTTTTTTTTCTTTCTGCAATTTAAATGCACCCATCAGCATCTGTCGCTATAAACCCATTGTATTGTCCTTTCTTGTATATCTAATTTGGCACTAAAAATGATGTGTTGTATTCATTCGGTTCGACAGAATTTCACTATGTCTGCACAGGACAACAGAGTGGAGATAGTTCATCTAAATGTAGCTATTACACTTTCTCCCAGCAGGCTTTAAATGGCACGTTCGGCTTCCTGCTGCTAACTGCCAGATGTGTTTAGCCATGTGCTTGGTGTAGCTTTCTCTCTTAGACTTATATTTGAAACAGACACATGTCCATACATTAGTGATTGACATGTTATATCACTTCTGAATAAGCGCCCTGGTGACCTTCAAGACTGTTATGAATATTATATATTTACAAAAAATGTATAACAATACAGTAACTTAATCCATGCTCTTAAAGGTTCTAGACACTTGTATCACAAACACTTCTGTATCTGGATATTGAAGTGAATGTGTCTTTATTTTGTTCACAAGGAGTGTGGTAATGGGGATCACTGACAGCAGTTGAGGATACATTGTGCTTAAGCATTGGAGCCCTGCTTGCATTATGATTATTACTTATAATTACTCAAATTATTTCAATTAGTTGGCTTTAACTATAACTATAAATTACAGTTAAAACATTTTTTTAATGAAACAAAATAGTAGTAAATACTAATTCGATTTAAAAAAATATTTACAGATTAAGGTAATTATTATCTATAATAATTATAATAATTATAAGGTAATCTGTATTTACAGATTAAGGTAAATTTCTAGCTGAATTTAAACTGTACTTTTACTATTTTTTGTACTCTGGAAGCTTGTTTTTGTACATATAAATCAAAATAAAAAGAAGCATTTTATTAGTTGGACTCACAACCGCCTTCTGACAACAAGCCCTTGCCTCCACTATACATCACAGAAACAAAGGGATATGCTCAATATCATGGACAAGTAATATCCATTCAGATGACAGCTTTTCCATGTTTAAACTCACTTAGCACTACATTTCCCTTCACAGATAGGAGACCCCCATTCATTCTCATATCATATTTTTACTCTTTCTCATGCTTGTCCTGTATTATTTTTTCAAGAGTCAAGAGAGGTTGACACAAAATTTAGTGCTTAATTTCATTAATATCATATAGCGTAGTTGTGATGATTTACGGCGTTAAGCCTGTGATTGAGTAAAGAATTTGGGAGCGCAGGGGCATAGAACCGCTCTGCATTACTTTGCACTGGCTCATATATATCAATGCAGACTGGCTTTTAATGCAAATGGCCCAATGGTCGATATTGCTGTGCTTGCTTTCCTTGACATCTTCCCATTTCCGCCCTCAGCAACAGAGCGTGTAGCATTTGAAATACAAATCACACAATACATTCGCAGGAGAAGGTGTTTAAGTGCATGAGCCACCTGCAGGAATTCTCCATCTTTTTTACCCATTTACACTATTGATTTTCAAAATCAAAACACTCTGCCTTAAGCAATGTTAAGATGGTGAAAATCAGTGAAACTGGGTCTATTTGTGAGCAATACTGTATATGTGAAGATCAAGAAGAGAGTCTGAATTTAGTGGTCACAATTAGAAAATTTATCCTTGATTTAGCAGTCAGAGGTCACATAAAGGGTACGGTTAATATGGGTGTATGAGGTGGTCATAGTGAACTTATATGGCAGACCAGCCTTAAAATACAATATGCTGGAGAGCACAATGTGTATGATGAAATGGATCAAGTAGGATAAGGTTTGGTCTCCAAAGCAAACATATGCGATGATATTAATCTATAGAGTGTGGCTGTTGGAGTAATTTCCCAAAGGGTAAAAATATATTATTACATTCATGTTGAGTGCACGGATACACAATACAATATGATCATATACCATGACCACAACACAGGTAAGATGCAGCTGCATAATTCAAAAACTCTCCTACTTTTGTGTCTTATTTCCTCTATTCATAACTTTGTCCCTTTATAATAATGATTATCACATTAAAATAAAGTGGGTTAAGCAATCAGATTACACACACACTCAAAATATCAGATAACTGTGGAGGAGCTTAATCGAAAAAAAAATGAATTGTGAGAAAGAAAATAATGTAAAAGATTATTTTAATTATTCCATAACCAGTTATGCAGTAACATAATTGGTAATATCTTTAATGTAATGTTGTAACAAGTTATTTTTAAATGTAACAAACCCAGAAACTTTGTGTTCATCTGTTGTATGGAAGTGCCAGAGTAAGGGCATCTCAAGCAGGTATACGATCATGCCACTTCTGACCACGATGAATCACTGCTGAATGGATTGAAGTGCCAGAAATTGCTGACATTATGAAGCATGGCGTGCTCCTGGCGAGTAAATCTCGCAGAGCTTCAAAAATAAATGACCAACCACAAATGACCAACCTACAGGAACAAACTCGCTCTCTCTTCCTCATTCTCAATCAAACAGTCAATCAATCATACACACATTTAGAAACACATCTGTTTCTAGATGAAACCGTGCAGATGTTTTGCATCTTGCCGTATATTTTCCGGGTTTTGATGTTGCGCTGTGAGGGCTTCTGTTTACAAGTTTTGAGGGACATTTTCATCATAACACAAACATGAAATAAGGCACACAACAGATGACTGTATGCTGATAAAGAACACTTCTTTTTATATGACATATGACAAAGCAAAAATTTCAAAAGAGATATAACATATCTGCACAATAATAAGATGTGTTTAAAGGGGTCATGAACTGGCTTTTTTATTTTATTATATTGTTGTCTGAGGTCAACTTATGACGTTTTGATTGGTTTTTGCATTCAAAAACATCAAAATGAATAAGTAATAGGCTATTTTGTACCCAAGTTTTGAGCCAACCTGAAAAATGCTTGGTTTTATGGGCGTGTCGCACTGAAGACTTGGATGTAAACGCCCACTGTTGTGAGTGGATAACAGTTTTGCATATTATAATGAGTTTAACTCACCCGTCGATGCACTTGGGGGAAATTGTTTTGAAAACGTCCAATGTTGTAAGATGGCAACCGGAATGATTCGACCCAGAGTCCGTGTGTTGTACAATTCCTGTCAGATCCAATATAGATGGCACAGCACCGTTCTTTACTCTTAATCGGTCTGCAAATCCAGTCTTGTTTACAAAACAATCCTCAGTGAAATGAAGCGAACAGACGACAGTGTTTTACCTCATCAGCTGGAATGTCATTAAAAATAAAGTTTATCCATGTCCTATTGGAATCCAGAGGAATATGCACCGACTGTCTTCCACAACCAGGCACTGCACAATATTGTATTGCTCAGTAGCTCGATCCGGATTGTCATCATGACTCCTGAGATAGGCTTCTATGTTATTTAATTATGCGATGATCTTTTCCTGCAAGGGTGGTGTTTTATCCTCTTTGACATCATAGTTCCCCACTTTTAAAAATGAGTCGTTTGCAGAGCCTGGTGTCAATAAAAGCCTAACAAGGACGTTTTCAGTTCTGAAACTTACAGGATATTCTTATAATATGATGACCTCTTAGATGTCAAAAGCTCAAGGAAAATTTGATTTCTCAGTTCATCTCAGTTCTTTGGTGAGAAAGGCAATGTGGGATATTATACACTAAATTTGTTTAATAACAACAACAAAATCATTAGAATATGGGTGAAGGTTTCATTAATAGTTACAGACTAACAAGTGATGTTTTATTTGATGTTTTGAACAGCCTTCTTGTCATAAAATACACAAACTTTTATAGGTGCCAAAATTTCTCTCTTTAATCTAAGGTTTCTAGCTCGCTGTAATAGAATGGTAATGAACCTTCATTTTAAGATGAGGTAATGAGACAGCAACTTGTATCAAGCATGATGGGCTTAAAAGTCAATGCTTAATCATGTTATAAAATGTTCTATTACAGCAATTAAAGAAGCCTTTAGTTGTAGCATCTTTTTGCTATGAATTCTATCATCATCATCAGCGTTTGAACTCCAAACTGACTGGAGGCAACCTTCAGTAACCGCTGACCTTAAAAATCAGAGTAATAGCTTTGTAATTGATAATGTCAAATGATCACACGATTCACACTTTTTTTCTCCCTCCCTCCAAACAACCATTTTGTGCATTCATTAGTGTGGGAGTGCTTTCCAGACTTTCACAAGAATATCAAAGGTCACACTACATAATGTCAGCCAGAGTACATGAGCTGTAGAGAGAGAGGGAGTGTTTCAGAAGTGCTGTGTGAAAGTCATTGGAGTGGAGTGAAGTCAGGCAGGGCCGGGCTGGAACAGACTGTGGCTGATTGACTGTGATCTGCAGGCCATCTTTCATGTGCTTTGAAGACAGGGGGAGGGTCTTGCTACCTACTGACAGACGGAGCAAGGCCGGCTGAAATTGATATGACGGGCTTCCCCTTTCTAGATGAGCAACTTTTCTTCTCCTTTACCATTTCTTTTAATTTATTTGCTCCACCTTCAACACATAGCCCCAATATCTTTTCACAACCATTTTTTGGTTTATAATATGCAGGCACTTATTTATAGGCACCGTTTTCATAATGCAACAGCAAATAACTTGTTTACATTTCAGATGTCCGAGGAGTGAGGGTCAGCGCTCTTCAGAAGTAATCACATAATATGACTTGTGTTTTAAAGGGAAACTCACAGGAATGAATAATTCACTGAAAACACAAGGTGAGTCTCTGCCATCTCTGATCAGCCTGGACTTCTAAGGTCATCTAACTTTCTGACGTAAATTATGTTAATGGCGCAATTTCACATGCTTTAGAGATTTAAATGTGTCATTGGCATTTAATTGCATACATGATATGATATATTATTTTATTGTAATACATATTTTTACATTGGATCTCCAAAATAATGTTCAAACAACACAAACGTCATTTTTAATATTTGTTTAGTGGCATCTTTTTTACTAAGTACTGTGAATGAAGACCAGTAGGCAATCACTGATACCAATGATGTCTCTATTACAGTAAATTGATTTTTCTGGAAACAAAAGTCAGTTAGATGACGTCTTGGGATGAGAACGGGCTGTTAAAACAGTCTTCTCACAAACCCATTATAATATAGCCATGCCTTTGATATTGTCACGAAGTCAACACCATCCAGAGCCCGTGTGTTGCACCAGAGTCCGTGTGTTGCACCATTCCTGTCAGATCCAATATAGATGGCACAGCACTGTTCTTTAACTCTTAATCGGTCTGCAAATCCAGTCTTGTTTACAAAACAATCCTCAGTGAAATGAAGCGAACAGACGGACAATGTTTTACCCTCATCAGCTGGAATGTCAGTGCAAATTTAACCATGCAGTCCTATTGGAATCCAGAGGAAGCTTATGCAGGAACTGGGCACTGCACAATATTTTGTATTGCTCGATCTGGTTCTGTCCTGTCATCATGAGGTAGGCATCTATGTTATTTAGCTATGCGTGTAATGCGTGAATCGGTGGGCGGGGTTAAACTTGTCGGTGTTAAAGTAGGCATTGATCTTCTTCTGCGGGAGTGGTATTTTATCATCTTTGACATCAATGTTCCCCACAACAAGGACATTTTAAGTTCTTAAACTTACAGGATATTCGTATAATATGATGACCTCTTAGATCTCAAAAAGCTCAAGGAAAATATGATTTCTCAGTTGATCACCCCTTTAAAATTTCCTGTGTGTTACCATGATGGTGTTTAATGTTTGTGCAAATTAGTCTGTCCAGCTTCAATATATTGGTAACACTTTACAATAAGGTTCATTAGTTAACATTAGTTAATGTATTTACTAACATGAACTAACCATGAGCAATACATTTGTTACTGCATTTGTTCATCTTTGTTAATGTTAGTTCATGAAAATACAGCTGTTCATTGTTTGTTCATGTTAGTTCACGGTGCATTAACCAATGTTAACAAGATTTTAATGAAGTATTAGTAAATGTTGAAAATAACATTAACAAAGATTAACAAATGCTGTATATGTGCTATTCATTATTAGTTCATATTAACTAATGTAGTTAACTAATGTTAACTAACGAACCTTATTGTAAAGTGTTACCAATATATTTATATTAAGTTTTATGTGGAAGAACTACTTTTGATCAGTTTTGATATTTCATTCAGACTTTCCTCACTGATGTGATGACTGTTGATTGTCAATGTATTACTATGGTACAAAACAGATATTAATTATTCATTAGGTTGGTAAATTAACATTATATCAGATAATGAAATATGGTTTACTCCTGTAAATTGTAAGTTAAGTCTGTAAAACCAATAACGTTGCTACTGTATTTTTGACGGTAAAATTCTGGCAACCACAGCTGCCATTTTTTTACCGAAAAATAACATTTTATTTCTTACAGTGTACCTGTTCCGCTCACGTGTTGAGATCCCTGTTTGTCAGCCTTCGCCATCATCAGTCTTCTTCAGTTCAGCTTCACCGCCTTCAGTCACATTGGTCTGCCACGCACCTGCGAATGACAAAGAGAGTTTATCCATGAGCTAAGTCTGTAATAAACCCTTGTATATTGCAAAAGAATACAATCTTCAGTCTTGATTCTGTTTTTTGAACTTTTACTGAATCTAGATTCAGTAAAAGTCCAAGGAACAGAATCAAGACTGACATTATATTGCAATATTCAATGGTTTATTACAAAGTCATTCAACCAAACCTCTCAGTGAAAGCTTACCTGTTTCTCTTGCTTGTTCTCTGCTTCCTGTAAATAAACCCAACATTTACAGGAAGCATTCCTGTGTACGGAAATAAGCCACCCACAACTCAACAAAATAAAGCCACAACACAACGAAAATAAAGCCACAACACAACAGAAATGCTCCCAACCACAAAAGTGCTTTGGGAGCACTGTAAAATTAGTTTTTCTTTCCATTGTTCTATAGAGTCAGCAGTCTTACAGAAATATCAATACCATGATTATTAACAGTATGTTTATCAGCATGAAATATTACTTCAAAATCATCTGTGTGCATTATAGCTGCATTTTTATACTTGATAATGGTTGACAGGCTACCACAGTGCTGATGCCTAAGGGAGCGTCTGCAGATTCCACCTAGTGGTTAAAAAATATAATTTGTATTCATTAAAATGACTTTTAACATTTCAAACCAGACAATATTGGTAACAATTGTCTAACAATAATTGTATTGGTAACAATACAATTACTACAGGAGTACTACAGGAGATGTAGTACTGACTTACTACAGGAGATATTATTCCAATACCTCCCTTCATGTATTCACAGTAAATAAATATTTTTTTTTGAAAAATTACAGTAAAATAACAAAAGGGTTTTTTTTTTTTAATCGTAGGAACTTTCCCCAGGAACTAGGAACTTTGGGGTGGAACTCGATCAACACATACACCACAGGAACCAGGGTCTAATGAAGTTCCGGGTAAAAATTTCCCCCTGAGAAAGTCCCTGCTGGCGAGGTAGTACTTTTTCAGAGTTCAGGAACTTTCGGGGTGGGACTTGTGCGCTGAACATGCTGATTGGTTCTTACCAAGCTATTCTTTCTGCCCGATGGCGCGCTGTCGTCCCATCTATCTCACGGTCAATGTCCGCTGATAACAAACATCTACTTTTATATCCAGCATTACGAGCTTTCTGAATAAACTTCGGGTGCTCGCTCTCTTCTGCCGTTTTGTTAATTACCTCGTTTGTAAACCAATCACACACAAATTGCAGCAAAGCTTGAATCTCCTCCATTCAAAACTCAAAACAAACGTGTAGGCTAGGAGGAGCAGTCACATGCAGTTCAAAATCACTAGAGATCTTCCTGCCCCCTCCCCAGCGGTCTGGGGAAAAAGTTCCTGTGAAAAAAGTTCCTGGGACAAATAGTTCCTGGTAATTGCGGTGGAAACTGTGGCTATTATTCATTTTTAGTGGCATGCATATACCCATGATGACAATACTACTGCATATATTCTATATATTGCCTCGCACACCCTTGTTGATTTTTTATCTCTTGTGTTTGATTAAATAAGAGGTAAGAATGGGAGTACAAGGCCCTGTGGAGAGCCAGGTGCACTATATTAACCTCTCTGCCGGATGGATGTCTTTTTCACCACAGGCCTGCTGTGAAGAGCCAGCCAAGGTGGACGTCCAGACGAAGAATGGGCCAGAAGGGGAGAGAGGAACATTATCCTTGTGGCAGTCTCTCCCCACCCCCATACCCCCCCCCCCCTTTTTATACACACTCACACGCGCACACACAGAGAGAGAGAGAGAGAGAGAGAGAGAGAGAGAGAGAGAGAGAGAGAGAGAGAGAGAGAGAGAGAGAGAGAGAGAGAGAGAGAGAGAGAGAGAGAGAGAGAGAGAGAGAGAGAGAGAGAGAGAGAGAGAGAGAGAGAGAGAGAGAGAGAGAGAGATAGTGTAAGCAATGCCTGATGACTTATAATGCTGTTCCTCTCATCTGTCAGGGTTTGTCAAAGTAAGTAGGGAAGCTGGCATCAGATAGCATTTGAAATGTGCCAAGTCTAATTTAAATATATTTATCAATTCATTGGTATGGATTTGCTTAATTGTACCACAGATTTCATAAAATGTGAATTTGGAGAGCACTTCAACTTTTTCTCTTCCTGAGCTGACGAGTCAAAAGGTTCTGTTTGCCCTCTTCTTCACACTTCTTATCAACTTCCTAAACCAACTCTTCAGACGTCGCTATAATTACTCTTGTGGGCTACACATTGAAAACCATGTCCCTTCACAAAAGTCTCTCAAACTAAACTTCTTGTGGCTTTTTAATTAGGCTATTAATATGCGGTTAGCTCATAAAGGCCATGCCAAAAGGTATAAATGACATAATTGAGCAAGCCACGTTTAGGCCTGCACAATTATTATTATTCTTTTTTTTTATGTCTAATAATTGCAAAAGTACATAATAAGTAAATTGGGTAAGAAAATGCAGTAAATAAATAAATACATCTATCTATCTAATGCCACCCTGAAAATAAAATGTGAGAGAACCTTGGGAAATGCTGATTGTGACCGACACTGAAGGTGATTTAATCTGATTTTGTACAGACATGTTAAGAAAAAGGGAGTCAGTTATTGTGGAACTGCTGAGCCACGTTTAATGAGAAGCTTCAATCTTCATACTGTGGCTCGTTCTGGATCTTCAAAGCTCAGAGAAATAAATGTTCGCTGTTGAATTCGTGCTCAGATGCATATGTATAATATGTTCTCAGAGATATTATGTCAATACACCATATGACTATGTGACCTTATATTCAGAGATGGTTTTGTAACCTGGTTTTTATTTTCATATTGCATATGAAAATAAAAATTTTCAAATTTTCAAAAGTTTTTATTTTCATATTTCATATTTTCATATTGTCTGAGAGACCCCAATACTTACTTACCCAAAAACATACTAAACATTTTAGCGTCACATTGATTCTTGACAAAACATTTTTTTTCTTCACAATCTAAATTTTGCTCACTTTATCAAACATCATCCATGGACAATTTTGCATTAGCATTGGTTCTGGTCATTGGTTTTTGATTGGATTTTGAGATCCAGACATTTTGATTACAATAAGCCCATTAGACAGGTTTCTTCGTACAAGTGCATATGTTTGATTATTAATAATAACCTATTGTGGGATGTGCATGTGCATAACCTTTGTCAAAAAAAATGCAATAAATAAATAAATAAAAATAAATAAATCTCCCTGTATGGTATCTGCTTGGATTGGTAATCTGATTTACCCTCAGATCTCATCTGAACCCATAGTGCACACAGCAATGAAGTTGGTTGGTGTGGGGGTTTATTCTCCCTTCAGTCTATATTTAACAAAATTGACCAGAATTCAAACAACTCCCATCTCCCAACTCCAAGGTCTAGATTCAGCTGCTATAACAATTATTTTGTTCCTTCGACTACAAAATTGCTGAACTCTAGTCTGAAGGACATGGCTGTGTGATTGTTATTTATGTGTTTATCTTGTTCTACAGCTTCAAATGTATTGCCCAAAACAAATTGCCCTTAGAGGACAAATAAAGTACCCTCGTCATTATTTTTACATGGGGACCACAGATATAAAACAAAGTTGAATCATTCTCACCAGAATATTATGGTTAAAATCAGTGAAATCTGAAGTTCCAGATTTGGAAAGGACATTTTTAGAAGCTACCAGCTTCTGACCAATGAGAGTGTTGCTGACTGTGCCTGTTCCTGTCCGCAGGTGTGTGTGCTGTCGGGGTGTGGGCTGATGTATGGGCAGAGGCCTTGCTCAGGTGTGAGCTAATCGAGTGTCAAATGAGCCTGAGAGGAAGCTTCCGCTGAACAGTTCAACGATGCAGCTGTGGCCTCCTCCAAACTTGCACGCAAACACACACACACACATTCACTTTTCCGCACACACGCACAATGGACAACAAAATAGTGGAGCTGAAAACATTCACCTGGATGCACACAGCAGTACCAGGCTGTGTCACGACACACATGTAAGTAGGACCATCTAAGATCGTGATCACTAGAAAATCTAAACAAACGGAAAATACGATTTGCAGTCGAGCGAGTCAGTTTCGGCTTCTTTAATTCAACTGAACGGCTCATTACTTAGACTTGAAGGAAGGCACATTGTTTAAGGTCTCTTTTGCCGTCTCACGCTCTGTCTGTTTGTGCTGCTTGCGCTAGCAAGGTCAGGGCAGGTGAAGGTTTCTTCACCAGTGTGGAAGGACCATCTGTGTGCGACTGGTGAACCGGCTGCAGACAGTCTTCTTGACCAGCCAAGGATAGCCGAGAAAGGACTGAGTCGAAACAAACTTTTTTTTTTCCATATCTCCCTCTCCCTCTATTGTCAGTCTACTTCTTTCAGCTCTTTCTTCTTCATTTTGCTCCCCGGAGACCGAGGGACGTGCAGCAGCTGTGCCCAAGTGAAAAGGGAAAGATTTAAGAAAAGGACTGAAAAAAAAAGAAAAAAAAAAAACTGAAAGAGAGTAGAGGTGGGGTGGGAGATCGACCATGACCCATAAGTGTCACGGCATCGAACGGTGAACAGCATTTTCTTATTCTATAACTTTTTGTGTGGCCATTTGGACATCGGTATATTTAAATGTGAGGCTTACAGGAGTTTGATACCTCTGTCACCCCAAGTTAATTGTGCCTCTTTCCTTCTTTAACTGTCTGCTCTCCACAGATTCACTTTTAATTAGCTGCCACACTGGCGTGTCAGTGCAATGGGGAAATGTGCCTGACACACTCTCAGTCAGAAGAGAACGACGAGAGGCAAATACAGGAAGTCTGGAATCACAAACGTTCTGCCTATCACAAATTATGCTTATGCTTGTTTTTTTAGTGTTTGTTATCTACATGTAAATAGCATTGTGGAGAAATTAGCCATTTTCGGCAACCTAGAAAGCTACAATGTTGCCTACATGAAGCAGCCTTCTAAGGTCATGGAACACTATAGCATAAGTATTGTTTATATCCTGTCTAAGCGCACAGGAGACCCAACACACAATTCAATTGAATACACGTGACCTGACAGGAATTATGGAATATTCAGATGAACATAAATACAATAAAAAGTAATTTAACGATTTAAAACAAGAATTTAATAAAAAATAATAATAATTTGACAGATGAATGAAAAGTTGTCTCAGTAAATATACGGAATGACAATCACTGCGTTTACATGCAGCCAATAACCCGTTCAAAACCGGGATATTAGCAATAACCCGGTCCGAATGGCCATGTAAACACCGGCAAAACCCGAAAATGCTCATATCCCGGATTTTAAAAACCGGGATATTATACCTTGGGTACCCCTTTTCTAACCCGAATTTTTGGTCATGTAAATGCATATCGGCATATCCCCTTAGTGATTTGTGTTCTGCGCATGTTCTATTCGCAAGGAATCTTTTTGAGTACAGAAACTTTTCGGCGCATACAAAAATCCGCGTGCAGTATACCGGAAGTAAACATGGCGAGACACAGCACAGCATACTTTTGGAGCGAGGTCAGTAACGTTACCAGCATCAAAGCGCAAACAAAGGCGATCGCTATCTGCCCCCGAACTATTCATTATCCACATGCTGTTGCTGTCTTTGGATAAAAAGAATTGGAAATGACGCATTTTGCGTCTTAAGGTTGACCGTACGTCTAGACGCTGAACCGCGCGCCGCCGTTTACATCGGGATATTGCAATTCCATGTATACAGGAGAAACTCCCTCTGCTCACGCATGTAAACGGGTTATCCCTAATGTTTCAGAAACCCGAAAAGTGACCTTAACCCGAACATAACCCGAAAATTGGCTGCATGTAAACATAGTCAATGACAGTATGACAATAAATGATTTATGATTCAAATCAAAGTTCTTTACGCAGTCTTGTGAATTTATAGAAGTACACTGGATGTTCGTGAGACATGCTAAGCAGATTCATCTTTTAGGATTAAAAAGTAAAAAGCTACAAATAATACATTTTCTTTCTCATATGATGAAAATACATCCATCCATCCAAGCAAGCCATTCTACAATAATCTCCTTTACTCCAAAGCATTAAATGACTTTTCACACTGAAGTAGCTTCACCAATACCAGCAGTAAAAAGGCTCCCATGACACTCTCTGCTTCACTGTGGTAGATATGGATTTATTTATTTCTCACCAGATTTTATGGGACATCACCATGCAACTCGTTTCAGTGTGATTCATCACGTCACACACAACTTCCCATATTTTGCCATTTATTTATTTTGCCAATTTTTTCAGGAGTGTACACATACTTCATGTTTTATTCAATCAAATGTATTCTACTCAAACAATTCTCTTTACTCTACTGAGAAAACAAGTAGCATGTTGATCTGCAACTCGAGGGCCTTCCATGCTGAGAACTCTGCTCTTGTTTTTTTGCAAAAATGATACATTCAGTAGTAACAAAATGTATTGCTATTGTGCTATAAGTATCTTTATAAAAGTTCACAAATTTGTTGCGGATTGAATATAATGCGGATAATATTACGTAAATAATTTTCATCAGACACATATTTATTAGTAACTCAAACCCCCAGACCTGGAAGTAAGGACAAAGCCACTTGTGTGTAATTTAGCCCTACTTGTTTCTTTACTATATATCTGAGGAAAAGGACCCAAGGTCTAACTGAGACCAAGGAGCAGGACCGGAGCACAGAACTTTTTAATACATTTATTGGTATAAACTGACTAAGGTTTTGAAGCACATGCGTCTTCTTCAGAGTCAAACAGTCAATGACAACAACATACAACCTTTAAAGGGTCATCATTTAAGAAATTGGCCGCAGGTGTGGTGGGTGTGGTGCAACAATTATCCAATCTTGTACAAGCACTCAAGTCAAGGCACTCAAGAGAGAAAAAAAGAAAAAAAAATATAAACAATATACCTCAATACATATATATGCATACAGGCAAAAAATATATATATAATAAAAAAAGTATATATATATATATATATATATATATATATATATATATATATATATATATATATATATATATATATATATATACATGATACTTAATCATTCAAGTCATATATATGATGACTCTAATGATGACTCTTTAAAGGATGTAACCTCTTTAAAGTATTGTATATATATATATATATATATATATATATGATATATATATATATATATATATATATATATATATATATTTTATATATATATATATATATATATATATATATTACTATAATACTATAATTAACTTGATTTTATTATGACAGAATATGACACACACAAAATGGGCATCGATGTCCATCATTTTGCAAGCAATTGTTGTTTAAAAAGATGAAAAAGACAATACAATACACCATAATATTGGAAATATCTCAATTTTAAACTATGAGGATGAACCAGTGGATATTACACAAGCAATGTGCAAACTAATCCCATACAATTATTCACTACAAAGAGTGAAAGTGAAAACTGTCTGATAAGAGCTAGCAGAACCTACTTCTTATTTATTTTGGGGCAAAAATTAAAAAAAATAATAATAATAAAAAAAATAAACGTTGATATAAAAAAGTATATTTTTGGAATAAAAAGTTGGCACAGGCTGCTAGGTCCTTAACTCAATACAAAGCGCAGCTGATTGGTTGCTTGGCATCAGCAGCCAATGAGCTTGCTGTTCAGCATTCAAATACTTGCCATTGTTTGCTGTTAGCAGTCTTCAGCGCTCTTTAAGAAACCCCCCACCTTCCCCAGCTCCACCTGTAGAGATCTGCTACAGGGAAATTCATTGTAAGTTTTTTTTACTACATGTGCAGTGGCAGCATATCTGTGAATGTATTTGGAGCAGCAAGTCTCTGTACTTGCTCTGCAGCAGCAGCATAGCAGATCTATACCAAATAGATTAACATTGCCATATCCATCTCTCAGAGAGTTGTGATGACAGAAATAATAATAATAATAATAATAATAATCAGCAGTTCTGAACCAAAACCTCCTCCAAAGCGCAATGGATTGTGGGCAATATTAGCCGTTAGATTGTGCACAGATCCACACTTTGAAAATCTACCTGGAAATAGTAGACCATCTGGGGGCTTTTAACATACTTTTTTCAACATGCTACTGTATGCTTACGGACACTGCATAATGAGATATTGTGATATATTCCTATCTCACATACTATTTAGGATGGATAGTATGCACATTGGAGCACAGGGGAAATATTTTAAGAGCTAGCATAATTAAAGTCCACTACGGTTTGGAACCACATTTAATATGTCTCAAAATGCATCTTCCATGGGCAGCTCACAAGGTTTTGGAACAAAGCAAGGGAGTCGGTAAGACAGCAGACTCAAGCAAGTACACGTTTTCTCTCCTGACCTTCAAATCCCTTTGGTGTCTTAAAACCTGGTTGCTATTGTGATTATGTACTCTGAGCGTTATGATGAGCTGTAGAAACAAGTTATGCATGGCTGCACCACAGGTGTCCCTGCAATGAAGGATGTTAGTTTTCCCCACACATTCTCTGAAGAGCACCTCTCTCCATTCCCCGCAGTCACTTCACACTCAAACACCCTGAATACTAATGCACGATGTCCCTCTCCTGTTGATCCAAATCCGCATGCAGTTTATGAAAATCAATGCGTGCAACTGACCCCTGTCCGCCACTGATGGGTTGTAAGAGGTCTATTGGAATTATTATTGATGCCACCTTTGTAATTAAGTGGTAAGATTCAAATCCAGGGTTGCATTTAGATGTCCTCGCATGCATCGTCTCAGAGGAGTAGGTTTTAGTGCTCTGACATTGATAAATCCACAGTTTAATCAATGTATAACAAATTATAGTTTAGATACTATAATTTTCTAGATACTATAGTTTTCTACGAGCTGCACCCTATTGAGTCTGTCTCGCTTAGTTTTCATTTTTCCCAATCTCTCTCCTACATTGCATACTATACAGCTTCAATTAAGAGTTCCTCTACTAGCAATTAGACAAGAAAGCTTGAAGTACAGGACAGAACACGTTTTAATAGAGTTTCCAATTAAATGGTGTCAAACAACCATGTCACTGGAAAACTCCAGTAATGGTGGTGGAGGTGGTGTGGGTATGGAAGTGTGAGAAAGAGTGAAAGATAGAGGGACGGTGAGAGAGGTTGAGAGAATAGAAAAAAGCATAGACAAGTTAATTGCAGCAGTGGCCCATACACGTCTCATCTGCAGAGGGATTTAGGTTGTATTTTCAGCTGTGACAGTTCGTTAATGCTTCAACAGTCACTCAGCATTGTGCCATAATGCCACCGCAATTGAGTGCTACAGGGTAATCGGACAAAATAAATGATGATCTAAATGCACAAAGACTTCATATCTCTTCATATCTCTCTTCAGTTGTTTCTATTGTCCTATACTAAAATAGAAGAGCAGCTACATAAAAAATCAAAGACAACATGACATCAAAACTGACCCTGAATGGTTTATTTAATGACTCTTATAAGCACCGTTCACACAGAACGGTGTTTTCCATTCTGTTTGAGATCTTTCCATTGTTTTTCTATGTAAACACGTGCTAGATGGATATCGTTGCACTTGCGTCATTTGGCGCTCTAAAAAAAAAAAAAAACAGCTGTGGTTAAAATCAGTTAAACTTTTTACAAATGTGCGAAAGGCGAAAGACACTTAAACGGTTGTAATATGCCATTACACTCAGCCTGGATCTTTAAAAAATACATATTTCAACAATCAAAATGTAAAATTATTATTTTTTTTAATTATGACCAGATTAAATAGTTAGAGTGGTGTCACGGGTCTGGTTGCAGCAAAGATGAAACAGGATCTATAAGCAGCAGTCTTTATTAATCATAAACTCCAACTTACAGAAATACTCAACATACTCTGAAATTTCTAAAACACAGCACAGAACAACCAGGCTTACAACAGACAACTGAACTGCACTAAACTCTGACTTAAATATAGGAAAACAGGAGGCACTAATGAAACAAATTAACAAGACGCACCTAAACTAAGGACTAAAACAGTCAGTAACCAAGGATACAAAGAGGAAGGGGATGGAGGAAGATTGAACTACGTGAGCTTAGAATTATAAGGTTATATCCCCACTTTTGGTCGAAATTGAATTTTTTACATAATCTGATCCATTAGGTGTTTATTAATGCCTGTGTGGTATTGTTTTTGATATATATATATATATATATATATATATATATATATATGAAGCTATAATAGAAGATTATACTACATACCAGTTTTGCCAGCTGGGCTGTTAAAACTTTGATGCTCAATATCTTCCGAAACTACTCTAAACGGAGAAAGAACCTTATAATTCTAAGCTCACGACTAATTAATAGGTAAAAAATTAGCTAGGAGAAACTTCAGATAAACAGAAAACAGAAAACTTGAAGACATAATCTCAAATCCTGATGTGGTACAGGTGATGTCAGGACCTGGAACCTCATCACTGTTTTCTTTGAGATTTTCCTATGGTGTTACATATCGTCGCTGTCCGATGAAAACTGCGTATGTCCATTTTGACGATTTTGAGATTTTTTTCACGGATAGAATGTCCAGGTTCATTTCCGTATACAGCATGCTTCACATTATCTAAATGACCAATGAAAAGTTGTGATATCATGTCATCTGATTTCCACGTATTTCCATTTGCTGTCAAAGCTGTCAATCACGCAACATATCTCCCATAGACAGTATGGTATCTCCCCGCCCTGTGGAGGCATCTCGCGGTCTCGTGAAGTATCTCGCCGGTCTCGTCTCTGAGACCCCTACACCTGGTATTATAATGTGATCTGTATCCAGATAAGTTATCCGGATAATAAAAAAGGCATGTTAATGCAAGGTATAAATACGTTGTAATCGGATTGTGATCGGATCTGCCTGACCATCTGGAGGTAATCTGGCTCGCATTGTGTTCGGATCTTTACTAGGTGTAAACGCAATCTGGTTGTTGAACCACATATGTATATTTTACTCCTCCCAAAAATGCTAAAAAATATAAACGAGTGAGAGCGTTTTGACACGTTATAGTCAGATATGACGGCGCTACTGCGACACGCATCACCGCAGATGAGCAGCTGCGTCAAAAGTGAAAGTATGTCACAGACACAATCATCTTCACAATCACACAATCATCTTAAAGTAAAGAAACGAAGTGATCTTACAGGGCAGGCTGTTGCCACACTCTCTTATTAATGAATGTCTTTGATTTTGAAATTAGCTGATGATAAAATGCAGCTCATATCTGTAATAAAATGCAGCTCATTTCCGACAAAATTACGGTAGGATTGTGTAAATAAAGTATCAGTCTAGCATTGCCATCCATGTCAGTGTATTGATTCATTGTCTCTTCATAGTTTGCAAGAGACATTTAATAAACTGAGCGTATTTAATAAACTGAGCGTAGCCTATTCATCTGTCAATATGAAACGCGATTTGGTCATTCTAATTAATGATCGGAAGAACGCGTATCGACCACCGTTACTATACAATATGCACGTATGTCCATTTAAACTCGATTTTGGGTCAAATATGGATTATATCATGACACTGGCAAGAATATGGTTATATTTAAAGATGTTGTGCCAAGCATGACAATGCTGACGTTCAGCTGCTTT
This sequence comes from Hybognathus amarus, assembly GCA_030378365.1. Classification (NCBI taxonomy): domain Eukaryota; kingdom Metazoa; phylum Chordata; class Actinopteri; order Cypriniformes; family Leuciscidae; genus Hybognathus; species Hybognathus amarus. Next base: position 460,421 of record JAQIUQ010000550.1, read on the forward strand.
TGAAATTACATGATTTTTTCACTTCCTGAAAAGTTACCGTTTGCAAATATTTACAATGATAAATTATTTCCCGTACATGCACATTTTACCAGTTGTATTTTACAGTAAATAAAAAAATTAAAAAAAATAAAATGAAAAAAATCCATGTCAGGTCAAATGTTTTTCTTGTAGTAAGAATTCAGTGGAAAATACAACAAAAGCAATTTTTAGGAGTATCCTGGAAAACATGAAGATAAAAGACAAATGTACTCAGAAGTGTCACATGATGGAAAATTTTGTTGTAAGTGTCAAGTTATCTTTAAAATGTTTGTCCAACAGACAAAGAATGAAGAATGAACTTAATGGAGAATGAACTTAATGAAGTAGAAAGTGTTAAGTCTCTCGACTGACAAGGATTTAGACAACTCAAACATTACATGCTAAAAGTTGAGAGAACTACACAATTAAGATGCATGTAACAAAAGCTGTAGCTCAACATCTTCATGGAAAATTAACATGTTTCAGACTGACAGTTATTCATCAGTGTTATGCCTGATTTAAGGCCTACCTCCAACAGACATACCTGGGTGGGCTCAGTAACACCTCACCGTTTTAGAGAGCAACTGTCTTTGTTTTTCAACGTGAGGCCCTGATTGCAGTGGCAAACAGCTCTTTTAAACCACAGCCTATAGTGGATCTGTTTAATACACTTGGCTGACTTTGATAAAGCATTGCATGGAAAAGCCTGGCTCGCTACCCAGCTTTCTTCCCCCAGTTAAATTCATGATATGCCTATTCAGCGGAATTATAGCCGTGCTTTCAGGGTGAGCGAGACAGGAACGTGGGCAGCGAGAGAGAGAGAGAGAGAGAGAAAGAGAGAGAGAGAGAGAGAGAGAGAGAGAGAGAGAGAGAGAGAGAGAGAGAGAGAGAGAGCCTTCGGCATAGTTCTCAGAATGTGACTTTAATGGTGTTGCAGCATGGTAAAATAAGAATTGGCCTCTTTTTCCCATGTTTTCCCATCATGCATTGCTCAGTAGCAATGAATGGTAAATTACAACACAGAACAGTGTAACATCATGTATAAACAGACATTTCAATCGATAGATCTCATACAGGTCTAATAGGGATTCTAGATAAAGTGTACAAATGAGCATCATTTACTTAATTAAATCTGAGTGAATCATTTATAATGTCCTTGGGCTGGATGACCAATTTTGACAAACAAACAAATAAATAAATAAATGCATGCATGCATACATAATCGGTTTTATCATTAAGGAAGAACCCTGTGCATCATTTGACAGTAAGAATGAGTTAGCATCTGTCAAGCCCCCTCCTCTGACTTCATAAATTGAGTAAATTAGAAACAAACAAACACAACTTGAGCTCATTAGCATTTGTAGGCGTATCGGGCCAGGCTATTTGTATTTGTAAACTTTTTTTATTTATATAAACTGATGCTCAAATGTACAGTATGGGCAGCATAATGTACTTCTGAAGCATAAACTAGTTTATTTGTATACAGTTTTAGAGATGCATAAATCTTTACAAATGTTGTTTTCTATTTCTATACTGTTAAAATTAAGAATTGTTCGAAAGATGGGTCTCAGATGGATTTGCCAGAACCGAAGCTGCCAAAATAAGCGTTTATCAGCTAACCATTTGTCCATTTTAATGGCAAATATATAGATGACTTTTATTACGTAATTTGTAGTGTTTGTATGGTGGAATTAATTCCATTATAGGCTCAATAAGTATGAAATAAGAATCGGTGTAATATTAACATCTGTTTTACTCATTTTTGCTTGTGAGCTCTCACAAAGGGTTCTGTCATTTCTGACCAGTCTCTGACCAGTATCACAGAATTAAATGTTTATGATGTCAACATGTAATTGCATTAAAATGCAATAAGTAAATATGTATACACTGTGTAGTGAATGTGGCATACATAATTCACCTGTTGTTAAGCATAGTTACTGTACACTGTTGGTCATGAACTCAACACTTTGTTCTTAGGGTGTTTCTTCATGACTGTTCAGGGATCACGGTCCCTTTAAATGTTCTACAGTACGTGATGATGCTTGTCAGCGTCAATTTGTCAAAAAAAAAAAAAAATGACACGCATTTGTGTGCTCAATGTGGGAAGTTGTCTCTTGCAATTCACTGCAATTTCCACAACTGTATAATAATAATAACAAAATAAAAATAAAATTAATTCTAAATGTAATATTATTTAACATACACAAAGCATTTGTAATCTACATGATGCATCAGTTTCAGTTGGTTAACCCATTTCATGGACATCAGCTTCATAAATAAAACAACATGACTACTGTGGAAAAAGTGCTTTAGAATGCCAGTCTACAAAGCTGTCTACAAAACACCATATTGAATAAGCATAATAGAGCTAATTGCCCAGTCTGTCTTTGCACAACTTGTAAAGCATATTTAGAAATGATAAATGATTTATTTTTGGTTGTGTGATCTTCTGGTACATATATGCGGTCGAACAATAATGTCAGAATTCTATAACAAATCAAGTTAAATGTAAAAACATCTAATGCACTATTGCAAAAACAAAGCTTCATTAAAATGTGTATATAACAAAAGCTGTATGCAAAACACTACAATATAAAAAAGACACATTCATTCTGTTACTGCTGTTATAAATATTTATTTTTTGATTAACACAGGTAACACTTTTAGAAACAGACTTTAATTTAAATATGTATGCATGACAACACTCTCAGTCGGGCATCATTGTGTATATGCACACTTGTTTGTTTGCACATGTACTTCCACATCCCAGCCAGTGAAGATGATGTAATATACGCTCTGACGCATGTGTTCATGCTGTATATAGGGCAGTGAACAGGTTAAACTGGGTCACCTGTGTGATTTGTGTGCTCATACAGCATTTCATCTGTCAAACTAGTAACTTGCAGTGGTTCAAAATAAAAATTGACATTGTGAACTGCATGGTACACAATAATAAAATTAAAATAAGATATCATATATGTGTGCAAAAAAAAAATCTGTATCATGCCACATAAATACATTAACATACATTCATCAGTATAATCATACACTTAAAAAAAAACAAAAAAAACAAAACAATGCTGGATTGTGACACATCTCATGGTTTCTGCATCATGTCTGCCTTTATATAAGTAAAAAAACCTCTATTTTAAATCTGTTAATACCCAAAAGCCAACATACTTTTTTTTATAAAAGGTCATCTGTTCATCAGCAACCTATAAATCCAACAAACTATGCACAACAGTAAAAGGGTTAGTCAAGAAAAAAAAGAAAAGTTGTGTTGATGAGTCATACTTTGCAAGGGAAGTTTGAATATTTGTTTTTTTTTACATGATTTGTGTGGAGCACAGAAGTGATGAGAATGAAGATTGATGGATGAAGTTTGCTATTAATGTCTCATGCTTTATTGATGTTCAATAACTCTTGACAGATAAAAGTTTGAACTAAAAGAATAAACTTTTCAAGCAGTTTGGAAGGAAAATCATTCAGTTAATTTTATGGAGGAATAATAACACTGGGCTATTTTATTTAAATATGTAATGATTTAATGTTATACTGGTTAAAAATTTATGTTTTTATTTTAATAATTCATTACTTTTTTCTTCAATATTCTGCCTTAAAAAAGTAAATTCTTTTCTTCGCTACTGTAAAAAATAAAATCGTATTTTCACAGTAAAAATACAGCAGCTGTGGTTGCCAGAACTTTACTGTTAAAAATATGGTAGGAACGTTAATGGTTTTACAGTATTAACTTAAAATTTACAGTAATAAGCTGTATTTCATTATTTGATATAATGTTGATTTGTCCACCTGTGTTTTGTATCTCATACACAGCAGTAATGAGGGTTACTTAAGCAATCAAAGCTCATCACAAGTAGTCATAAGAAGGTTAATACTTATATACAGAAGCTGTACAGTGTAATTCACACAAACATTAAACACTATCATGGTAACCCAATTTAAATAAAAAAATGCAATAGACATTATAAACATTAATTTAACATCATTAAATGTAACATAAAACCCTAAAGTACATAACAGATTAGAAAAACAAACAAACAAACAAACAAGCAAAACAACAACCAAACAAACAAGAAAACTATGAGGAACCATTCAACAAAAATACATAGAATGTGAAGTGTCACACAGGGAATTGTGGGAATGTCAATGTATGTTTTTTTTCAATATAAATTATACAGAGTTTTTCTTTTTCACTTTCAAAAACTGTAAATTTAATTTAACTGTACAGTTATTTACCGTATATAGTACAGAAACTTTCTGTTAATCAATTAACAGTTTTGCACTGTAGCTGTCTTTTACCGTCAAAAAAACTATTATTTTTTACCACAAAATAGAACTTTGACAAAACTTAACAACTGCTTTTAGCTACAGTAGTTCATTGTCCATGGAAAAGTGAGTATATAGCATTTAATTTGTTTCAGAGTATGGAGGGTATGAATCAACTAGCACAACCTTTGAGCTATGACAGCACTAATCATTAGTGTTGGAGGTAACGCACAAGTAACACATGTTACGTAATCAGATTACTTTTTTCAAATAACTTGTGAAGTAATGTTACGTCTATATACACAACACAATGAATGTGTGGATTTGAGTTTCCTTCAAGTGTGAGGCTTCATTTATTTTTAACAAGCAAGCAAGCCAGGTGAGAAAAAGTAATGCAAAAATAATGTAATGGATTACTTTCCATAAAAAAGTAACTAATAACCACAATTAGTCACTTTTTCGGAAGTAACACCATATTGCAAAAGATTACTTCTAAAAGTAACTTTCCCAAAACTGCTAATCTTGAAGTCCAACACTTAGCTTGCCTTTTGCTCTGCACCATGCAGTTATAACTAATATATTTGCCACACAGCAAGATCTTCATTTGCGTCACTCTGAAACCCCTTGACATTTGTAATGATTTATTTCACTTTCTCCACTAACCTACATTCGAAAATTAAAAACCTATAATTATCTTCAATTAACGAGTTGAGAGTAATCAGTGATTAAGGGAATAAAGTGAAGGGGAGGGGGGCTATTTTCATTATAATTTCGCTCTCCTTTTCTTAACTTTCACCTTTTATCTTAGCTGGTGTCGGTATGGTACAACATTTTTAATTAACCTTGTAAGTGCGTGTTTGAGTGTTTCCTCTCTCTGGTGGCCAGAGCTGTCTGTAAACCTCATTACAAAACTGGTACTCTTCTGTGGTATGATGGGACTGGTGACAGTTGTGTCCACTGAGCATTCATTACATCGCGCTGGGTGACCAGGAATCGACTATGCCAGCTTGAAGTAGAACAAGCTGAGCAGAAGTGTAGCAAGCCAGTCCTCAGCTTTTGAAAGAGCTGCTGGGACACATACAGTACAAGTTTAAAACTTGTCAGGAAAAAAATAGATAAATAAATAAAATAACAACAGGGAAGTTATCTCTGCTGGATTTCTAAAAAACATCCTTGCATGAGCACACCATAAGAAAATAGGTGTTCAGGGAAAATGGGAAAAGTAAATATTTTACACAACTTAAAATGGCACTTTGTCATCATGACACAAGTTGTCAACAATAAAAGTTATGAAAACCTTACTCTTTATTTACATGTTTTTTTATATATGTTCAGTATTATGTGATTAATCGTATTTCCTCTTTAAGAAAAACACTACACTACCATTCAAAGGTTTAGGGTCAGTAAGATTTTTTTATGGTCACCAAATAAATGAATTTGCTCAAAATACATTAAAATCAGTAAATTTTAAATATGTCTTTCCAGTTTTAATTTAATTCTTATTCTTTCAATTTTTATCATCTTCAATATTGAAAAATGTATTTACCGTATTTTGATCAAATATAATGCATCCTTGCTGAACAAAAGTAAACCTACTAAAATCTTACTGACCCCAAGATAAAAAAAACAAAACTTGTTATATGCCCTGAATATAAAAAAGACCTCAACATGTGGTGTGCGAGAGAAAGAAAAAAAGGAACAACGCATAACAAATAAATAAAATGTGAAACAGTGAGATCATATGACAAGTATAAGTGAAAAAAAGGAAAATGGACAACAAACAATGCAAACATAGTAAGTAATCTATGTGTACTGTAAAAAAAAAAATCTGAGTGTACTGTAAATGACCATATCCACTGAGACGCATGGCTTCCTGAAAGCTGCAAAAACGTCTGATTAGATTCCAATAGTCAAGTGTTTTCCTTCCAACATTTTGCATATTCAAAAAAATCTGAAAAATATTTACTGTATGCATAAACTATCTAAACACAGACTCTTTGTCAATACATACAGTAGCACAGCGTGTGATACAAGAGCCTTTCTTCTGCAGGTGATCCATGTGTGCTGAGGATTAGTGGAGGCTGAAAAGTTCAGGCACCCTTCCTGGCATTTCTTAGTTGTCAGCCCCGATCCTGTAAGCTCAGGTGCAATAACCTCCCGTTTCAAATGATCAGCCCCAAAGTCTACTAAGAACACCCCCACCCCCTCCTCCCCAAATCACAACAATATCACAACAGTATCTCAGATGCCGACCAAATGTTGCAACAAGAGAACTGACTTCCATTTGAATGCACAAGCTTCTTACAGACTCCCTCTTTTGCAATCCATGCACCCAAGCCTTTTCAGATTTAGTTAGTGTTAATGACAAACAATATTTGTATGAAGCTAATGCCTTCAGTGCTGGATAAAACAGCGCATTTATTATTAAGCATGCTACTGCTTAACGAATGATCATAAATTATCTTGAATGAATGTTATATTGACCATGAGGGCTTTCAAAATTGCATTTAGCTTGTGACAAAAATACTTTAATGTTCCATGTTTTTTTTATTTTTATTTTATTATTAATATTAATTCACAAGCTCAAAGCAAAGAACTGTTCATGTGATTCTGACATGAAAGCACAAGCTAGAGACTAAGCATGGCTGAAATAAGGATGCAAAGATAATCAACAGTACAAAAATAAAATGTCTAAATATTAAAAGGATAGTTCACTTTGAAATTAATTTTTGATAAGTTTTAGCTTACCTCAATGGCATCCAAGATGTACTGTAGGTGTCTTTGTTTCCACAGTATTTTCATTTTTTATATTTTTAGGTCAAACCGTTGTTGTCTGTCAGTCATATAATGTAAGTCTATGGGGATCTCCTAAAATAGCATGAACAGAGAAGTCAAAATTTAACATGATTTAATGACTCTAAATGTATGTACACATTGATGGCCTAAGATACGAAAACGAGTGGTTTATGTGAGAAAACGAACAGTATTTACATAGTTTTTACTTCTTGTAACCACAGCCATGTTCAACTGATCTGAAGGCATGGGCGCTTCGGTCTGCGCATGCGCCGGAAGTGATCTCTCAGGAAATCGCAGACAATTTCTGAGAATCTAAAAATGTTTAGATCTTCACAGTGAAAGGTAAAACTTTCGAAATCTCTGTAAACAATGAGTGACATACACGCGCAAGAGATCACTTTCGGTGCATAAAAATAAAAGCAAACAGAGGATAGTCAGCTGGCAAAAAGAGAACACGACAGAGCTTATAATAAAACAAAAATCGACATTGGCTTGGCTTTTTGGAGATGGTGAGGGCGTATTGATTTTTCAAATGTTAAAATTTTAAATGTACAGATCCCAACAGAGTTTATTTTAAAGTGTTATCTATTGCGAAGGGTCATATTGATCCGCACAGTCCCGCACAGCTATAGCATAACCAAAACAATTTCTTTTACAAAATGCATGCAGGCAATTGTGAAACAATTAGTAGACTAAGGCTATGTTTACACGGAAACGATTCTGAAGAGAAAACGCAAAAGTAGCGTTGCGTCATCACTTTTTATTCTGCGTTTAGACAAGCGTTTTGTGTGGGAAATTCGCATGCAAAAGTCTGTGAAATTCAATGTAGTATGCACTTCAGGCGGCTAGGAGTGCATACTATAACAACACCAAGTCCATGCGCCTGCGTACAACCTTCACTGTCAAGCAGACTTTTGCGTTTTACCCTTTACGCCGGAACGCGGCGGTGGAGCGTTTTCAAGATTTCCACTCTGAACGGTGGTTTCACTTTTTTGTGTTTTTAAGCCTCAAAAACGCCGTCGGTGTAAATGAAAGGCACATTCGAATAAATATTTTTTACGTTTTCACCCGCGAGCGTTCTCGTGTAAACAGGGCCTAAAAACATCCAAATATATTTCTACAAGTGAATATAAGGGAAAAGAAGGATTTTGGATTGTGTGTCATTTATTAGTGGGATGCTTGATATTACATGTACAGTATAATTATATTCCAGTAGGTTTTGAGAAAAAAAATCCATTTATGTATCCTCTCTTTCACAGGGAAATGAAGTGTGCATTTGGCATCGCTTTTGAATCAGGGAAGCCTTCATCGCACCGCAATGATGCAACCGCCCTTCAAATACGGCCTTCGGAGGATGCAGAATTGAACTGGGACAGCCTTCATCGATGACGCAATCGACTTTCAAATGCGACCTTCGGAGGGTGCAGCCTTTGAATCGGGATTTCCTTCGTACACTGCTGTGAAGTAATCGGCCTTCAAATATGGCCTTCGGAGGATTCAGCCTTCACATTGGGACACAGCTATAGTCTTACAGTTCACATGTTAACGTCTGATGTTGGTTGTTCCTGTTCTCGGATCCTGGTCCTGAGTCCTGTATCCAGTCTTATTTGTATAGTTTGTGGTCTGTTAAATAAAGTGTGTACTGCATTTGGATCCTGCCTCATTGCTCCTTCATGATAACCTTCATGATATGATAACCAATATATAACAGGACTGTGCTACGTTAGATGGTATAATGTATAAAAGACCCCCATAGTTCTCGTTTAGATCTGAAGGGAAAGTTTACCCCATGTGTGCCTGGCACCAAGTCCCTGGTTATGCAAGGAAATATGAATCATTCATGCTTTCAGCCCAAGAGCTATAGCTCTGAGAACAGGGGCAGTGACATCAGTAATGAAGCCAGCCACAATTTTTGGATCAAAATCTACATTTTAACCAGCATATTCAAGGGGTTTTTGTCAACAAAGTCTGACAGCTATTCGTGACAAAGGCATTGTCTGTTCAGCCAAGTCTTCTTCTGCTTCTGTATCACAGTGTTATTAAGCCGGTCCTTACTTGGGGCCATTTGCTTTTTTCATATGCTTACAGTTAACAACAAGAACAAATTCTTAAAGATAACTAATTTAGCGAGTAAAATTATTGGTATCCCTACCCCCAAGAACTCACAACACCCACTTAACAAATACTTTATCTTTCTGCCTTCTGGGTGCAGAAATGGGTTACCGATGTTGTAGGACAGCGCAGTCTCATCCCAAGACGTCATACAACTGACGCTTTGACCATACGTCAACATCTGCCTTTTTAGGGTACCCTTAAACGTCGGTTAGATGACGTTATCTAATCCTAGCCCTACCCCAGACCTAAACCTACCCTGTCAACTAACTGACGTTAAAGGTAAAGCGCCAGTTGTATGATGGCCCGGGATCGTCATATAATCCGATGTTGAATCGTACCCTGAAAAGGCGGATATTGACGTATGGTCAAAAGCGTCAGTTGTATGACGTCTTGGGATGAGACTGTGTTACGTAGGAAGGCCAAATTTAGTTTGTATGACACACCAATTCGTATTTTCATTTTTGTTGTGCTATCAACACGCATAATCGCTTTTCAGCATGTTTATGAACGCTGTTGACTTAACGTTACATTACTGTATATATAAATATATGACCTACCCCAACCCCATTCCTAAACCTACCCTTCACTGGGGTTAATAGCATTTATGAGTCTTCCCCTACCATCCAAGGAAAAAAAATATCGCTCTCCAGATGTAGATCATTCTGCATTTTGCTTAGTTTTGCTCTCGGACATTTAACAGCATGTACATGCGGAATCACTCGGACATTTAATGGCGTAGACATAAATGCATGCGGATAGCTCAAAATGGTGTATAGATAACACACCACTTGACTTGAAAGTGGTAAGTTTATGCAAACAAAAGTCATGATGTCATGTTGCGGCATCGGTCTTTGATACATCAGGTAGGCTCTCTTGTTTTTGTTTTTTGTATATATATCTCTGTCAACTGTCATATAGGTATGTTCATGTTCTTAATATGTTATATGCGTTTGTATTCTGTATGTATCTATGGTGGAAACAAATTTCCACTCAAGGACAAATAAATCATCATCATCATCATCATTACACACTCAGAGACACATCCATTGCAATCTGAAATTACTTCCATTCTATGGGTTTGGATGTGTATTTTGGGAAACTGTGGGCAGCAGGAAACATGTTTGAGACAGATCCAAAGATGTCCATGCATAAACAAGAACCTGTTATCAGGACAGTGAAACAGAGATACCGGTAGTAGGAAAAAGACACAGAGCTTCTGGTAGCTAATGCTGCAAGCAATGCCTCCTGGGCAAGAGGTTTGAAGACAGCAAGTTAGTCTCCTAGAAACAAACTCACACAAACACACAACACACAAGCATACTCAAAGGCACAGTGTACCCTCATGAATTGAATGTATTTAAGCAGCTTGCATAAAAGACATTGAGTAATAATGTATACACGCACAAGCACTTTGACTTTTTAAAGTCTCAAATCTCCATTTTACCACAATGAATAATGAAGAGCGCAGCTAAAATGCAGCAATTAGCTCAGTCGATGTGCACACATTTGCGACAGACATGCTCTCCTCGGATATAAAACGCAGGTTTTAGAGACTTTTACACTTCATGAAAATCCAATGCTTCACCGCGAGCACACTAAGGGGCAAACGCTCACAGTCAGCACAGTGGAGTGAGCACTTCTTCTGGAGAGAGAAAATGCATATGAGCATGCATTTAATCTTTATAGCAATTGGCCAAAGCTCCACCTCTGCCTATTTTCTGATGAACACTCACTTATTGTTTGAAATGTGTCTATGAGCTAATAAAATGCCATCTTGCATATTTTCATATATTTATTTCTTTATTTATGTTTGCTGTTGGAAATAGCCTCACTGCTTAACAATGGCTCAGCATAATTGTGCCGATAATGAACTTGTTTAGTGGACTGTTATGCCGAGTATTTGCAAAATATTGCATATGCAAAATGATAGCATTAAAAACAGTTCCAGACTCTGAGCGCATACCATGAATCACATAGAGCTGAGTTCGACAGGAACAGCAGCTTGTGCGCATATAAAGACGTTTTTAATAACAAGAAGAATCACTTTATGTGTACTCTGAACTTCTCATTTAAACTGGGAACAATGATTGTTGAGATTTGTAAGTGTTATTAACATAGCATGTTGTAGTATGATGTGCTCAGTAATGCAAGTCTTTAAAATGTTACAACTCAGGCGAATACAACTCCAGCAGTGTGTCAAAGCCAGGGTCTAATAGTACTACCTCATAACAGCTTTTGAATGTAACTTCCAATAAATAAATGAATCATTTTATGTTATTCATTTGAATAATTATTGTCATTTTAAACAGTATAAATTTGTTCAGTATGATCAAGTCACACCACATTTATAAACTACATTACAATAAAATACTTTAAATAATTGTTATCTTCATTTTATTTCCCCAAAGTAGGATTACTAGTCTTGATGAGGTAAAGTGGATGGCTAAGAATTTTCTCCACTTAAAAGAGAGCAAAACTGAGGCTATTGTTTTTGGCCCTCTTAGCTCTTCATCACTCATCTCTTCCTATTTGGGGCCACTATCCAGTAATATCCACCCTTGCGCTAAAAATCTGCGTGTATTTTTTGACTCTGAATTAAAGTTTACTAAACAAGTACGTGCTGTGGTGAAAAGCAGTTTCTGTTATCTAAGATTAATAGCGAAAATGAAACCTCTCTCACGTAGGGATTTGGAGATGTATCATCCACGCATTTATATCATCAAGACTGGACTATTGTAACGTGGTATATTTGGGACTCTCTCAGTCACTGCTGAACCGATTGCAGCTGGTTCAAAACGCCGCTGATAGACTTTTGACCAGCTCGAGAAAGAGTGATAGCATCACCCCAATTCTAAAGTCCCTTCAATGGCTACCAATCAGATTTCGGATCGATTTTAAGATCTTAACTTTCATTTTTAAAATTTTAAATGATCTGGCACCCTACCTTTCTGATCTTATCATTCTGCACCAGCCAGCAAAGAATCTGAGATCGGCAGATAAACTATTGCTCCAGGTGCCGCGGTCCAGACTCAAGAGGAAAGGTGACCGAGCGTTTTCGATAGCTGGGCCTAGGCTATGGAATACCTTACCACTCGCCATCCGCTCCATCTCCATGTTGCATTCCTTTAAAACTGCACTGAAAAAGCACTTTTATAGCTTGGCATTTACCTCCGACCCAAGAGAGACCTAAATATTAAAATTTTTGTTGTTGTGTTGTGTATCCTTTCTGTTTGGTTTTATTGTTGTATACAATTCGTACAGCACTTTGGGCTGCACTTGAGGCAGTAGAAATGTGCTATATAAGAAAATAAAACTAAACTAAACTAAACTAAACTAAACTAAACTAAACTAAATTACTAGTACTTACTAATTCTACTACTACTATGGATGGAGCATTTTTTGGATGCAAGTTATGTATATTTTATTGAAAAAATAAATTTCCATTATTTTAATTATAATTTCAAAAATAAATGTAAAAAAATACAAATACTTGGCCAAGATGAAACAAACAAGTGAAAAAAAGAAATAAATAAACATGGTAACCCCTCAAATAAATAAATAAATACATAAATACCAAAGAAAGCCCCCTGTCTTAATAAGCATCATATACCAGTAAGTCTAGCTCTATACCAAAAACTTTATTGTAAAACAGTGTTCAAAAAATATTCTGTAAAATACCACCAAAATATCGCCAATAATATTTACATAAACATACAAATTTAACCATAAAAAAACTAAAACACCATCTAGCATCAAACTATTGCAATTATTTCTAAGAACCATTTCTGCTAGAGCTGTAACATACAGTAAAGGTGAAGTCAAATCACCAGTTAATCTTTTGCGTCACGCCTCGCCAGAGATGCTGCAATCACTCTTTTAAAATGCCTTGTGTGTTTATTTGAAACATTTGTCATGATTACAAATAGCACGCACAACTCAAACGTTAGCAGCGGATTCAAACAAACGGTTGCTAGAACCAGTTATCAGTTTAGTGAAATATGCTGTGTGTGTGACACACCTGTCAGATCCTAAAGGCCCTTTCACACTGAGCGTGACGAGATAAAGCTAAGCGATTGGCCAATGAACGAAGCTTTCACACTTCAGCTAATTCACGCCTGCACGATAGGGGGCTGGTGCTGATCGAGAATATATTCCTCATTTAGCCATCTCGAAGGTTTTCCCATTTGTCTTTAACCTTATACGCTGTAGAGCATACAACAGAAAAATAATTTAGTACCACAGAAACTATCATCGTGTGTGTGTGTGTTAATAACTTCCAACTGTGATCTAAAGTGGACTCTACACCTTTTCTCATGTAAGCATTTCTCATTCTTTGTTATAAAAAACATGAAAAACACATAACCTATATTGTCAGTAATCATATTTATTTGGCTTCATGTTTCATCTGTTGAAACATTTCTCTCAGTTGTTTATGTGCAGATCTCAAAATGACGAAATGAAAACAACATCATTCGTCTTTCTATTCGTCATTCTATCGTAGAAAGAAGAAACGCATTCTCATCATAGGGCGTTATACTGACGCTTTCGACGTATATATGCAACCCCTCCACCCGGGTCCCACTCGACCCCGCTCCAAGCGGGCCTCGAACTCGGGTCTCCGGTGTTAGGAGGCTAAAGACTGCAGCCTCTGCGTCTGCTAGAGCACCTATTGAGATCAGGGGAGTGAGGTTTACTCACACAGCATAGTACCAGCTGACCTCCGTTACATATACATCTAACACAGTTTCATCCCAAGAAGTCATATAACTGAGGTCTTGGGACCAAACTAGCTAACGGTGTGGGAACACAACCTCAACGAACTTAAAAAGGGTGAAATAACAGTACATTTACCCTCCGCAGTAGTTTGGTTGGGAGTATTATAATAACATTATTAATAATCAATACTCATCAAGGCATGGTGACAGACAGTTGTGTGAGCTGACAAACAATTAAAATAAAAAATACACAACTCAGGCTTTGATCCTGATTTTAGGTGTAACATCAGTAGAGAACATCCAATCACATGCTGATAGAGTTTATAGAATACACTAATGAACACAGTAAGCTAAACTAATGTACACAGGAAGATTCGTCGTCTTTTGGGAGGTGATGGAAACTTCAGTCGTTGGCAGGATCACTCTGATTTCGTTTTCTGCTTATGTTCAAAACAATCACGTTTAAGCCACTGCATTTGTTTTGTCCGGTTATACGTACAACCACGAACAGCACATCGTGTAGCTTAGAATTATAAGGTTCTATCTCCGTTTAGAGTAGTTCTGAGATATTGAGCATCAAAGTTTTTACATCCCACCTGGCAAAACTGTTATGTTGTATAATCTTCTATTATAGCTTTATCTATTAATATTTTTTACAAAAATAACACCACACAGGCATTAATAAACACCTAATGGGTCAGATTATGTCAAAAACTCAATTTCGACCAAAAGTGGAGATAGAACCTTATAATTCTAAGCTCACGACATGTTGTCCCTGAGCTCCGTAACGACATCTCTCATAAAGATTTGCGTCTTTAAATAGTAAAATAATTTCGAAAAACAGCTAGCCAACACACTGGTCGAATAAAAATATCTTCCTTTGTTGAGCTGTGTATTGATCGTGCCAAGAGTGAATATCTCCAAGGGGATCTATTGTTTTGATTCAAGAGCTTCAGCACAAAGTACATTCGCAAATTTCACGTTGCTTAATCGTGCTCAGTGTGCGGCCTGCAGGGTCATATCAGCACATTTCTCCTACAACACTGACTATAATCCTCGCCACACTGTTCAATCCAAATCCCACTCCCTTCATCAAGGGATGTGTTTTTATTGTGTGTGTGTGTTGACAGATTGAAAGTAGAAGCCATGTTAAAATAAGCGTTTATTTGTTTTAGCAAGGACTAAGATCCGCCTCTATCCTTCTGCTCTCTGACTGAAGCTGCAGCTCTGAACTCTGGACTGAGCATAATCATCATAATCCCTACTGTCCACATATTGTTATTTTTAACAGACAGACAAATAAATATACTATAAATACAGTTCTTTTTTCATCTGACAAACATCTTTCATTGCAATGGAAGGTTTTTTAACCATGTGAATTTGGGTCAATGTCTGAGAACACTCATGCAACAAACATGCTTTTTTATACACACATTGACTCGAATCTCATTTGTGACTGAACATTTTTTTTCAATTTCTGAGTTAAAAAAAAATTTAAAAATATGTCTAGGCCATGAGAATATGTTTGTTAGTCTTATTTAAGAGTGGGTATTCATTATTTGGCTGTTTATTCAAACAGTAATATATTATGTCATTGTGGTGTAACCAACATGGATGAAACTTTGAAAAAGGTTAGTTCAGGTCAAATGGACAATGGGGGCAGGGGGTTGGTCAGTATCAAAGTCAGTCTGTGGTCAGTTGTATTAGAGGGCATCTCATCTTCATGGACTGCACCAGATTCACCAGTTATCCCACTCTTCCACCAAAGACACTTACAATTTCTCAAACATCTTGGATATGATGACTATATCTGGGGGGTCTTGAGCCCCTAGCCCTTTAATTGTAAAATTGCCCTATTTGGTCATATCGCAGTGCCACACAGAAACTCGATTTCTATAAGGAAAATGTTCAAATGAATACCAACATGAATACAAATGACATTTCTGAGAAGCTGGCACTTGCATTTTGATATGGATTTTAAAAAGATTTCTCCTTTTCATTATCCGTATTTGCCATGTAGGGCCTACCAACTTAACTCATCTGCCAGGGTTTAGTAAATGTAAATACACAATGTTTTTCTCTGGTCCTATGTTCCTGGAGAATCAACATTCTGTCTACTGTAGCCAGTGACCATATAGCACTGACAGCCAACCTATGGTGAAATATAACCTTGATCTCAGCATCACCAACATAAACACCTATATTTCAAAACACATAAATTACAACATGTTACATTTAGTACGCTGTCGAGCACATACTATATTTCGTGACGCAATCTCATGATATTGATTTTACACAGCCTGATCATAGTTTAAGAAATGTACTACACAAGCATTTTTCACCTGCTGGGCATGTCAATGATCCATCAAATGTGTATGAATAATTTTTCATGTATAAATAATTTTCACATCTCAATGTGGAAATATGGTCTCGCTGTACACAAACATCCTGCTCAGTGTTGGTTACCATAAAACATTGGTCATCTGAATTTTTTTTTATAAAATAATAATAACTATAATATAAATAATAAAAATCTTGAATTAATACATAAATTATTATTATTATTATTATTATTATTATTATTAATAAATACAACTTAACAGTCTGTTGTTTCTATGCCTCAGTCATTGTTGCCAAAAACAGATGGTGTATGATTTTAGCTATTTATATGAAACTTTGTTTGCCGCTTTTTGTTTTACTACTAAAACTTTCCAACAGTTATTTGCCTTGTTGTTTCTAAGAAACAGTCAATAGGTCAATTTCTTCCCTGAAATACAATTTGCTTTCCCTCTTTTCTTCAGTCAGCAATTGTTCCTGTTGTCAATTTTAGACTCTCTCTCCGTGCAAACAGCTTTTCTTGTAAAACAAAAAGCAAAGAGAAAGCAATACTGACAAACCACACTTTGAATGGTGCCCTTGTCACATATATTCAGATTAGGAGACATGAGCTGGTGTCCCCACTTTGGAAATTGCTACATTGCCTGGAAATATGAAAAGAGTGAAAGTTCAAGAAGCTTATCATCGCTTGTACATGAAAGTAAAAAAAAAAAAAAAAACAAAACAGTTTGGCTTTGACATATTAAGATATTCAAAACCTAAGGTGCACTTTTGGGTGAATGTGATACAACAGAGGAATAAGGCACATTTTTAAACATTTTTACCTACAGATGCTTCTGTTTTATTCACCTTTTTACTCTATTGTTTTATTACAATTGCATCTGTATGCAGTTCTCAATAACTTACTTAATGTGTTCTTATTTGATCATTTGACTGGTTATTACAGACTGGTACTGAACACACAAATGTAATGGAGATAGCATCATTACTTGCATTCTGACATTATTAATGATAATTATATATTATATAAAAAATCAAATTTAGAAAAATGTGACTCCCCACTGCTCCATCTGAGCTTGAACTGATTAAAATGCACATCCAAACCCTCATTTTCATCAATAGTTAATTATAAGAAATAGATATTTTACAAGCTTAAGATGCCTTCATGGTCTGTAATAGGCTCGTAATAAACCCACATTCAGCAATGGCATAAATGCAGCAGATACACACACACACACACACACACACACACACACACACACACACACACACACACACACACACACACACACACACATATATATATATATAGATAGAGAGATATATATATATATATATATATATACACACACACACACACACACACACACACACACACACACACACACACACACACACACACACACACACACACACACACACACACACACACACACACACACACACACACACACACACTTAGCTGGCAGGTTCAGTGAGATTAAACAGTAGAGAGGCACACTTCAGCAGAATCCTGGGAGGAAGCGATATATTACTTCTCCCTGCTTCCACAATATGAGACAATAAAAGCCTGGGTGTGCTCTTGCAGTCTGCAGTTTCCAGAGCTTATTTCAACCCCGAGGAACTCAGTTCCAGCCCAGACCATGGCTAAGATGAAGAGCAAAACTTGCAGCTCTCAAAAACATTGTTACATGGAGGAAAATCTGAAACTCTTGAAGCAGCTGAACTGATATTTTGTAGATACTCAAATGAGCTGAAATCAAATAAAATCGATAAAATCAAGAATCAGTTATTTGAAATCACCACCTATATCTACTATCTCTATATATATACACATATAGTGTTGCCAGGTGAGTGTTGCCGGGAGCATTCTTGGGAGCATTGTCAGGTCAAGTTCTGAACAGGAACCAATCTTTGGAGAAGTTAATTTATTCACAAAGGTGGACAAAAACATTGTGTTGGCTTTTACTCCTATGCTGTGTAAAAGATGGAATAGTGAGACAGTCAGATACTGATAATAATAAGACATGTTTATTTGAGCATCAAAGATACTTCTTTTTAAAAAAAAAAACATTAGTACACTTAAATACTTCTTTTGGCCACCAGTGTACATAAGTCCAACACATTTTTGGAAATAATTTATGTGTCATGTATTGTGGAAAGAACTGCAGATTGCTCTGTGTTGGACATTTCCTTTCTGACTGCTTAATGTATTTGTATTCTGCAGTTTTGGAATCTAATGGTTGCTATTTCATTATTATAATATGTATAAGCTAAACAACCAATGCATCTACAATAATTTTGTCAAATGCTAACGTTTTGTTTAGGATTTTATATACTTTAAACATCTTTGTGCTAACCTTTCTGACATATGTACTTTGTTAAATTAACACAAAACCCTAAACTCACCCCCCCTCACATGTGTACAATTTTAACACATCATTTCCAGCATTGACAGTCTGTTTATTTTGTGACGTACTGTATATGAAATGTTAAAAAATAAATAATTTTATTTAATTGATTTGAATGTCAGTTCAGGATGACCAAAAAGGGTCCCACTTTATATTAAGTGGCTTTAAGTACTATGTACTTACATTGAACAATAAGTACAATGTATTATTGTGTTCCTGTTGTATTGTAAAACACTTTTGCTGCTATTGAAGGTGTAATATGGGTTAGGGACAAGTGTGGTGGTATGGGTCGGTTTAAGGGTAGAGTTAAGGTGTGAGGGTAGGGTCAACTGTGTAATTACAAATGTAATTACATAAAGTAATTATAGCTGTAATTACATGCTTGTATTTTTAAAATATATGTACAATGTAAAAACATGTATGTACACAATAAGTCCATTGTATCAAATTATTATTTTCAATATAAGTACATAGTACTTAAAGCCACTTAATATAAAGTGGGACCAAAAAAGTATTCTATGTCAAAATAATGAAATCGAATTTATATTTACTACAACTAAAAATAATTACAGTAGTGTACTGATTAGCTTGATTTTCACAGTAATGCACTGTATTACACAATTACATTACCCTGTAGTTACTGTAAAACTGAAATATGTTATGGTACTGTAAATCTTAAAACAGTGTTGCCAGTAAGTTACTGTAAAAAAGTCTAACTGTGTAGGTTGCTATAGTCTTCAACTGAGTGGAATTATTCTGCAGTTAACTTACTGGCCAACAGGGGTCAACACAAGCCCCACAGCATTGCCGCTTTTCTCCTCAGGAAGCTCTCCTGACAAAACCATTACTATTTCAAACAGTAGCCTATATAACTTGTTGTGACATGACCTCAACACACTGCATGTCCAGTTATTAGATTTTTAAAAAAGTCAATTTTGGGTTAAAAAAATACTTTTGGCAGTGCAATCATAAAAATCTAATTCATCAGACTGAAAATGTAAGGTCAGCTATTATCACAGGTTTGTGATGATGTCATCATCATAAATTCTTGAATTTTCATGCGACTTCAGATATCAATATGAATTTTAAAAAAGTCCTTATACATATCTTAGATTTCTAATAGAGTTCATTTGCAGACTATGCTAAAATCTTTTGACCACATTAAAGTAAAAAAAAAGTGAAAATGAAACTTTAGCAAAATGTATGTGATAATGATAAAATTATAATATGAAAGAACAAAAAAACATTAAAAATTACACATCACAACACTCAAATAACACCCCCTCTCTCTCTCTCTCTCTCTCTCTCTCTCTCTCTTTTTCTCTCTCGAAACTCTTCATTGTTGGCCCACACATTAAAACCACAGAGTCTGGTTTCATTGCCCCAGAGCTCCAAACCTGAGACAATTTGGACCCTGCAAAGCGCATTAAGTCTGTCACCATGCCAGTTTTTGTCAAACCACAAAATTAAAGAGAGTATTACTATCTCCTGATATTACCCAAGACAAGATGGGTTCCCTCCCAAATGGGGTGGAACCAAATGCAAGACCAGGGTGACTGAAAGAAATACAGTGCGAGTGATTCTACTGTATGCTACTGGCAGTAATAGTAATATGACACTCATTTAGATAATAGCAAGGCCCTCTCACAAATGAGCGTTATGTCGGCCTGTTTGTTGGTTACTTGCCACGCAGAGCCGCAAACTGATATCGTGTGCGATCTCAGGCAATATGCTGCCGCATGTTGGCCGTCAAATGCCCCTCTGTGTATGATTCTCACCAGCCTCGAACAGGTGCAGCCACGCCTGGCAAATATGAAGTGAGAAGAGAGACTCACGATTCCACTGCCCTACCCCACGGCCCCTCCCTCGCTTTGCAGGCAGCCTGTCCAATGTAATAGAATCTGCTGACAGCAAATTGCTCACCTGCACATTTGAGGGAAAAAAGCATACTTTCAAAATGGCCCCCATATGGCCCAGACAGGTGTCGGTAAGTGGTCGTCACTTGCACGAATGCTGGTGCAGATGCCATGGAGAAAACTTTCTTTGGTTGTGGGGAGAGGACATGTTCAAAATAATATGATGTTTTTATGACTATGCTCATTTAAAATGAATAAAAAAATACAAAACATTTCCACCATAATTGGGAAGTGTAGGGAGCGTGGGGCACAACCTGCACAGAGGTTAAATGTAACACGAACCGTTTCATGGTTCGTCAGGATCAGGCAGGCTGTCTTTCCGCTATTTTTCTCTGCTGCCAGAAGACGGTCTCCTGCAAATTTGCAGTAAAGTTTTGATTATATTTTGTTATAAGTACTATTTTAAGGTTTTAAGTATATGTAAGTTTTGATCATAGGTTTTTTCGGTTTACTGAGTTGGGTGTATATGTTTCCAAATCTAACTTTATATTGCCTTAATCACTGTCTTGTTGGCTCAAACATAGCACCGTTTTGAAACATGTCAGTAATTCCTAGCGACTGTTAACTAGGATTAAAATGTGTAATAAACAGCAGGGTTGGTTCTAACAGTGTTAAAACTAAGCCGCAAGTGTACAATGATAATCAAATGAAAACGGAGCCACACAACTTTTCAGGTTTGAGTATTTATTTATACATTTAACTTTGTTAGACTTTCACAAACAATGTTGGAATTTAAAATGTTTAAAATTCATGTATACTATGAATGATAACTTGTTTATTTATTAAAAATATGGCCTGTTATTAATGCAACAAACCCTTTAAATTTTTATTTTAAGCTCATTTATTATTATTATTATTATTATTATTATTACTGTTATTATTATTATTATTAATAATAATATTTGTACATGCAGCTGCCACACACGAATTAATTTAATTGCAATTACAATATGTATAATTGTATTATTTATTTATTGCAAAACTATGCAGTCCCTTTCTGTCTCTATCCATGATATTGATCCATGATAGAAGGATGATTGGATAAGAGGATGGATGTATGGATATATGTCTATACAGATGCACAAACAATATCAAACTATACAAATAAAATCAGTACTGAATTATGTGTGTTACACAAGTGTTACAACTAACCCCTCTGTCTGTTACAATTAACCCCGCATATGGGTTAAGTTGTAACATTTGCACTTCTGTCACTTTCAGTGCAACTGTACGAAAATGGTAGGTCCTAAAAAAACTTCAAGTGGTCATTTGTAGCAGAGATGTGTATGTTGGTTGTGTAAAAACAATTATTAATCTAACCTAGATTATTTTTTAATTAATTGAGCCAAAACCAAAAAGCGTTCTGCCCTGCTCTCCCCTAGTTTTCAGAAAAAAATATAGTTATATGATACTTGCCACTAGTGTTGTAGTGTTGTTTCACTCGCACTCCACGAGCTGTGGTTGTCTGCAAAATCTTCAGTAATGAAAATTCAGCTACAAAAATCATAAAGAATAGGCCTACTTGCAAATTTATCCAGAAGAAAGCATACAGCTTCTTGTAAATTCTTCAGTGGTTCACTTTCAGAGACAATGGGGACTATGTCAAACTTCATCACTCAGAAAGGAAGCACAAAGAAAGGTAAGCTATGTGTAAGTGATGTTAGCAAAGCTGGCTAGCTAACGTTAGCAATCTGCCTCGTACCAAATAAAATTACTCTTCACACAAATAGATTTTGTCAATATTAGCTAACGTTATAAGCGTGACATATTATAGGGATGGGAATTGAAAAGTTTTATGAAACATCGATATTAAATTATTATTACATTGAATGTGTTCAGTCTATTGTGTGTTCATCACCATCTAATGGCCTGGAAGCAATACAGCGTTTGTAGTCATCGATTGTCGCGATCTTTGTGAATGGGGATCAGTTTGACAATGGTGTCATCTATTGTGGAAAACCTTTCAACTGTAATCGAACACACCTGAATCGACTAATCAAGGTCTTTGAGTTCACTTGAAAATTACAGGCAGGTGTGCCAGGGCAGGGATGGAACAGAACTCGGCAGAATGATAGATTTCCAATAGCATGATTGAGCAGTTCTGTTCCGGAGCATATGATGAATAGTTCTAGCCCACACTGTTTTTAATGACCTGTTCATTTTGTGCAATCTTCTTTAAATTGAACTCTCCATTTGATTGAATCTTGTGCCATTTTACATTAATTTCCATAGCAATTAAGATCAGTGAGTGCAAACAGCGCTTAAGCCATAAGCTCTTGGAGTCTAAATAAATAAAAACATCAGTCATTTGATGGGAGGATGGACTGACTCTCTCTGGAAGCACATCAAGGGAATGTATACATCTCCCACATCTTCACTGTGGAGGATGCACTGCTACACTCCTAATTACATACTCCTCCATCCAACCTTAATTAGCTGTGCTTTGCACTGAACCCCAATCAATCAGTCACGTTTTATTAAAGTTTGGCAGGGTTTCGAACAGGCCCCATCATGGAAATGATAATTAAACTGCACAGAGACAACCAAACTTCCAATGAAAGTGTTTTGATGGATACTAATTTGAGTTAATTTCTCATTTTTGCTAAATACAAATTAATGGATAAAAACTATTAATGTGCCTATGCGACTTTGAAGTCTGATTTTGACCATTCAAATATTTTAACAGTGGTGACAAGATAGAAAATGACTACTTTGATGCTTTTAATTGCATTTAATTGGCTCATGTAAACATTCTAATTACTCATTTGAAATTGATCACCACTCGTTAATGCAGGTTTTCCTTAGCAAACTCTAGCACACTCCTGAATGACTGACGCATCAGACCAAAATAGAAAACCGATAAATAATGAATTATTTTTTCTTTCATGTGAATGCTCAATACCCATTTTGCTGGCCTGATGAGAGGCCTTTTCCCCGGGTTCCTCTCGTAACTGTAATAAATCCCAGATCTCAGTTGCTGCCAAAAATGTCCTGGCAACATTGTTACTGTCACACTAGTGCATGGCCATATCCCTGCTTCATTATTTCACTTAGCCAAATCTCCTCCCACAATCAGCACCAAAGTTATACGGACATTTTAATGAATTGTCAGCAGCTAATATTCATAAGATATTGAACTTGCAGATCGCTCATACAATAGGACCTAATTAACAACAGGTCCAATCTCTTGTGTAAATCCGTTGTCGACTTCGTAGCTTTCATTGAGTGCATGTGTGTGTAGAATGATTGATGGGCTGTCAAGTGGTGGACCTGGGGATTATTCGACTTCTAAATGGAATACTCGATGTACTTACCAAGCATACTTTAGCTAAGCATTCACATAATGCACCTCATAGCCTTGTACTCCAGTTAAATCAGATGAAATGCACATGATTATCCTTTGCTTGAAACGTTATGAACAGCAGCTACACTAATTATTGTCCCTTTGCTTTTCTGTCTTGGGATGCCCATTCCGGTGGTAACTAGATTAGGCAAGCTCCAGTTTGAAGATTTCAGATGCTCCAACACCTGTGAAGAGATAACCAACCCCTGCCAGGACTTCAGATGAAGCCAACTCTGAATCAACATGCACCACTGCCAAATTTTCTATATATTGTAATCATTATGATCAAAACTTGTAATAATTGCTTTAATAAGATCATTGTTCCTGCCTAAATGGATACATGAAATTGGCTAACTGGATGATTTGCATTATCTTAGAACTGTGCATTTTTGACATATGGCCATTACTTTGACACTGTCTCCTCTGATAACAGATTACTCAAAATTGTAATGTTGAAACATGCATTTTTTTGTAAAGCTGCTTTGAAATGATATGTGAAAAGCATGAAAAGCAAACAAATGTGAATTGAATTGAATTACTACTGCAAGGCTTGAACCACAGACCTTCCCAAAACTACTGAGAACACATTATAATATTACCTTTTCATGGAAGATCAATCCTTATCTGAACAAATTTTACCGTTCTATGTACAAATTATACTGTAAGTAAACATAAATCAACAGGCCTCTTCATGGAAATGATAATTAAACTGCACAGAGACAACCAAACTTCCAATAAAAGTGTATGATGGACACTAATTTGAGTCAACTAAATTAAATTACTAAACTAAATTAAAACTCTGGTAATGGGCCTATGTAAATTTGCATTCTGAATATGACCATTCATATATTTGAACAGTGCGGTGACAAGAAGATTACTACTTGGATCCATATAATTGCATTTAATTGGCTCATGTAAACACATTGTAATTACTCATTTGAAAAAGCAACAATTCATAGTGTAGATTTTCCTGAGCAAAACTTACAGAAAACATCTAGCACAAAATATTAGAGCCCGTTCTCATCCTTTATCGTCATATCAGAGCGCTATGAAAACGGCGCTATACTACGCACATGGCACCCTTTATCGTTTATACGACACGCGAACCCAAGGCGTAATAAATCCAATAAATCCTTTAAGTGTAATATGAGACTACTCTACCCTACCCCACACCTAAACCTAACCATCACAGACGATAAAGGATGAGAATGCGTTGAATATTACTAGCACATCAATCCTTATGTGAACTATTTTAACATATACAGTATACCACTACCATAGAGTGCAACAGTCTTGTTCCAGAAGAGAAAATGTATTCATTTCTCCACAGGGATATCACTGTGGAACAACTGAAGATATACTGTAGATAAACAAAACTGATTAAAAAAAGAAGATCATTATAATATTTAAAAAACTTTTATAATTCTTTATCCGTTACATTTACAAGGACATTTGCAATCAGTGCAGTTGACATTGCATATTTTCAGCTTGTTTTATTCATATTTGTCCTGCGTGACTAGATTTAAAGCTAAGTTATCTCATAAACAGATCATTTGAGAAGAATCCTTTCATCACTCAGTGCCATACTGAAGAACATTAGTAACAGCCGTGAATGAACTTGTTCAAGTCCATTATGTCAGATGATGTCTGACTATACGGAAATGAGTATTGAAAGCTATAGGCCAGGGTTGTAGGGGAAGGTCACCCCATAAAAGGAGGAGTGCAGGCTTTAAATCACATCCCTCTGTCTTTTATCGACATCCTTGGAGGTCATCATGGAAATGCGGAAAGCTATCTCATAACTAATGAATATCCATTCATGTCCTCTCCTCCGAAGAAGCACCCTCCTCACAGCTGGCTCTGAACGGAAGGTCAAGCAGCATGTCACTGAAGATAAGACTGTGCGATCACAGGTGGAAAACAGATAAAGAGAGAGAGGGGGGATAGAAGGAATAAGAGAGACAGATACCCAGGTTTGTGCCACTAATAAGCCTGGGTAGCACTTTGATTTGATATGGGTCAGGGTCACATTGCACTCTTTTTAAGATGAAATAAAGATGGAAAAAAATATTCATTTAAAAAGAAAAGAGAATAGCAAAGGTCTGATCACTCTCATCCTCAGCCCAGCTCGGAAAGAGTTGGGAAAATTAGATGTACTCTGACTTCTGCACCAATAGGCACTTCTAGATTCTTGGCCCAATGAGAATAATGTGATTGTGGTTGCCTCTGAATTGGCTTCATGTTAAAATCTTCACATTACCAACTTAACCCCGGGATGTGCAATATTCAGCAGGCAATTTAGTCCAATGCTGACCGCAATAAAACACTGAATATTTTTTTCATAGTTCTAAAGTCATTGTGTGCTTTTTCAAATAGGACAGGTTGTAATATTGGCTGGAGATATCCCTGTGTAAGGAACATCTACTTAGAGCAGAATATATATGCTGGCTCCTACTGTTTGCTACCAACAACCTCCCTTGTTTTGTACTGCGTGCAAGCTTGAGTTTCTAATTGTTTCCTGTTAATGAACCTGCGGTTTCAAGTGGCAAGTCTAAGCATGTCTGCACACAACTGGTATTGTGACTACTTTTTCCAGAGCAGCAAAAATGTAATCCCTTGGGATAAGGAGGAGTCAACTGAGACAGCGAAAGATAAAACAAAATCTATCTGTCTGTCTGTCTGTCTGTCTGTCTGTCTGTCTGTCTGTCTGTCTGTCTGTCTGTCTGTCTGTCTGTTCTGTCTGTCTGTCTGTCTGTCTGTCTGTCTGTCTGTCTGTCTGTCTGTCTGTCTGTCTGTCTGTCTGTCTATCTAGTCTGTCTGTCTATCTATCTATCTGTATCTTTAAAGAGCTTTGTGCGGCTGCTTTTTATTGACTTTCCTTCAGTTTTAGTTGCATCCAGCCACATATTTTAGCAGGGAATTTAAAAATGCATTTTTAATATTGATCCTAATATCTTATATCTGTTGTAACAGTTCTCAAGTTCAATGCATGAGAGTAAATATTGCATTTAATCCGATGTCCTCCTTTCCTCTACCGGTTCCCCCAGGACTGTGTTCTCTCCGCAATCTATTTGTTCTATATAGCCTACAAATGCATGCCAAAGTCAGCACATTGGGGTCATGGTGCTATTTTACATCATGGTGCTATTTTAAATGATTTTACAGAGTAGTGCAAGCTGTCTTTTATTAATATCAACAGGGCAACAACTAAAGAAATGCTGATCGATTTTAGAAAGAACCTCACCCCCTCTCCTCTACCCTTATAGAGTGCCAAAGTGATGACGTCACTTTGTAGGAGCAACTTGGAAGCTAGCAGCGCATGGGTTCCCTTGATTGAAAAGCTATATCATATTCGATTAGCGCTTCCTTTTACAGTACAGTAATTACAGTGTACTTACCGTGTACTTACCTAGATAAGTACATGGAACAGGGTAGGTTTAGGGTAGGTTCAGGGTTAGTACTAGTTATTACCCAGTAATTGTAGTTACTAAAATAAGTACATAGTATTTACATGGGTAACTGGACTGTAAAAAGAAAGCGTTACCGCATATTCCCCATAGAACTTGTGGAAAATCGAAAAAAAAAATAAATAGAATAAGATCTGTGTTTAAGAAAGAGTTATGAACTCCTTACACTAGTTGTCTATCAATATAATCTTTACAAGTTAATCCAAAATTTATACATTTTGAAGCCTATGTAAAGTTTTTTTTTTTTTTTAAAAACACAAACAGATTATAACTGTGTGTTCTATGTCATAGATCAAAACGTGAAAATATTTAGAGGCTTTGTTCACCACAGACCTTATTTCAGGCAATTTAGCAAAAACCCATTCAAAAATCCCATAGACTTTAGAGCAAGGGAGTGCTAAAATGCTAACTCACTTCCGCGTTTTGGCCTACAGAATGACGTCGTAACTTTGGCACTCTATTGATGATCAAGCTATATACAGTAAGTGGTGAGAGCAATACAAATACCTTGGCATTATATATGACAAACTCACCTTTGAGCCACAGGTCGACGCTCTCTGTAAGAAATCACATCAGCACGTTTTTTTATTATTATTATCGTAAACTTCGTAATGTTTTTTTTTTTTTTTTTTTTTTTTTTTCTGGAGCCCGGACCTTAATAATTTTCAGTGGACCAATAAAAATGCTCTTGATTTTCATCCTCACATATTGTGAACACCTTGACAGTCTATTTCCCAATGCAAAACAACACAGAGATAAATCGCATTACTCACACTTTGCTGTGCCAGAGACTCCCACCGTCAGGTTAAGGCTAATGGAACTCGATATGCAGGGGTCTGGCAAAAGCCAGAGAATGACAGCCAACAGAGGGTCAAGACTGAGATGGAATGAGCATGTTTATAAGAGATCAGAGGAGGATGTTGTTTGGGGAGGTGAATGGTACTGTTGGAGTTTCTTTAAAGCTCCATCTCTGGAGTGGATAATAGCATGCAGAGTCTGTCTTTAGCTCTCTGCCTGTGGAGTGATTGATATGAAAAGAACTACAGAAGCGGCATGGGGACGGCTCCCTCTGCCCTCGCCCATACGACACTGGACCGGTTCCCCTCTGCAGTCAGCCGGACGACACTGATGGAGAGGATGGGCTGGTGATGGCGAGGCATTACAACATGGCCCCTCAGGACAGACCTCCCTCTACCCTCCATCACAGCAAGGTTCATCTTCCTCACCTCATCTTTCCCTCTATACTCATCCGTCCATCCATCTTATCACCCGAGGCTATGCGAAGTGGTGTGATTGTAATTATGAGGTAGAAGTAAGAGGTGGACGTTTTCTCTGTCAAATCACTATCATTATCGTCATCATTAAGATGATTTACCATCATTATAGTGTTTTTATACAACATTTAATCACTCAAAAATAACTCTTTGAATGAACATAAAAAATAATGGAAAGGATTTCCTTTGCTTTATTTCAGCATTATGCAATTATGTTATTCAAATGTATTGTACTTACGTTGGGTCAACTTAATTCATTAGGGTTGATTCAACTTATTTACTATGGTTGGACACAGCTTAATTAAATAGTGTCAATGAATTTAAAAAGTATCCCTTATATGATTCAAGTATTGAAATCATATTCATTCATCCAATGTTATATAATTTATTTTAGTGTCAGACATAATCAATTTCTAGACTATAGTCACCTATTTGCTAATAATATGTCAAAGCATATGATTTGCATACAGCTTAATCAGTCCTCATCCTAATCAAATGGTTTACTCTTCTCCACAATGGTAACACACTGTGATGTAAATGGTTTAATAATTGCAATGTAGTTCAACATTAAACACAATTACGCACCACCAAGTCTTCCCCTTTTCTTATTTTCCTAAAAACACATAAAATGAGAATTAATTTTAACATGTATTCTCTCTTAATTCAACCATATGCAATGCATGCTGGGAACTAACACGCACTACACAGTTTTAATTCATGCAACACAAACGGAATAAATAAACTTAAATTGTACATATATTTAAGCAGATTGAACACAATAAATTAAGTTTGGGCAAAATGGCAGTTGACTCGCACTATATGCCGCCGTCTGGATGTAAGAATTTTTTTACTTAATATAAATGGTTTGTGTTTAGACAACACTTTAAGATTTTGTACTGTTAAGTTGAGACATAATACACCTTAAAAAAAAATTCAAGACTAAAACCACAATTATTATAAGTAAGCTAAATATAATTATTATGTAAAGTGCACAACCTTCCTAGTTCACTTTTTTGAGTGTAATTTGAACGGATAAGAGGAATTTCAAAAGTGATGATCTTTAGTATAACACAACTCTTCCACAAAACACAACTTCTAACAGGCTTCTAAAACGTGAACCGAATGGCAAAACATCAATCATTAAATCATTCAAAGCAGTTGATTCTGTTATGACTTCTGTTTGTCACTTTCTTTGGCGAAGCAAAAATAAATAATATGCAATAATAATTTAACATTTTAAAGAGTTCATAATAAAATGTTATTATCAAAATTCTGAGAATATTAAGATACAAATATGACATAAAAAATCTAAATGATGGCACTAATGTAAAAACTATGAAATGTCATACTTATAAATTCTGAAATTCATTTCAATGATTTATTGTGTTGTCCGACATCCAGTACGAGCAGGTGAACCGCCTTATGGCGCTTTTCCATTACCAGTATCAGCTCGACTCGACTCGGCTGCGCCTCGACTCAGCTCGCTTTTCGTTCCCTTTTTCTATTGCAGACAGTACCGCCACAAAAAGTACCCAGTCGTCATAGCGACGCCTTTCGTTCCTCATTGCCCTATCAAAGGGATCTTCTCTTCGGCCACCAAAAAAAAAAGAAAAGTCTGCACCTCCTCGTATGACCACGCTGTTTTCTTCCAAGTTGCCATAATACTAGTAGTTAGTTTAGTAACTATCTCTGGCCAAACTGTTTAAAAATAGCGGGGTTATTCTGGATACTCCATCTGGCACGTGCAATGATGACGCAGTGAATGGTGACGATTCTCTCTGACCAATCAGCAGTCGGCATAGTTTTCATGTGACATTTTAGTATCGCCTTGGCTTGCCTTAGCTCGCTCAGAGCCGGAGCCAGTCTCTATTGCCTGCACGTTGGCTGAGGTACATCCGTGTGCATTGTCCCCCCTCTGAGTGACCCCCACATGTGTATTTCCACTGTAAGCCTCTCTGAGCATGTGTCTTTCCCTTGGCAAGCCACCTTGCGACCCCTGGGGTTGAAATATTCCACCTGCAGCACGACACCCCAGTGTTTCTCCATATTCAGTACATCCTTCTGGGTCATATATGTATTCTCTAAGTATATGCAGTATATATTTATATGCGTGTGTGTGTGTGTGTGTGTGTAAATGTGCAAATAACTCCAAAGTGTGCATCCGGCTTTGGAAAATAAATATTTTTCATTCATATCACCTACACTGGGAATGCCTAAACAAATCTTCAAATGCTTATGTTCTCCCACTACATGTGAGATTCCTTCCATCAGCAAAGAGAACCTTGAGATAGCTGGAGACTGCAAGCACTGTTCCTAATCATCACAGAGATGTGCAGCAGTAGACTAATCTCATTTTTTACATTACATACAGCGCCTGCAGTTATGTGCCTTCCTCATACTGCAAACCGCAAGCAAAAGAGAGGTGGAGTCAGGCTTGACGGAGAGATATGGTAAGCGGGGGCGAGGGTGGATAGATGGCCTAGTCCTACAATATACACAAGCTTTGAGTGATTAGCGTTAACATTTATGCAAATGCCTCTCAAGTCAGAAACAACCTTCTGTCTGGGTCATTCTGGCCACACACTGAGAAAAGCAATAATGGTGGCATAACAGGTTGTCCTTTCAAGAAATATTCATAGCCATGGCATTTTCTTAGGAGGAAAACAAAAGGTATATCTGGGATTTCCACACAGAAGTTACCCAGTGTCTAGGTCATGAATTAAACGCATTACTTATTCCAATATGACAGCAGATGAATAAATAGGTCTTCCTATTTTGCTTTCCCGTGGCGCTCTCCCTCATTGAGGTATACTGTGCCGTTTTTAGTGTTATTTTCTACTATTTTTTAAGCTATCTCAGTTTTCTCTCTATCATCACATATTCAGCTGCCTTCAGACTGCCTGACTGGCTGGCTGGCAGCAGGTGAGGGCTTACTTCAAAACCCCATCATTAGACACTTCATTTGCCTGCACGGAAGAGCCAATATTTACAGTTGGTGAAGGCGGCCACTGTGCTGTGGAGTAAAACCTCTGCTGTATCGGCCTAGAGGCTGATAACACTGACCCTCAGTCAAGCACTGCCCTAAGGGAGCCACTCAGGGGCTCGGTAAATCCTCCTCATGCACACAGCAGCAGCAGAAGGAAATAAATTCTTGACAAAAAAAGTGCAGCAGAGTTTGAACAACTGTGAAACTTTTACTGAATGTATCTTAGTTTTGTGAATATATTTCTAATTAACTCCAGCAGCGCGAAGCTGTCCTTTTTGCAATGTCATTTCATTTGGTTTAAAAGTAAGTCTTCTTAGTTTAGAGTTTGCTGTGGTAGATTAGTTACACTTTAAAGGAACAGGTTCAAAGGAAATAAAAAACTAAATTCTGACAAAATTTCTGACTTAATGCATCCATAGACCACAAAAGATGATGTTTGGCAGGATATTCGTGTTGCTCTCAATGCCTGCATCACAGATGTCAAAACTGTGGCGACACGTCGTAATGTAACATATTCAAATACTGTTCCAAGGTCTGGTGTATGTAAGATTTTTCTTTAATTTCTTTTTAAAAAAAGAAATGATTCCTTATATTCAGCAAGGACATATAAAATTGGTCCATTAATTGATTTATCAATGTTAATTTCAAATAAATGCTGTTATTCCTGACTTTCTATTTGGTAAAGAATCTGAAAAAAAATGCATCACAGTCTCCACAAAACTATTAAGCAGCACAACTGTTTTCAACATTGCTAATCAGTGTTGTAGTCGAGACCAGCTCACTCAAGTCCGAGTTAGAGACAGAGTCCAAAGAAAGTTGAGTCCGAAGTAGAGCCGTGACCAAAAAACAGTCAAGTCCAGAGTGGTTGGATAACCTAAGGTTGGGTCTCAAACCAGACTTAAATATATCTTCAAGAAAATATACAATATTTGGTGGTAACAATAAAATTGGCACCATACTCAAACAGTAAACCAAATATAGTAAACAATTCTGACTTATGTAGACATTTAGTACATTTATGTATACACAAACGCTGTATCAAAAGGTAACTTTGCGTCCGCTGCCAAGATTGATCCATATATAAACAAACTGCTTTGGTGTGTCGCATGTGTCGTCATCGTCTTGCTGCTCCCTCACCATTTTTTGATTGGTTCCCTATCTTAGGGGAAAATTTGGTACATGGTGTCCAGACTGCTTAGCAGTGTGAATAAAATCGTGCTGCGGCAAGGCATCATGGGGAAGCCCAGGCTAATTTTCTCCAGTCATTGTTAAAAAACAAACTAACGTTAGGGAAGCGGCCAGAGGGATTGTTCTGCCTCCACCTAAGCTCCGCCCACAAAACAAGCGTCACCATGTTTACCGACTGAAAAGGGGTCTATAGACGGTATGCATGCGCGTGACGTCACAAATTCATTTTGAAAAAACTCACGATTTTGTAGCTTACACAAAGACGATAAAGGTATTTGCACTTTGAAACCAGTGTTCAAAGGTTTGCATTTTCAGGCTCCCAAAATACTGTTGTCGTGTAAATAAACAGACAAAATATTTTTAGTTGTAAACAGACCCTAAATTTCTCATTTGGTGTTACATAGAATAAAAAAAATAGGTTACAACAACTGTGAAGTGAACTAAACCTCTTTAAATTCGGCTAGCTTTTATTTTCCAAATTATTTGTGATCTAGTTTTTTTAATTATTCTTTTTTTACATGATTTACTGTAATACCCGATTAGTCATGGTTTAAAAAATCCTTACTATTCCCAACAAATTTCTGGGTCCCAAGAGATTTACATGGCATGGTATGGATGTGGCATTAAAGCCAGTTCGATTGGGTGAGTGTCTGTGTTTGGACTCTAGGTCCTGTTGTGTGCATGTCGATCGATGAAACCCCTGCTGGCAGTGCCACTGAGCACAGTTAAGAAATCAAATGGGGTTAACAGGGCTTTATTCTCCCAAGGAACAAATGCCACACATTAAGAACAAGCTGAAGAACCTTAGGAGAATTTGAATTCTGCCAGGTCCGCTAAGACTGAAGAAAGAAACTCATCTTTTCAGCAGCTCTCTGGCAGAGGAGATGTGCTGAATCAGGAAGTTCACTTGTAGTTGTTTGCAAGATGGTGGTACAATGTGGTACATGTGTTCCCCAAAGAATGGACTTAAAAGAGAACACACTTTCAAGGCACTTCCCCTCATGAAATAAAACGAAATCAAAGCTATTTAAAGCCACTAAAAATTCATGAAGGACAATGTTTTACACAATGTATTTTATTGTAAAGCTATAAGGAAGGAGTACTTACAAGATAGTATTTCTTTGATTTGCTCAGCAAAAATAAAAGACAATTTTGTTTTCTCTTTTTTCTTCCTCATTCAGTGTTTAACATGCGGATATTGATAAGAACATAATGGAACAAATAAGGGCTCAAACTCTTCAAAGCCACTGTTTTGCAAATAACACAAAACCCAGGAAAGAAACTCATAAAGACTCATAAAAAGAGACAGTAAAACTTTAAAATAGACTAGAAGCCAGTGAATTGACATTTTAGACACAGGCACTCCAACTTTGTGCCCCCGACCACTCTCATTCTAACATATTCTATTTTTGAAAAATATTTTACAATTTCAGTTTGTCTTTCAACATGTTCTTGTTTTTGTTCTTTTATTTTTATTTTTTTAAAGCCACATTATTAGCATGTACATAAAACTGTACAAAGAAAACAAGGCATCAAAAGCGTTTCGATATAAATATTACCAACACTTAGGCTACAAACTTCTACTTCCTGTAATTATCTATTTAAACGGTGGCTGTTCTTTAGTTACATACTTGAGTTTTTAATATCGAGATCACATGAAGGCAGACGCCCACAAACCGCTAAAGCACTATCAGTCCATTTTCAGAGCCAAAGTCAGAGTAATGAAGCCACTCAGCCACCGCTTCACAAAATAAATTACCGATTTCGTTTTTAATCTTTTTCGCAGGGTAGAATGATGCTGTTTACTCTCTACTTCTATTATGTGCAGAGATGCATGGTGAGCCTCATTATGCACGGTGACATTACAACATGATGACATGTTCGTTCATAACTCCTAATACCTGGACAAATGCAGCGGGTGGCTCTGCTCCAAAATGAGTCCATGTGTCAGACAAATAACTGATTCTTAAGTCACATTGGATTTGATTGATTTCCATGTAATCAAATATACGAATTCAGCACAAATGAAAACAGAGCTTACAGTAGGATGAAATTGAACATAAGTCATAAGCTGGCCCACATGGAATCTGTGCAGGCAGAAAGCTCTATAGATTTTCACAGAATTGGAACGCCCATTATTCCAAATGCCATACACATCATTCACCCCTTGTGTGTTAGTTTATTAAATATTTGGCTAATTTGATAGAGCTTAATCGGTAGCTGAAAGCACCATTTAACCCATTTTATCGTGTTCATAACCATTACGCAGATATATTTATATTTTTTTCTTCCTTCAAATACCAAGGCAAGAAATGAAGATTCCATTTGGGCCTGGTCATAAAGTGGACACAAGACTAAATAAAAGATTTTTAGTTACAAAAAAGGTGATTGTTCACATTATGTGCTGCGTTAGACATCCTCATAAAAATAAAATAAATAAAAAATCAAGCACTTATATATATAGAACAAATATTGTCAATTTAGTTCTAATAGTGTGAAAGCGTTGAAGCAGGACATGTGTGTATTGCTGATAACAATACTGTTTAACAGGGTTGTGTGGAATGTATCGTAAATTAGCTTAAACATAAATAATTAGAGATTATGCTCGGGATGAAACAACAGTAGTTCACTAGTTCAAAATAAATTAAAAATGATTGGTTGAGTATACATTTTTTTGAGCCACAGATTCATTCAGACCTAGAAACTGAATTGAATTGCAAAAATTAAAATGACAGAATCCCCACATGAGTAAAACATGTTGCTGTCAAATAACAAACTACAGCTACAATTGCAGGATTATAACACCATTATAGACCATTTCCCCCTTATACAATGTTTATTTTTCTTGCTTTTCACCCTATGATAATATTTTACGCTGAGTTTATAAGACTTTCATCAGATTCTCAGTACCGCTGTCCAATGTTTCACACAGTAAGAACCATTTTATTCAATGAGATGCCACAACACAATTTGGCCATTGAAAATCCTAGCAAAAATGTAAAAAAATGTATATGTAGCGCATAAAATTCCTTGCTTTAAAGTCAGTGAGCGGATCCCTCTATGTACCTACACTGTCTGTTACAGAGGTGTACAAAGACGCACACGTTCACATACACTTCCAGTGTTTTGACCTATCAGTATCTGTGACAGTTGCTCTCCAGGGATAAACTCCAGGTTTTCCCAGTGGGAGATGAAAGACTGTCTAACTGTCATACTGCATTTGAGGTCCTGACCAGCTTCTGTTTGTCACTGCAGGAAACGGCTCTAAGGTCAGTAGTTGCTGGGATGATTAAAAAGAACAGGAAGTTATACACAGTACAATGGTATCTCATCAGGTCTGTCACAAGCTCAGAAATGCTTGTTTAAAAAAGAAAATGGTGTCACATGACACACAGGGACCAAAGACCCAGTTAAACTGGAAATACGTCTTTATTTACTTAGTCATTCAAGTGTTTGGTCTGCCAGTCTTCAAATAAGGGGGTCAGATGTGAACTAAATGAATTCACGCTCAAATAAGGAAGTGCAATGTCTGTGTGTTGCACCAGACATCCATCACCTGAGACAACAGCCTTTAGCGTTGGGTCATTTTGTCTGTAGTTGTTGTTTTTCTTTTTCTTTAAAGGGGACTTTTTCTAATATTGAACCCATAGTACAAATTTCTGAGAACGTTGAATCGACACCTGACAGAGTTAATGGCAATATCACCGTTTTTTCTACCGAAGTCGGTTTTAAGTGGAGACTTTAGCTGTGTGACATGGTGTAAATTATAGTGCACTTAGCGTGTGTATGGCTCAGGCCTCGAATACTCATTATATCTTTTGCTGACCTGCATTGCAACTGATGCAATCCCTGTTACCGTCAGCCGCTATTAATAACGGCCCTAAATGAACTTCCTGTAAACTTTCTGAAAGACCTTGCTTTTAGATGTGGAAATGAGCATTTCCAACAAAAGCTCCCTGGTTAGACGAGCGTGACATTGCGGGAATAGGTTAGCACAATTTAGACTTAAGCTCGCTTCAGGAGTCTTATGTCATATGCTCAAAGTACACTTAAAACAGAATTTCAGATGTTCTAGAATATACTGGATTTGTTGAATACAACTTTAATGTGGTCAAACACGAGAGAAATGTTCTGCTGTCATGATTTTTGAACATTTCTATCTCATGTGTTGCATTCATTTGACAGGGTCACCACGGAGTAGAGCAAAACTCTCTGACAAAACCACACATCTACACAACAGAGTTTGACACGTCCAAAAATGAGTAGGCTATTGCACAGCACATGGAAAGTTCAGTTTCTTTTTTTTTTTCTTTTTTTGTAAAAGTTGATTCTCCTTCCAAAGGACTGGATGGGTTGAACAAAGCTCTTCCAGAAGGCAACACACCTAAAACCTTCTTGTATGTCGTCTTCTTATGAAGCAAAGGAGCATCACAGTCACTGGGAGAGCTTCCTATGGGAACCGATGAAGCCTGTCAAATTTGTCGGAAATGACAAATGGCATCATGCAAACCTGCTGTAATTCATTTGTTTCCGTTGGATTTTGCCCCAAATTCCATGTTCGTGTGATTCCCATAAAGCCAGACTGTGGAGGCTCATACGGATGGATTATCTTTAGCATTCCAGTGGTCCAAAACTGTTGTCCTTCTTTTACTAACTGGGAGGCAAATCCTCTGAGCAATGTTCCTTCTACTACCATCAACACAAGGAAGTCACGGCTACACGGGTCTGTACAGCTAAATCATAAATCAAAACTGTTCTGTCAGACGTGTAGTATTTACATCACTGTACATTAAGAAAAGAGTTTCCTATGAAAAAAGACAAATGTAAGAAACAATTACCCTTTAGATGCTTTGAAGAAAGGTGAATATGTTTTCTCTACAGTAAAGTATACATGTTAAGAATGTATTTCACTCTTGGATTGCCAGTATTTGGTTTGCCAGTTCTTTTGGCTCGAGTTCATAGTAGAGATACACACATTAGGGAACATAAAGGTACTATTTGGATGTGTAGGTCAGTGTATATGTTTTTAGGTAAGCATAACTAGTCTGATCATAAGTAATACATGTATATATTTATATATAAACAAACAAAATTCAGAATCAAATAGGAATATAACTTGACATTAACTTATCACAATGTTCACTTAAAAATTGTCCTTACATTCGTTCATTAGATGTGTACATGGGGATTGTGTTCTTCGTTTTATATTCACAAAATTGTTTTCGATTTTTTTTTCTTTCCCCTATTCGGCTTCCAGAGCCTCTAGCAACGTGCAGGGTTGTATAAAACCCCAAGGGTTTTAAAGAAGGTCTCTAGCTGTTTTGTGTCAGCCATTAGGATCGTGGATGAGGGATTGAGAGATGCACGATTGAGACGTCTGTGTAAATCGGCGTCTGGTGGTGTAGTAGAATTAGCAGGTGTTCTGAAAACGAGGCCTTTTTATCCTCTCACAGGCATTGCTGATCACAAGTAAATTGGATCAAATGTGGAGATCGAACCTAGGCGGATGACAGATGAATCACAGGTAGATTTCTCTTTTGGAGCCTTGGTTGGAGGGTGTAGTGGCAGGGACGTAATCGGCTGTCTGACTGAGGGGGATCTCCTCCCGGGGGCAGTCCTTGCCGAAGTCGCCGCCTGTAGAATAGGCACTAGTGTAGGGAGGCAAAAAGCGAATGCTGGCCACTTTGTTGCTCCCGCCTCCGCTCCGCTCCTCTCCCGTGAGGCTTAGAGCTGCTGTCAGCCATCAGACGCTCCTGACCCTCCCTCTCCTGGTAAGGCACAAAGGTGGAGAGCTTGGGCCCACTCTTGTCACTCTTGGTGCGGTTGGGTGAGGGCTGTCCGGGCATCCAGCAGGAATCCGAGTGGCCGTATTCCGTACACTGCGCGTGCATTTCCCGTCATGGCCACGTCAGGTAAAGGCCTCAGATCTGGAAGAAATGAGAATAGAACAATGAGGTCATTTTAATACATTTAAAACAATTTGTGGAAAAGATATTCACTTTGCGATTCAGGAATTCACTGGTTGCAGCTGTATGCTTCTGATTCACTACAAGAAACAGACTAATAAGAGCCATTCATTTGGGAATCAGGATCAGGATTTGTGCCATGTTCTTTTTAACACTGGTCTTTCTGTGTCTCTGTGTTGAACTATTGCAGTCATAGTAATGTCCATATGTCAAAAATGTACCATTCTAAGATAATACAAATCATAAAGTTAGCTTATATCATGTATTCATACTAGGCATAATAAATGATCTCCTTAAAGTTAATATCATAATGATTTCATATGAAAAATTTGGCAGTGGTGCATGTTGATTCGGAAGAATGCAATTGTGCAAGATTGTCAATTGGTCCTAATATTATTTTTATTTTTATTTTACTCAACACTAGTCAGCATTAAACTGTACTCAATGACTACGTTTACATGCAGCCAATAACCCATTCAAAACCGGGATATTAGCAATAACCCGGTTAGCGAACGGCCATGTAAACACTGGCAAAAACCCGAATATTGCTCATATCCCGGATTTTAGAAACCGGTATGTGTATTACCTGGGGTACCCCTTTTCTAACCCGAATTTTTGGTCATGTAAACTCGCATTAGCATATCCCCATAGTGATTTGTGTTCGCAAGGAATCTTGGTCTTTTGAGTGAAGAAACTTCTCGCGCATACGAGAAATCCAGGCGCACAGTATGCGGAAGTAAACCTCCGAGACACAGCACAGCATTCTTCTGGAGCGAGGTCAGTAAGCAGTTACCAGCTTCTAAGCGCATACAAAGGCGATCGCTTTTGTAAACACCTAATTGATCAGATTATGTAAAAAACTCAATTTCGACCAAAAGTGGAGACTACAAAACCTTATAATTCTAAGCTCACGTAATGTTTCCGAAACCCAAATAGTGACCTTAACCCGACCATAACCCGAAAATTGGCTGCATGTAAACGTAGTCATTGACTAATTGACTAAACCTTCTTAAAAGGCAAATTAAACAAAAACCTTATTATTTAAAAGCATAATTGAGATCATCAGTTTTATTATGAAGCTTCACTTTTGTAGTAGAATCGAAGACTGCACGAACAACTCTACAACCTATTGTAACCCTTGTTCACTGTAACCAATCAGTGCAATGGATGCTAATCTTCACTATAAAAGGTTGTTGAAGTTGGCTGGCATCACAAGAAGTGAAAATAACGTTCTGATCTGCAAAGGTCAAACTCTCTGGAAAATATAAATGCAAAAACTGAGCCTAACCTTTCCTCTCAAAGTGACATTAGATTAGTTTGATAGTGTGCATGTGAAAAGAGGGCAGGCAGAATGGCGAGTTCTCGAGGAGGAAACATGTATTGCCTGAAATGTCTGAGCTCTATGAAAGGCCTGTGATTTGAGGCAGCAAATGCCATTATTTTGTCCCCTATATTGGACCATTACAGAACACACTAGAAATTATTCTCTTTTTTTATTCACACATTCTACACTTTTTTTCAGATAGATAGATAAAAATAGTGTTTAGAAAAAAGAGTGTTTATAATGAGAGCCAAAGTATATATGTCCCCATTTGCTCTTAGATCTTATATTTTTCTTTTATTATCACTCAGGAAGAATATTTCAAAGTTTGGGCTCTGAGAAACCAACAGAGACCTTCGTCTCTGGCATATGGCACCTGAATCCCTCTCTTTTCTTTTCTTATCTCCTTCCTTCGAGTTGCAGTTAACCTCAGGAGTGTTCCCCGTTGAGCCTGAAGGCTGGAGAGCTGGCCCTGCACCACTGCCCCTATCACCCAATCACTCCCAATCCGGCTCTCTAGCACCTTTTTTTTCAGCTAATTAGATTCTGCTGGCCCCTTGTCACCATAATAGAATGGAAATTATTTCCAGATGAGTATCTGACATTTGGTGCTGTCTAAAGTAAAGAGGAAAGATGTGTTAAGTCTGGGCGCTGCGTTTTCTCTGCTCTTCTCCTCTATGATGGAGGGCTGGCACAAGAGATTTGCTTCATGTCATTTTCATTCAACTGTCATGCCCCTGGGGTGTGACATGGATGGAAATATACATACAAGGTTCATGCTGTTTTCTGATTCCACGTCCAATTGTGCAGCTGTCAAAATGTCCATTTGACCATTTCATTGTCAGGTGAGAATTCATTTTGACATGCAGATGGATTATTTTCATATGACAGTGTCATAATAATTTTATCAAAATGACAGTAATGAATGAAATAAGCTTTGTGTGTGTATTAGGGGATGAAAAAAAATCAAAGCTATAATCTCAGTATCCACCATACTAAGCCCTTGCTATCAATCAGAAGCAATAATTTCCCATTTAGCTAGCATTTTATGCAGTTTATGTATATTCAGGCTAGACTCTGAATATACATACATATATTTTCATCCATCTATC
This sequence comes from Hybognathus amarus, assembly GCA_030378365.1. Lineage (NCBI taxonomy): Eukaryota > Metazoa > Chordata > Actinopteri > Cypriniformes > Leuciscidae > Hybognathus > Hybognathus amarus. The sequence continues at coordinate 501,673 of JAQIUQ010000550.1, forward strand.
ATCTATCTATCATCTATCTATCTCTATCTATCTATCTATCTCATCTATCTATCCATCTATCCATCTATCCATCTATCCATCTATCCATCTATCCATCTATCCATCTATCTATATCTATCTGATCGTTCTATCTATCTATCTATATCTATCTATCTATCTATCTATCTATCTATCTATATCTATCTGATCTATCTATCTATCTGCGACAAAATTTGTTGTAATGAGACAACATGATTTGAACAATGTGCCAATTTGTGTCTTAGCAGTCTCACTACTACAGTCCGGTGATGAATTATGCGTGTCCTTGAGTCCATTTTGGATTGTCTAGTTATGTATTATATTTAGATATATTATTGTTTATTTATATAATTATAACAACAACAACAATAGTAATAACAAATAATTTAAAAATATTACTATTTTTATTATTATGTTCTCCAGTCCATGTGGGAAGTGCAGTCATAGTAAGAGGGCAGTGCTGTAGTCAATAGCTGATTGTTCATTTACTCCAGGGATCTCTAAGCGAATACCTAATATATGCAGGCTCTTCACTTCATTCCATAACAGTTTTAGCCAATTGATTTTCATTTTTGGCTGTGCCTTAAAGCCACCCAGGAGAGCCAGCCGCTCAGGCCACAACACACAGGTTGCCCTGGGTGACAGGTGTGGGGGATAGCAGTGGGAAAACCAGTCTTTATTTGACAGTTAACACCATCACTCCAACTTTCCCAGAATCCCTTGCTGATCCCTGTGCACGGATGGAAGCACACAGGCAGGGTTGATGGAGCCAGTGCTCTACCCTTCCCAACCCTCCGTTCCATTGCCATTCGCTTCGGTGTCCTCTCCCCCTGACCCCACGTCTGCTTGTATGCAAACCTCGCTGAGACTAATTAAACTTTGGGCAGATTAGAACTTTGCCTTGTCAGTCTTTATTCGTGCTTAAACAAGTTATTACTTTTAGGAAAATTAAATTAGCCAGCTATTAATTAATCGACACGCTGCTTTTGAGAGGATAGAAGATGGGGGAAATATATTAAGTAAAACAAGAAGTAATGGCTTGAAAGGAATTAAAGGTGAACAAGTTATTAGGATCCTGTACAAAATCCAAAAAGGAAAAAGGGGTGAACCAAAATAATAATTTTTAAAATGTAGTTTAATAGGTTATGCATGTTAATTTAATAATAACATGTATCAAAATTTGTTTTTATAAGGATTTATTTCAAATAATATAATCAATACTATATGATTTCAAGGGTATTGTTGATGTACAGTCAAGTGCAATATGAGGAATATAACCTGCAATCAAAGTGGATATATGCAGTGCAATCATTAGACAGATGGAGTGCGAAAAAAAAAATCCATAAGCAATCCTTAATACTCGATAATACTCCTGACTGGGTTAACAGCAGCTCAGAATAACGCAAGTTTGGACACAGCAGGGAGAAAGAGGAAGAGGCATTGCACTTTGTAATGATGGTATAAAGGATAGCCAAATAGTCACAACACTAAAGAGATACAAAACCACAAGTGCAAAACACAAGCAAGATATGCAGAAACGCTATTGTCTTACATACAGAACAACATCACCAGCTAAATGATGGACACATTTTGCCTCTCATTTGAAGCTTCATATGCAAGTTTGATGATGCAAATACAAGGGTTCAGGGCTAACTGACTGATCCAATCAGATACTCATTTGGGAATCTAATGATTGGGTCAGACGTCCTGCTCCACATTCAAACATTCCCATACGGCTGGTGGTTTGCTCATGGTGTCAATGTATTGACAAAGGTTTAAATTTAGACTTGTTCCATTGCCAGTTTCAATACATGCAGTACTACATAACAAAAAAAAAAAAAAAAAAAAAAACCTCAGCGTGAACAACAGTTACAAAAATAGAGATACATTTTTACTTTATTTTTTGGAATATAAATATGATTTTTGAGAGAGCTATTTCATTTGTATAGCACATTTCCCACACGTCACTAGTTTCATCTAAAAAAAAAAAAAAGTTTAGGCTTGACATTCATTATACATGTTTATAATATATCTTTTTTCATCCATTACCTGTTCTGATTATCGTTAAAATTAACCATTTTGATGTGGAATTAGGGTAACTAAAATATTTTTTTATAGTGTTTGAAAACAATTTGTTGTATTTCCTGGTATTTTACAATTTTCATTTATTTTATGCTAAAGGAATAGTTTGTCCCAACCCTATATATATATATATATATATACACTGGCCACTTTATTAGGTACCCCATGCTAGTAACGGGTCTGGACATCCTTTTGCCTTCAGAACTGCCTCAATTCTTCGTGGCATAGATTCAACAAGGTGCTGGAAGCATTCCTCAGGGAGTTCTGGTCCATATTGACATGATGGCATCACACAGTTGCCGCAGATTTGTCGGCCTGCACATCCATGATGCGATCTCCCGCTTCCACCACATCCCAAAGATGCTCTATTGGATTGAGATCTGGTGACTGTGGAGGCCATTTGAGTACAGCGAACTCATTGTCATGTTCAAGAAACCAGTCTGAGATGATTCCAGCTTTATGACATGGCGCATTATCCTGCTGAAAGTAGCCATCAGAAGTTGGGTACATTGTGGTCATAAAGGGATGGACATGGTCAGCAACAATACTCAGGTAGGCTGTGGCGCTGGAATCGATGCTTAATTGGTACCAAGGGGCCCAAAGAGTGCCAAGAAAATATTCCCCACACCATGACACCACCACCACCAGCCTGAACCGTTGATACAAGGCAGGATGGATCCATGCTTTCATGTTGTAGACGCCAAATTCTGACCCTGACCATCCGAATGTCGCAGCAGAAATCGAGACTCATCAGACCAGGCAACGTTTTTCCAATCTTCTATTGTCCAATTTCGATGAGCTTGTGCAAATTGTAGCCTCAGTTTCCTGTTCTTAGCTGAAAGGAGTGGCACCCGGTGTGGTCTTCTGCTGCTGTAGCCCATCTGCCTCAAAGTTCGACGTACTGTGCGTCAGAGATGCTCTTCTGCCCACCTTGGTTGTAACGGGTGGTTATTTGAGTCACTGTTGCCCTTCTATCAGCTCAAACCAGTCTGGCCATCTCCTCTGACCTCTGGCATCAACAAGGCATTTCCGCCCACAGAACTGCCGCTCACTGGATGTTTTCTTCTTTTCGGACCATTCTCTGTAAACCCTAGAGATGGTTGTGCGTGAAAATCCCAGTAGATTAGCAGTTTCTGAAATACTCAGACCAGCCCTTCTGGCACCAACAATCATGCCACGTTCAAAGTCACTCAAATCACCTTTCTTCCCCATACTGATGCTCGGTTTGAACTGCAGGAGATTGTCTTGACCATGTCTACATGCCTAAATGCACTGAGTTGCCGCCATGTGATTGGCTGCTTAGAAATTAAGTGTTAACGAGCAGTTGGACAGGTGTACCTAATAAAGTGGCCGGTGAGTGTATATATATATATATATATATATATATATATATATATATATATATATATATATATATATATATATATATATATATATATATATATATATATATATATATATATATATATATATATATATATATATAATTATTATTATTTTATTATCATTTTTTTGAAAAAATGACTGTTCTTGTTTTTTTTTATGCAATTAAAGTCAATCCTTTCCTCAAAAACTTTCCTCAAAAATATATTGTCCTACAGGTTTGAAATAGGTATTTTTTTTCTTTTTTTCTTTTAAACATTATATCTTATTTGATTACATTTGGTTTATTCTTATAAATCATAATGTGGTATACATTAGGCATGTTCATGCACCATGCAGCTTTGCATGTCAATACAGTCATGGCTACACAACGGACAAAGCCTGCCAGGCATATGTGGTCTTCAATAATGTTCGAATAAATATCTTTGGATAGCAGATCATGTCACAGAGTTCATTCATAGAACCCCAAATACATTCTGCTCCTATCATTTAACTGCAGGTGGATTGAGGGATTTCAAACATTAAATATTTCAGCCCTTTTCCACCACTCTCACTGGCTCAGAGGAGCAGCCGTTTAAATCTCTGCAGCATTTTTGTGTGCGTATGTTCCACAATGCTCTTTGCCAGAATGACGCATTCTCTTTGCCAAAGCTTCACTTACAGGATAAACGAGTTCTGAGTGGAGTCAGAGAATACCATCGTTTGGACCATGTCCCATTAGCCTACATCTGTTAAACACGGAACTTATCTGATCCGCAAAAATCAATGTCCTTCGCCCGGACCAAATTCGCTCTCTCGACTCTGCCAGCCGAGGAAAGAGGGGAGCGACGTGTGTCATTTTGCAAACCTCCACATGTTGGCACACTGTGTTTCAGTATGCATCAGCTGCATAGAAAACTCCTTCTGGCTTAGGAAGATAAGCGCATAGAGAAAGGCTGTAGCCCACGGCTAAATCAACTAGGGTAAGCTGCGCAACATCTTCCACTCATGAATGTTTTAAAGTTGATTTTGTATGCGTACAAGCTGAATCATTGGAGATGAAACAAGGGTGTAGTGTTTGATCGTGCTGCAGGCCTAAACAACTGCCTGTGTAGAAGAAAAGCGAGTACAAAAGCCTTCTGTAAGTTAGATACAGACAAATGGATAGATAAAAAAGGGAGCAAATTCAACTGATCAATGTCCATGGACCGTGCATGGCACCCTAAGTCTTCATAAAAATTGCAGTGAACTTACATCATTGATGATTTGAGAATGCTTTGGAATTGCTTTGGTACAAACTGTAGTCCATTCTCTGGACTGCTAAGTAGTGATTCACCATCCAAAACCTTTTTTTCTGCTAGAAAAAGACTTAATCATTGTACAGGAACCTAGACTTACTGGACAAGTCAAATGAAATTAGCCAGTCCACTGACAAGTGCGATCAGACTTCAGTTTAATTTTGGAGGTGTGATAGGCATTATAAGTTGATTTCTGCTACAAGAGTATTTCAGTGAACCATGCTCTATTTCAAGTTTCATTTCATGCCATAGAAAATGAATAACTGTAATTATAGCTTATGTCTAAATGACGTTTGACAGAGGGGGAGAGGAACACAGCTATAAATATAGAAGTCTGCCATTAGTACAGCCTCTAACACTTTACATTACCTTTTCTTGCTCTCTTTTGTACCACATTTTTTTCTCATGTATATCGGAAATACACAATAGCTATGTGTGCATGCACAGATTTTCACCAAACCCATTTCAGATTCTAAAAGTTTTAAACCCAAAACTTTTGCATTTTTGTTTATATTTACATATTCTGAACAAAAATTCAGCCTACTGCACAGTCATCCAGTCACTTTGAGTATAACTATCACTACTGCACCATGAGTATAATTATCATTTTTGCTTTGATGATATACTTAAAATGATTAAAAAAAAAAAATCAGCAAGGATGCATTTATAATTTTACATGATATTTAATAAATGCAATAAACTTTCTACTTATAAAATAAACCTGAAAAAAAAAACAGAAATAAAAAGTAGTGCAACTGTTTAACACGTTTACAAGGACACTTGGGTTGAAATCAATACGACTGATGAATCCAAACACAGTGTTTACATGAACGATAAATAAAGTAATCAGGTAGATGTGTGCATGTTTATACTGTATGTCACACGTTTAAATCGTAATTGATTTTTGACGCACATACTGCATGAATATGCCGCTACTATTATCATCTATTGGTTCTTTGTTTTAAACAGTACACTTCCTGTAATATTTATCTGTCTCTGGTCATGATTTGGAGACGATGAGCATGAACTGCTGTGCCAAGCTGCTTATATTTATCACGCAGTAAAACCCCGCGGTCAGAACCAGTTGTCCGTGGATGATAATCTGACACAAGGACGGGAGGGACATTGTCCTGCTCCACTTCACAGACGCGGAATGAAATTAGAATTTTAGAATTTCGGAAAACTCATTTATAAGACACTTTGGTAACGCTTCCTTTTACAGTACAGTACTTACAGTGTACTTACATGGAACAGGGGTAGGTTTAGGGGTAGGTTCAGGGTTAGTACTAGTTATTACCCAGTAATTGTAGTTACTAAAATAAGTACATAGTATTAACATGGGTAACTGGAGTGTAAAAGGAAGCGTTACCGACACTTTATTCAACAGAAAGAACAGCTCGTTGCGCAAGTCATACGTCATTACGCTATTTCAACATCATTGGACATGGCTGTCTTTTCAGTTTTGGTTTTCAGTCCAAACGAATGTTTAGATGTTCTCTCGATCGGATAACAAAAGGAGTAAACCACCCCTTTCAATCCAATTGAAATTCCAATCGGATCAAGCTCAAGCGGATCCATTAAGGTGTTTACATGAAGGTTTTTTAGTCCGATTGAGCCATCAATCCGATTAGAAGTTGTTTCTTGAGCACCAAATCAGCATATTAGATATTTCACAGTATTACTGTTTTTTTGATGCAATAATTGAGAGTTGATACAAAGAGAGTTGATATTAAATTATAGCTATACATTTGACTAAAAAGTAGTGTTGTTGATCAGGTAGAATTTCTAACTGAATTACAAGGGATGCTGAAAAATGAATCATAATTAATCATTCCGCTCTCATTGTGGACACAGCAAAAACATGAATCGCTCCAGTAGCGGGAAAATTCCATATATGTATTAACATAGGGGTCATTGCAACATTATTATAATTTAAATCAGGGTAGAATTAATCATCATATGATTACACTAATTGACAGGCCAACTAAAAAGGAAAAACATTTTTTAATTCGAGACCTCTGAAAAAACAGATCTCACAAGAAACAGACTCAAGGCAAATACCATGCTGCACAAAATCATTTTCATTATTAATGAAGAAGAACTGAGGGACACAGAAGAAAGAAGGGAAGAATGAGAGAAAATGTATTTTTTTTAAGGAAAGAGCATCTCCCTCTCTCTCCACAAATCAGTGGAGGGAAGCTTCAATCATGCTACAAAAGTGAATAAATGTATGGCTGCAGTGAGCTGCCCTCTTGGGCCTACGCTCTCTCTCTGTCTCAATAAGCTTCTAGGACCACAGTCGAGAGAGACGACCATAACTGAGACGAGCTGAATTTTTGAGAACAGCAGCCAGCTTTAATTTAGGAGAAACAAGCGCGCACATCCACGCACACTCACAAACTGTTTGAACCTTATGTGTCATCATTAAAGAGCTTTGATTTCTCTTCGAAAAGAACAGCAATATTTATGGTTTGGGTAATTCATATTAACATGGGATAAAGGCAGGACGGTGGAGAATGTGGGATGAAAATGGATATCCTTCAATATCCAGCATTTTCCTTCCAACCAAACAAAAAGATTGAGATTATACCCAGTAAACTTCATCGTTTGATTCTGAGGGAACGTGAGTGAGAGAAAATCTAATCCAGAATTCAAAATATTAAAAACGCACACCAAAAGCAGGAGAAAAACAGCCTAAAGCAAAACAAACAACAACAACTGAATAGCAGAATATTTTTTAAAAGATGTCTCAACTGAATGGTAATGGTCCAAATTATCTATTCAATACAAATATGTAGGCGTTTAGAAACAGTGAATGGACATTTTAATTATTATTATTTAATTTTTTTTACAGATGTCTTTTCCCTTGGCGTCTTACTTTGCTTTAAACACACCTCAATGACACATTGTGAATCTCAGGCCTGTGTCATATCACACACACACGCATGCATATATTACTATATTCACAAAGCCTGCATGACAGAAGCATATAGATTCGAGAAGAGATTCGCTGTAAACCCTATTTTAACCATGCGTAGCGAGTTGAAAAATTAACTATAGTGGCAAACTACTCATCGAATGTTTGACAAAATGTATGAGTTGAGCTTGATGCCAGTGCACACACAGTGACAGGTACACAAACATTACTTTATGTTATAGGCTAAGGCTCAATCCCAATTCACCCCTTGGCCCTACCCCTTGTTTTCGAGTGTACCCCACAAGGGCCCTAGGGGTTGAAATATTCCTCTAAAACAATGGAACAACTTTTCATGAACCCGATGTGTCATCAGTCATCGGTGAAGGCTCTGGCGTTAGAGTTTTTACTCAAGAGCTTTGTTAATCATAGGTATAGTATTGTATCAACAATACTAACATTACATATAGTGTAACATAATTGGGGGAAAAAAGAAACAAGTGTAGTTTTACACCCATTTTATCAAGTAGTATCGCACCTCCAGCTCACTGATCTGTGTTAGTGAACATTCTTAGATTATGTGCATCTTTGACACTTCCAGTGCAGACGGACTTGAGACGACGTGGCACAATGCATCACAACACTTCATTGCTAGCTACTTAGTGTAGACAGGGTGTTACACACCATGACAGATAAGAAAGGAAAAAAGAAGGCTCGGGAGGCAAGAACTGACGAACACATGTAAAAAGATGCTCATTTACTTTTACCAGCGTGCATGCACACACACACATAGAGATTCAATCGAGTGGTTACTGTTAAATGTCATATTGCTGAGTGTGTTTTTGCAATGCTGTCTTTCTTTCTGTTGACCAAGAGCCTCAAAGGAGAAAGGGTCATTTATGAGGTCAGAGGTGGGGTCATTCAGAATGACAAAATGTCACAGCACAGTCTTCCATGAGCCCTGGTGACCTTGCTACAAAAAATAAATAAATAAAAGAGCGCAAAAGAGTCCTGAAACCATGGGAAACTCTGGGCAAACTTTCATAGGTTGTTGGTGTGTGAATATGAGATCAGATCACCAAATGGGTGATGTGTTTGTGATGGTGTGTGTGTAACCTGCATGGAAACATATGGCTGTCGGACATCTTGTTTTGAGAGAGGAGACCATATGCTGGTTTTGGACATGATGAGCCTTTTTTTCTGCAGCACAGCACAAATACACTCTCTCATACACACACACGCATGCACAGGATTTCTATTCTTCTGTAATAGGGAACCAACATCTATCCTTCCTCCAGAGGGAGCAAGCTACTCTTATCTTAGCAGGTCAGGGATGCACGGGCTGCGATATATCCCAGACATTCACCTTATATCGATCTGACAACCCAGCATCATCCTTTTCTTCACCTTTCCCAATAGAACACTGAAAAGCCCCAGAGCACAGACGACAAATCCTTACAAGGACTTGTCATAGTAACCGTAAGTTTGGCTGAAATACAGTTTTTTTTTTCTGCAAAAACAGAAATATGACAGTTTCTTACACTGACTGCGTTTACATGCAGCCAATAACCCGTTCAAAACCGGGATATTAGCAATAACCCGGTCGCAAACGGCCATGTAAACACAGCCAAAAACCCGAATATTGCTCATATCCCGGATTTTAAAAACCGGGATATTATACCTGGGGTACCCCTTTCTAACCCGATTTTTTGGTCATGTAAACGCGCATCGGCATATCCCCATAGTGATTTGTGTTCTGCACATGTCCTATTCGCAAGGAATCTTGGTCTTTTGAGTAGAGAAACTTAAAAAAATCCGCGTGCAGTATACCGGAAGTAAACATGACGAGACCAGGTGAAACACGGCACAGCATACTTTTGGAGCGAGCTCAGTAACGTTACCAGCATCACAGCTCAAACAAAGGCGATTGCTACTGTATCTGCCCCGAACTATTTATTATCCGCATGCTCCTGTTGTTGTTGTCTTTGGATACAGGAAGAAGAATCGGAAATGACGCAAATTGCGTCTAAAGTTTATCCGTACGTCAAGACGCTAACCGCGCGTCGTCGTTTACATCGGGATATTGCAGTTCCATGTATACAGGAGAAACTCTCTGCTCACGCATGTAAACGGGTTATCCCTAATGTTTCAGAAACCCGAAAGAGACTTTAACCCAACCATAACCTGAAAATTGGCTGCATGTAAACGTAGTCACTGTTTCAAGGAGATCCCATTTTGGTTTACAGCAAACTATTCTTTGGGACTGTCATTTTGTAAGCGGCAAAACTGGATCTGTTTCCTTAGCTTAATGGACATCTACATTGGTTGCCATGGTAATGATGTAAGCATCAGCACAATGCCAAGAGACTTTCTCATGCAACAACTGAGAGTAGCTTTCACTGACAGGTTGTCAGTATGGAAGAAAGACAAACATTTTTTGCTGCTTATGTATACAATGACATCTCGCTGCAGTGTTGAACTCACAATGTGGATGAGTGAATCTCAGCAACAGAAACATTTTACACATTCATGCATATTGAGTGCAGAACTTCTGACTTGCTTGTTCATTCTCTACATGGCATCTTTCACATAGTTCAAAATGTCAGGAAGGAATGATTAATAATGAGTGCATTTGAACAACTCCGGACATTATAGTGTGCACATTATAAGCGGTATGTTCTGAAAGGGAAGGATGGCTTCTTAAAATCCATTAAGACTCATAAGAAAAATTAAATAAATAAAATACGGGTGTGGTTTAGTGGTGTTTCATTCTTGAATAATTCAGCATTTTTGCACAAACATTTTTTTTACGGTTAAATCGACGTTATCTCATAAGAATGTGTATATGTATTTGTACAGTTATATGTATTTGTTTCTATCATACGTACACATACTTACGTTTTATATGCGCAGAAACGTATAATACTGACGTATTTACAGAACTAAAACGTAAAATATTTACGTACTGAGCACAAAAACGGAATTTATTTACGTATGAACAAATCCACCGACGTACACATTTGTACAATTTATACATATTTAAATCGTAGCATTATGTTTTGACTATTGCCTTCAACTGTCTTATTAAGTTTTTAGTCGCATTTATTGATATAATACTCATAAATATTAACATTTTGCTCGTTTCGCCTGCATGGTGTTAAAGAATACACTATAAAACCTTAAAAATACATTCTTTAACGTAACTTGTTTAACTATTTACAGTGATACACATAAAGCGTTTTCTCCTATAAAACACAACATAAATTCATAAAGACATCAATTTTATTAGTTTGATGTAATCCAAATCTTTAGAATCCATAGCCTACGTTGTTTGCAAGAAACAACTCCTAACTCAGTCTTTTATCCAGTCGTGATCTTCGTCTCCATTTTCAGCAGTGACCGTACATGTCAAATCCCGCGCTGGTGATGAATTCAAATTCAAAAATTGCGCCCTTGAGAAGTGATACGTCATGTTTTACGGCAGTGATATCAAAAGTGTGCAGAGTTATTATACTTGTCTATTAGTTATGTTTTTATTCATAATTGTAATGTTTGTTTACGTAGTTTTAACGAATTGTTATGGGTAGATTTAGGGGTAGGAGTAGGATTGGTGGCTTAAGATATATTTAAATGTCATTGTTAATAAAACTGCCATTTTCCAACACATCTTTCCATTACGTTTAAATCCTTTTTTCTGTATAAAATGGGTATGTTTAGGTTTGGGATTAGGGTTACGGGATCTTACATTTATCTATAAAATGGAAAAAGGGAAATCATACAGATATATTTATGATATAGAATATAAGTAAATAGTTAAAGTTTTGTACCAGTAAAAATGTAATAATGTTACGCTTAAATGTTGCAGATACGTCCATATTATACGTTTCAGCGTCTATCTAAACGTACGAAAAGTACGTTTTCTATCTTTGCAAAAAACTTATAATACCTACGTATTAACAATGAGACCAGGCTGGTTAAATGAATGATACAATGAATCAAATTGTATACTAGGCAAAAAATGGCATGTGAAATGAGCAGTATGTCCGAATTCGCAGTACTAATAAAACAATACTCACAAAGTACTCTGATGACTTATTACTTCTGACAGATTATAAAGTAGTAAAGTAAGTAATGCATTCAATTGACAGTTTACAACCCCATGAGGCCACAGGAGAGGATTTGTCACTGGCAGTTAAGCTACTGTTGCTAGTAAGTCACATGCAAAATATTATGTTGAGTATATATATTATTTTATAAGTTAACAGTTCTATAATAACTGTTATACTATATATAATATAACAAAACAGTTCTAGAATATAACAGTTATTAAAATAGATTATGCATTAGAAAAGCATTGTTTTGTTAGAGCAGGCTCTTGGCCTTAAAAACAGCACAATAATAAAACTAAAATAATGTTCTCATTAAATTTGCATTGAGCGCTGAGAGAAGAAGTGTAACAAGCTATTCTGTCATTAACTCTTATTCGTTGCTTTATGCTGTTGTTGTTTCAGGGGAACATATTAAAGCAGTCAGCTTCCCATCCCGCCTATACGAGTGCAGTCATGCAGATAAGTTTTGACCTTTTTGAACAATTCTTCCCCTCAATGGGACACGTTCAGCTTTCAGAACTGCAATATGATTGTTTTGTTTGCTGCACAGTTGTGTGATGTCTCTGTTGTTATCCTTTTCTTGCTGTTGTTCTTATTCTCCCTCTCTTCCCCCTCACTTTCTCTGCCACTGTAGCATCATTTCATGCTCCAAATTCCAAATTTACCATCATTATCTGAGAAAATGGAAAGACAAAAAAGCAGCATTGCTTTCATTTAACATTTTCTCTCTTCACACTGAACATGAAAACAGAACTGAGTTTTGTATTTGATCTGCGTGATGGTTAGCTCCTGAAGACACAAACTTCAGGAGATAAGTCAGATCTACCATCATTCCACATACTGTTCACGTAGTAAAATGGCGTGCTGTATTAAACAGAGTTAATACAAGTTAAATCTAATAACGCCTTGGGCAAGTATCTCTCAAGTTAGACTGCCTGTGTTTCTTTTTCTATTTTGTCAAAGGTTGAAGCAAGATAAGATAAACGAAAAAAAAAAAAAGCTAAAATACTTCCAAAAGAAATCACAAGATGTATTTTTTTGTGAGTAAGATTAGAGTAAAAACTAAAAGGAGTGAAAATTGAACTAAATGTACCAGTGATTATCTTAAATGCCCGATTAATTGATTTTCCAATAAATAATGTGCTCTATCTCGCATACCCTTCTCATAGGAGTACATTAGCTATGAATCAATGTGAATACAATCCAGCTCATCTTCCTTATTCTCTCTTTCTCAGGACTCTCGGGAAAGGATGAAGCTACTGGATGGTTGGCGAGAGAGGAAATGGATTTGTGTCAGTGTGTTATTGTTCTGGGTCAAACCCCACGTTGGTCTAAATCAGTGGTTCTCAACTGGTTATTGCTTCAAGACCCAGATTCTACATCGGGAATCAAGCGTGACCCAACACACTAACAAAAAAAGTTTATTGTACAAAGCGCCATAGGAATTTAAAATGTATAAAATATAATTAAAAACCGAATGGGGGCAAAATATGAAAAATGACTAAATAAAACAGGGTAAAATAAGGGTATTCATTTTGTTATAAAATTATAAACAAAAGTAGAAATGTATTTTACCAGCTTAACACATGGAACAAAAAATAAGCTACACAATATATTAGCAATAGCCATGTCACTAAGCTAAAAAAAACAAAAAAAAAAAAATGTTTTACTTTTTTCAAGTGGTTGGGAGACAAATGTCTTATTTAAAAAAAAAAAAAATAAATAATAATAATATATATATATATATATATATATATATATATATATATATATATATATATATATATATATATATATATATATATATATATATATATATATATGCTCTATATCTCTTCTGCTTTTGTCTTCTCCTTTCTTCTCCTTCATCGAAAAAATTGTGCACAGAAAAAAAGGGCTTTCAATATTTAAGGTGAAATATGGAAGTGTGTATATTGTGTGTGTGTGATGCCAAACTTGTTTGATTCATTATTAAACACAATCCATTTTTTTCCCTATGCTACAGATAGTGGGCAAAGCTCCCAGCTTTAATTCCCTTGCAATGCAGATTAGAAGCTGAATAACAAGAAAACAGTGAGAGAGGGCACACAAAGTGAGTGCACAATGCCATTATTACTTTTCAGTTTTTTCCTCCACTTCACTTCCACTACGTATCTCAACTGACAGGAAGTACGGTGCTAATGTTTGAGGTTGAAAGACGGAGAACATCCTATCATCCACTTTCAGCTAGGCACAATGTGTGATGCTTTCTGACACTCTCTAGCAGACCATCGAGGACATGTCATTGTTATGATTATCTTGGCTTTGGGGTCTTATAAGGTAACGTAGTAGGGTCGAAAAAAAGAAAAGAAATGGAACTACATCCTGTCTGGATTTGCTGATTACAACGTGATTTTAGGGAGGCAATAAATTAGATTGATTCAAAAAGCCACAGAGGCTCTAACAAGCAAATATGCACAAGTCTCATACACTCTACTTGCAACATTGCATCTGGCCAAGTAACACTTCCTCTGCAAGTTGCACAACAAGAAACAACCATAAATAAAAGCTTTGTGTCTGACTGCTATCCCCGCTCTAGAAACCTCAAGGAAAGAGCTTTGATTTTAAATGGAAATTAATGCCATTTTCCTCTTGAGGGAACCCCTAAAGTCAAATACAGTCGCTCACTCTGATAAAGGCCAGAACGAGCATAAATATGCATTTCATAAGACCTTAAAGGCGACATATCATTAAAAGCCATGACAGTGTGAGCAACACTGCTAGTTTTAAAATAAGGGTAAAAATGTTCTGATGAAGGTAAAATTACATAACTAATAGGAAATGTAGAGCCCGAACCGATAAAGGATTTTGAAGGTCGATACCGATACAAATGTTTTTTGGTTTTAAAAAAAGATATTCCAATATATCGGCTATATTTATTATTATTATTATTATTACTTTTTTTCAGAAACGTGCAAAACATTTACAGATTTCCCTAACATTAGTTATTTGTAGTTATTTATGAGTTTTAACTAAAATAATATGATAATGCATTTTAAAAATAAACTTGTTTCTTTTATTGTCACAACAGAACAGACTGATGATAGTGGCATTAGCAAAGCATTAGCTTTGTGGTTAGCTAGTCTATGATGAGCCATAATTTAGCAATGGATTACATCATACTGCAAATTGTAAAACATACATTTTCAATATAACAGGCCAAGGAGAGATGATACGTCTCATTGCTATAACTGTCACACACTATTAAAGACATACTTCAGTCACATTGTCAAAAGTTAAAAGGACAGTCAGTCAACTACACCGTAACAACGTAACTTAACTATTACTAGCTAATTTTGCATCACTCTCGGATTATTTAACAGTATCAAACCTGGACATGATAGTCACAAATTTTGTCATGCTTATTTGAGTTAAGAGAACTGATGGAGATGTTCTTTTAATTGTTATTCAAGCAATGTATGTCTCGTGACCAACTCAATGAGTGTTGCCAACAGAGTGCCGTCTAGTGGACAAACTATACAACTCCAACACTCATGACACGATTCAAGCATGTTTCGTCCGTTTTTATTTTACTTTTTAAATATTCATTTATTGGACATTATAACTGCCGATACCGATAGTTTGGAAAATGCCTAATATCGGCCGATAATATTGGCCAACCGATATATCGGTCTGGCTCTAAAGAAATGTTTATTGAGCACTAGATAAGCATATTGATATGATTTTTGAAGGATCATGTGACACTGGCGCAATGATGCTGCTAAACAGGAATGTGATGTGTGAGGGAAACAAAAATAGTATTTTTATCTAACATTTAATTGTATTTAGGATGCATGATGTTCTAGTCATGAAATTATGGAAACATGTTCGCCATTTTTACAATGTTTAACTTGTCATTTCTCTTGTAATTTTTTACAGAATGTTATTAAATAAAATATGTGATTTAAAACATGATGAAAATGAGAATTCTCATATGATGGATGGGTGTCCAATGTTGAACATTGTTAGATAGAAAAATGAGTCTTGTAGGAGTTAAAAAAGTGTGTTTTAAGAAAGTCCACAAAGCCAAAAGTGCTGATACTTGAAGATGATGAACCGATTAAAAGAATTAAGCTGAAGTTGATAGAAAGAGTAGATTTAGGAGGCGAAAAAGAACCGAGAAGAGCCAAAAACAGTATTGAAAAACATGTCAGTGTTAGTGTGGTGTACGTCTGTAAAACATCCAGACACAACATACTCACAATTGTGTGTGCTTTGTGTGTCAGAGAGCTCTGAAGGCCAGTGTGTGGATATGACCGCTGTGCTGCTAATTAACCAGGACAAAACTTCTATGGCCACACACTGTGAGATCTCTCGAGGTACACATCTTTACACGCACACACACTCACACAGCGGGAACTCGCCTACAGAGAGATCCAGCACAGAGGAGCAAATTGTCCCCTGATAGCACTCTCGTACACACAAGCTTGCGCTACACACCCTGAAATCACCCGGATAACAATCACACCTGTGAAGCCAGGGATATTTATTTTAGTCTCTGAAATGGCTGATAACTTAATATAAGTGCATATCTGAAATACATTTAAGATACAAGTTTTGTTTTGTTTTTTGGGGCTGAATATAAGTATTTTAGATAATGGCCGTTAGCTTCAAAGCAATCAATATGCTAATGTAAACCTTTAAACAGCATTTTGTTTCATTTGCTGGAAACCAGTAGCCTGGGTTTCCCCATTCTGCCTTGCCACAGCGCGCTGCTAGGCAGTCTGGATACCATGAACCAAATTTCCCCCTGAAATAGGGAACCAATCACAAAATGGGGAGGGAGCACAGGTGCATTTGATAAACGTACAGGCACATTCAATAGACATTCGTTGCACCCAATAATACGGCTCTGGGCATTTGTAAACCACGCCTCAAATACGAGAAAATTTACATGTGGTTTCCAGACCACGTTACATTCTCAATGATACGTAGTCTGGCGTTGGCCAGGCTAGGAAAACAGCCAAAATGTTGAAGATATTCTGCTCAGTGGTCTTTGTATATTTTTTTCAATAAAATGTTCTTCTAAATAAGTCCAACTAGTAATAGCAAGTAGCAAATTATTCATTGGCGGTGTGCCATTAAATAAAGGCTACTGGCTATTTAAAAATGAAAAGTGTAACATTTTATGAGAACATACTCAATTCTATCTCAGCTATAGAGGCAAAAAACAGGTAATTTCTCTCACACACAAGCTTGCGCTACACACCCTGAAATCCCCCAGATAACAATCACACCTGTGAAGCCAGGGATATTTATTTTAGCCTCTGAAATGGCTGATAACTTAATATAAGTGCATATCTGAAATACATTCCAGATACAAGTTTTGTTTTTTGAGGCTGAATATAAGTATTTTAGATCATGACCGTTAGCTTCGAAACAATCAATATGCTAATGTAAACCCACATTTTCTTTAATTTGCTTTAAACCAGTAGCCTGGGTTTTCCCATTCTGCCTTGCCGCAGCGCGCTGCTAGGCAGTCTGGATACCATGAACCCAAATTTCCTCCTGAAATAGGGAACCAATCACAAAATGGGAAGGGAGCACAGGTGCATTTGATTAACATACAGGCACATTCAATAGACATTCGTAGCACCCAATAATACGGCTCTGGGCATTTGTAAACCACGCCTCAAATACGAGAAAATTTACATGTGGTTTCCAGACCACGTTACATTCTCAATGATACGTAGTCTGGCGTTAGCCAGGCTAGGAAAACAGCCAAAATATTGAAGATATTCTGCTCAGTGGTATATGCATATTTTTGACAATAAAATCTTCTTCTAAATAAGTCCAACTAGTAATAGCAAGTACCAAATTATTCATTGGCGGTGTGTCATTAAATAAAGGCTACTGGCTATTTAAAAATGAAAAGTGTAATATTTTATGAGAACATACTCAATTCTATCTCAGCTATAGAGGCAAAAAAAAAAAAAAAAAAAAACAGGTAATTTCTCTCACACACAAGCTTGCGCTACACACCCTGAAATCACCCGGATAACAATCACACCTGTGAAGCCAGGGATATTTTTTTAGCCTCTGAAAGGGCTGATAACTTAATATAAGTGCATATCTGAAATACATTCAAGATACAAGTGTTGTTTTTTGAGGCTGAATATAAGTATTTTAGATCATGACCGTTAGCTTCGAAGCAATCAATATGCTAATGTAAACCCACATTTTGTTTCATTTGCTGGAAACCAGTAGCCTGGGTTTCCCCATTCTGCCTTGCCGCAACGCGCGGCTAGGCAGTCTGGATACCATGAACCAAATTTCCCCCTGAAATAGGGAACCAATCACAAAACGGGGAAGGGGGCACAGGTGCATTTGATAAACGTACAGGCGCATTCAATAGACATTCGTAGCACCCAATAATACGGCTCTGGGCATTTGTTAACCACGCCTCAAATACGAGAAAATTTACATGTGGTTTCCAGACCACGTTACATTCTCAATGATACGTAGTCTGGCGTTAGCCAGGCTAGGAAAACAGCCAAAATATTGAAGATATTCTGCTCAGTGGTCTATGCATATTTTTTTTTCAATAAAATGTTCTTCTAAATAAGTCCAACTAGTAATATCAAGTAGCAAATTATTCATTGGCAGTGTGTCATTAAATAAAGGCTACTGGCTATTTAGAAATGAAAAGTGTAATATTTTATGAGACATACTCAATTCTATTCAGCTATAGAGACAAAAAAAAAAAAAAAAAAAATACAGGTCATTTCTCCAGAAAGTGAAAAGTGCCAAATTAGTGCTCAACTAGCTTTAAGAGCACAATTTCTTTTGATTTAAAACATTGCACTTATCAAACCACTTCATGAGTTCTTGAAGGTACAGATTCCAGTTTGTGATCTCACTGCTGTACATATTGTAAATTGACAGACAAAAAAAGAAAGAAAGGCATTTGATTTAGAACACTCTTCGGCTGAAAGAAGTACTATTTTCAGCTCAAAACGAATTTGTTTTCTGACATTTAGGAATGAGCAAGACTTTGGCACACCGACACTGACCCGAGTTCAGACCGTGAGAGGTGTTCGGTGACTGAGTGTTTGTGGGGGTTTTTCGTTACCAAGTGTATGCCCACGTCCTCTGTGCTCTAGAATAACAAGTGCCCACGGGTATCAGTGGCACACTCATGCCAGTTCAAGCCATGCCAGGGCAGAGCGGCCTAACTGGGCAGAAAACACATTCGCCCCGTGGCTTCACAGAAACCCTATCCAAAGAAAACACGCCCACACACACAATCCTATACCCTCATCCAAAAGCACTAGGGGTGTAAGAAATAAACTGGTTGTGAGTGAGTGAGTGTGTGTGTCCAAGACTTCATTTTCAATTCGGCTGTACACCAGTGCTAAGCACCACCACCAAAGAGTCTGTGCGAGCCATTATAACAGGGCAGCTCAGTAATAGTCTCCCCTCTGACCCACATGAGGCTAGAACAACATAACACAGGAGGAGAGACAAACAACAGATAATCCTCTGTGCACACAACAGCACTGCAATGGAGCCCATTAATAAGAGAGGATTAGCCAATGCTAACGCTACGAGCGTCTTCGCCACAGGAGCAAATTTTCTCTCTATCTGATATCTGCTTATCTCTGCCTGTCCCTCACTCCCTTCTCAACCTTGTCTGTCTGTCACGTATAGTGCTGTAAGGTTTGCAGAGACTGAAAACAATTAAGGGCATATGGCAAGCAGCGGAGACAGGACAGAAGTGGAAGAAAACAAATTGAGACGAACCCTGACAAGTGAAGCAAACAGTTGCAAAAAAACGAAACGTGACCTGTGGTGAGAACATGAAGTCATTTGTTTTCTATTTTTGGAGATGTGATGTGCCAACTTTCTCTTTCTTTTTGTAACTCATAAAAAATAAATAATAATAAATAAATAAAAACACTGTGACTATATCTCACAATGTTTTTTTTTTTCTCATAGTAATTGGACATTTGCACTGGATATTGTGCTTTTAGAGTATAGAGTATCTCTGGTAATTGTGACTTTAAATCTCCCAATTTTTCCTTTATAATTGTATACCACACATGTGACTTTATATCTCAGAGTTGTGCAGAGTTGTGTTTCTCATAATTTTGACTTATATCTCACAATGTGATATTTTCTTCGTAATTGACACTTTGTATTACATGCCGCATTTGCAATTTAAACCTTAAAGGGCGGGTTTACTGCGATTTCACTGTTTTCATTTTAAATAGTGTAAGCAGAGATATCGTCTTTTAAAAATCAGGAAGTAAAATTGCCTACAAAAACGACTCGTTTTGGACTACAGCTGGGTTATGGTACGTCACTAACCCACACATTTGCATCAACCACTTCCTCCGGAATATGCAGGAAAGGGCATGCGTCGAGTGAGTTGTCTTCACGCAGCTGTCAGGACTTCTGTGTTTCGGGCTTCCCACGGACACTATACTTCGACAACAATGGATACAATTTGTGTTTGATTATATTCCTGAAAGTGACGATCGTAATCTAGCTCTCTGTGCTGCGCATTTACGAAGACAGCTTCCAGAATCTCCACGAGTTCAACACTGGATTAACGTAAACAAGAAACTGTTTCTAAATCATGAAGCAGATCCAACTTTAAAACCAGCAGTTAAAAGTCAGCAGTTGTTGGACACAATCTGTAAGTAGGCTAAGACTTCATCATTTTAAATGTATTTGCATGTATAATTCCTGACGTAGCGTTGTGTTTTTTTTTTTTTTTTTTTTTTCAAATGCCAGTGCTAGCTTTGTAGGCTTTATGGGCTACTAGTTAGGCTATTTTGTGTCTACGGCAAACGCGTACAAACATTATGGACCTGAATTTTGTAAAGTACTAATGTTGTAAATGTATTTTTCATATATATATAGTAGTTCTGAGGGAGTGTTTTCATAGACTCAGGAAGTCAACCGCTCGTTCAGGGGAGAGGGGAGAGCGCGGCTGACAATAAAGGTGAAATTAATGAAAAATAAGAGTAATAAAATAAGAGTAATAAAAATAATTTTTCTTTTAAAAAAGAAAAAACACGGATACATGTTATATTGCACCCCATAAACACAATCATGCAAAGAAAAAGAGCAGTAAACCCGCCCTTTAAGTCACAATGTAACAAAAGTACTGGCAGATTATTTCTTCTATATTGTGACGCACATCTGAGTGAAACAAATCATCCATGGAGTGGACTTGGTTTGAGATATTAGAAGGGGATGGAGACAGATCTGAATGTGAGCTTGCAGTTGATTTTACAAAAGGGGCAGGATTTAAACAAACAAAATTATTGGAGGAGTAACGGTATACGTCCCAGATAAGTAATTTTCCCAGTAGATCGGGTCAAAATAAATTTACTCTAAATAAATAAATGTGATGCGATCTGGAAAAACCCACCACATGGTGAAATTTGACATATTACAGATTTTGAGACCCTATTAAAGCTGGGTTCAAGCCCTTTCCAAATCTGTTTTTATTTATTTTATCGTTTTTCGAAGTCGGCTGATCGCTGATGATTTTCAGAAACGGAATTTTGAGAAAAAAAATGGTTTAATAAACTGTCCCGTCCTGTTAGCAGGACAACTGGCAACTGGCCTTTTTTTCATTTAACATATTTTAGTAATCATCATAGATTAGGTCTTATTTAAAAGCTTACAAATTCAAAATTCATCCAGTGTTTTGAAATTGGACGATTGAGAGGCGAACAAGGTCTTTTAAGCGAGCAGCTTCAAACTCTGTTGTTCTCTTGTGCTCCATATCACACCACACGATAGACGCTGGATAAAAAAAAAATAAATAAAAAAAATTGCATGCTGTTGTAGTTCACCCAGGACTGGACTTATTCTATTATGTGGTTTATTTTGATAGGTGAACTGTTTTTGTAGTGTTAAGAGAAGGAGAGCTAAACTGGAGATATTGTTTTTTTGCCCCTCAGCGCATGTTCTTAAAGGGGTCATAAACTGGCTTTTTAAATGTTATTATATTGTTGTCTGAGGTAAATTTATGGCGTTCACTTGGTTTTTGCATTCAAAAACATCAAAATGAATAAGTAATAGGCTATTTTGTACCCAAGTTGTGAGCCTACCTGAAAAACGGTCGGTTTTTTTGGGCGTGTCGCACTGAAGACTTGGAAATAAATGCCCACTGCTGTGAGTGGATAACAGTTTTGCATATTATAATGAGTTTAACTCACCCTTCGGTGCACGTGGGGAAAGCGTCCAATGTTGTCAAATGGCAACCGGATTTACCCATGTTCGACCAAGAGTCCGTGTGTTGAGATCCAATATAGACGGCACAGTACGTTCTTATCTTTATTCTAAATCGGTCTGCAAATCCAGTCTTGATTACAAAACAATCCTCAGTGAAATGAAGCGACAGTCCACGATGTTTTACCCTCATCAGCTGGAACGTCATTAAAAATAAAGTTTATCCATGCAGTCTTATTGGAATCCAGAGGAAGCTTATGCAGCGACTGTCTTCCACAAACAGGCACTGCACAATATTCTGTATAGCTCCGGTAGCTTGATCATGCCTACCTCGTGAGTTTGTCATCACGAGGTAGGCATGTATGTTATGCTACTTAGCTATGCGTATAATGCGCAAATCGGTGGGCGGGGCTAAACCGGCCGTGTTGAAGCAGGCGTTGATCTTCTTCTGTGGGGGTGGTGTTTTAACCCCGTTGTTGACGTCATATTTCCCCACTTTTAAAAACAAGTCGTTTGTTGAGGCTGGTGTCAATAAAAGCTTTTATTGGACTAACAAGGACGTTTTCAGTTCTGAATTTTACAGGATATTCTTATAATATGATGACCTCTTAGATGTCAAAAGCTCAAGGAAAATAAAGAGAAACGCAGTCTTTTCAGCTCTTTTCGCTATTTTTCAGCTATAAACTAGTGCATTTTCCCAATTTATATTCAGAGATGATAAACAAGATGTCATAGAATAATAATACACCCAATTTTGAGAAAAAAAAATACATTCAATCTAAATTAAAACCTTACTGAAAACATACCAGCATGACATCCGACAGGTTTTCCCAGATCACATCACACATATATAAAAGGAAACATTTCCATGGATGTATTGTTCATAATAAAATGCATTTAGAAAATGGGAAAGGTGATTTTCATTTCATACCTACTTTGATCTCATAATTATTATTATTGTTTCTTTTATTTTAAAGCAGGAACTAGTTTCCATATGATGATAGAATATGTGAAGTGAGTCAATCTAAACAATCTGGACATATGAATAATGCAGTCAAAATGGAATGGATTAACAAACAAACTGCCAATCTTTTTCCTATTTGAAGATGGTGGAATAAGTAAAATCTGCATATACAAAAGAAGGGATAGTCTGTGGAGTGTGAGAGATGGAAGGTAATTTGGAAAACAGTGAGGAAGGAGGTGGAGAGAGTGGATTATGCTGTGAGCTGGCGCTGTCAGGCTTGGCTAGGCTGGCACAGAAGCGCAGCACTATAATAAGCACCCTCTGTTTGCCCAGCGCTAGCCCAGCATTGTGCCAGTTCGAGTGGACGAGCCAAAACCGACCCACAAAACACTAAAGACCTCACTAATGGGATTCTCTTTACAGTCAGGCATGTCATTAGCCAGCCTGAGCAGGGCACTAGGATATAGTCATGTGAGGACCCTTGGGGGATATACAGATCTGAGAATAGTGGGATCATGTCTGTATATCTGAAACTAGAACACATCTGTGCTAGAGGAGTCGGAAATGCGCTGAGCATGTGAGTTTGCATGTACTGATTGATGGTGTGGTAAGAGGTAAATGCCCTGTTTAGCCAAACACTGCCTCACACCATCTGTCTAAGAACATTCACAGCCGGTTCACGTAGGTACTGCCCTTAAGACAAACATACAAATGCAGACACACATGCCTCGAAGACTTAATGTTCACTCAAGCCTACTTATTCAGACAAAATGATTGTGTGTGAAAGTCCGGGGGCCTTTTGCCACAGGGCAGCACCTAGCATGTCAAACAGCATTTTAAAGGCAAGAGGCAACATTGTTTATTTGCTTATACAATGCAGGGTGATTGAAGGAAAATTATTCTATTGCTTTGATATCATTTGTACTCACAATTATGATTTAAGTAAACTTAAACCTGATTACCACTGGAACGAATCAGGATACAAGGATTTTTTTGGGGCTAGAAAAATCCAAAATATCTTGATTTTGTATTTGTAAAACTTATGTATGTATATTTTAGAATTAGAAATGTATAGGAATTCTAGACATGACATTTAACAAATCTATCTATCTGTCTGTCTGTCTGTCTGTCTGTTGTCTGTCTGTCTGTTGTTGTCTGTCTGTCTGTCTGTCTGTCTGTCTGTCTGTCTGTCTATCTATTAATCTATCTATTAATCTATCTATTAATCTATCTATTAATCTATCTATCTTTCTGTCTGTCTGTCTGTCTGTCTTGTCTGTCTGTCTGTCTGTCTCTATCCATCTATCCATCTATAGAATATAGTAATTAAATATATAGTACAGCATAAAAAAATCTACTTTTTCCATCACATATAAATTCAGAACTACGAATTTAAATTCAAACATAGCAATATTTACACCACATAGCAATATTTTTACGTCACATTTAGATATTTGAAAACACACACACACACACACACACACACACACACACACACACACACACACACACACACACACACACACACACACACACACACACACACACACACACACACACACACACACACACACACACACACACACACACACACACACACACACACACACACACACACACACACACACACACACACACACACACACACACACACACACACACACACACACATACACACACACACATATATTGCATGCAAAACCAATCTTATTCCTTTAAAAAGAAACAAAGCGAGAAGCTTAGATCTTCTCTAGAGGAGCTGTAGCTATGGTGGACAATGATATATATCATTAATTAGGGCTTCAAGTTATGGTTTAATTAAATGCAGTTGGATTTTAAATACCTTCAGTTGCTAGCTGACATCACCACTATATCTCACAGCCCACTCGTACACACATACACGATGTGTTTGTGCAAGGTGTGAGTGGAAAAACAAAAGCACGTCTTTCATCTTGTCATCAAGCTCTGCCCGAATTAGAACTTGAAAATAGAGTCGCAGTTTCCTGGGATGTGTTTTGTGATTACTGCTACTACACCCTCTCAAGCAAAACACACATACACACACACTTGTACCCTCACCCTGTACTCCTTTAATGATCCATTCAATATTGTTTTGGGCCTTAAATACCACTCAGAAATAGGGATAGCAGAAACAATAGCTCTGTTGATTTCTTCCTGCTGAACAAAAATGTCACATTCTGTCGTCTCTCTCCTTGACCACCTTGGGTACTGATATGCAAATGCCGGAGTGTTGTTGTTTTCGCTCTGAGACATGAACAAATATGTTGTTGATCGCTGCTTTATGACTGTGTGAAGGGAAAAAATATATATATAAGCACTGTCTACTTCAAAAACACATTTACAGTTCACCTAAATAACAATTCAAATGTGTTTTTTCATTACGCATTTTGTCTTTCATCAGCTCTTGTCTTCTTTTGCAGTTGTCATATTCGACATTCTCAGTTTCTTGTGACTTATAAAAAACTTATAACAAACACCATCAAGATTACTGGTCACTATGTGTATGTGTAGAGGTTTTGTCACTTTTGATCAATTTACTGCATCCTTATCCAAATGTATTATATAAAATATCAAACCAAATACATTTCTTTTAGAAAAAATATTACACAGTATATATATATATATATATATATATATATATATATATATATATATATATATATATATATATATATATATATATATATATATATACACTAACTGTATATATAGTTATTTATTTATAATCACAGTATACTAGGACATGTATGACATATGACATACACATGAATATTATGCCAATACCATACATGAAAATGTTCATTCAGTACCATGGTATATATTAAAATACCATGGTACCAGCATCTAATATCATCACATTGTTTTCTTTTTTTATGTCAATTAAAAATGTGTCAATGTCAATTCCAAAAAAACAGCTGGTCTCATGCATTCAAACCACTCATCTGTTAGTAAAACTACAGACACAGCAAGTGGATGTTGATAAGTCCATTTATTGTACTAAAAATGGCTGAATACAAAGTACATTCACAAGAACAGCACTTTCTGCTAGAATGTCTGCAGAGCCGACAGAATCTTTATCACTGGCTTAATGTAAGTAAATGACTCATGACATTAATCTAGCCTTTCTATCTACTGCTTTTGTAATCACTGTCTCAGACATACAGAGAAGTAAAAATCCATACTGTATGTGATCATAAAATAACTTTTTCACATTACGGATGTACTGTCAGGTGTACCATATATTCATATATATTTGATAAATATCATTCAAAGCTAGTTACATATTTACACATTCCCAATGCAGAGACGGAGGAACGTCAATTACTACAATATTCACATCAGTATGTGTTCAGTTCAAAGGCAAACGTGTATTGGCGTCTATGTTACATTGTGGCACAGTCATTGGTGTGAGGCAAATTGGTCATTGCCTTCAGCGAGAGAGAGAGAGAAGAGAGAGAGAGAGAGAGAGAGAGAGAGAGAGAGAGAGAGAGAGAGCGAGAGAGAGAGAGCGAGAGAGAGAGAGAGAGAGAGAGAGAGAGAGAGAGAGAGAGAGAGAGAGAGAGAGAGAGAGAGAGAGAGACTGGAATGGAGTTTATGTTACAGCCAACCAATCTAATCAACAAATGTGACTGGCTGATACTCTATGGCACTGAGCTCCATTTGGGGTTGAAGTAGCCAAAACTCTTGCTTCTTTTCACTTAGGGGAGACGAGAATTGGAAAGGAGACAGTATAAAGCAAAGTGCAAAGTATTCATTAGATTCGGTTCCAAAGCAATATTTCCTCTTTCTCATAAACCATTCCTAGTTTTTTTTTTTTTTTTTTTTTTTTATGTAGCAAGATGAGAAAGTCTGAGTTATGGGAGGAAAATAGCATTGCCATATTTGATAAAAGGTCAGAGTGCATTAGAGAAGCTAGGTTCTCTAAGCTGGGTGGTTTTTCAATGAATGTGAATGGTCTGTCTATAGTGAGGAGTGAGGAGAGTGTATTGAAAAGGAGGAAAAGGGACAGAGGAAAAACATACCTACCAAACTTTGGGTGATTGCAATGATATAGAGAACTCCAGTGGGGTTCAAATAGGACAGGAGAAGAGAGGAAGAGGGTAAGTCCATATAAAAGAGTTCATAGCAAAGGGAAGAAATGCACAGCGGAGAGGCAAAAATGAAGATATCATAAATCCATTAGTCCAAATTTCTTGCAGTGTCCTTAGACGAAATATATCCGCTGAAAAAAACTGCTACGGAGGAACAAAAACGTCATGGTTGGGTGACAAACATCAGTGGACAGATGCCCGTTTTCAGTCAGCTTTTCCTTTCTAACATTGTCCATTTTTATTTTTTTTATTGTTTATGTGTGAAAAAGGTAGTTATAATATATATATATATATTCAAAAGATGAAGAGATATGTGAAATGGCAATCTGTGTCAAGAGGCAAGCTCTGTCTTACTCCCGCAGAGCAAAAAGAAAAACCTTTTGGAAAAAAGGAAGAATGTTTAAGGCAGTCTTTTTTGGCCTGGCCCTCTTCTTGGTCAACGCCCGTTACTGCACCTACAAGAGGATAGATACGACTTACTACTCACGTACTGGAACGCAATACATCCCATGCAAAATATATAAACTATATATAAATAGTGCAATTAAAACATATATTTGGACGAATATGTGCAAACAACATTAGGTGGTGAGAAGAGAAAGGGGGCAAGACCAAAAACCTGCTCTCTATCCATTCAAAATGTGGGAATAGAGCTCCTTTACTGTTACCAATAGCCTCTATGCACGAACCTTGATGACGTGTGTCTGAAAGAATCTCAGTCGGCGTCTTTACTTCCGGAAGCGCGTTCTGCAGGCCAAGTGTATAGCGGCAAAACTTGAATAAAATCCATTTTCTCAGAAACGGAGACAACAATTTTAGAAACGCTGATTCGCTAGTCGAATTTCATACTGAATATGAGAGAATACTAACCCTCAAAGTTGTTGATGTAGCTCAAAATATATAATTTAAATAACTTCTCTTTTTCACTCTTGTGTGACAGCAAACTGCCTTACAGTGTTGTTAACATCATTCACGTTAACCGCAGGACGTTTTTATAAACAGCAAGTGTAATTTGACACTATCTACACCTAACGCAAAACCGGCTTCTGACCACAGACTGACACAGCACCAGAAGTAACTGGGCATGCTGAAACAAACTCGGACGCGATCGTGCATAGAGGCTATTATTACATTTCTTTTGCTGTAATGAACAGTTTTACATTGCAACTGTACTGTATATGCCATTTATGTCACACAGAGAATGTACAAAACTTTTTTTGAGGGTAAGTTGTCTTTGCAAAGTTCATTCATGACTGATTTAAACAAACCTGCCCCCCTATAGTCCACACTTGTAGGACAGCACTGCCCAGATGGCCATGCTCTCATTATTATTATTTTCTCTCTCTCTGTGCTGTCGACCATTACAATACATAGAAACCTAGCATTATTATTGCCAGAAAACACAAAATGGAAAAAGTCAAAAGTCCCCAAAAAGTTTCCATACAATCCCTGTTCCTCATCACTAAGATACGATGTTGAGATAGACTTGTTACACAAAACAGAGCGACTACGGTATTTTTCCACAATAGTTCCTGCTGGCCCACACTGTTTTTACAGCCAATGACTGATCCAGAGGTCTCTCACAATGTTAGGACACAGACTCCTTACGCAGTAGGCACAGCTTGCCTACCGGGTGCAGATCAGCAGGGAGAAATGCAACTGACATTTCATCTCATCAGTAGGCAATGAGGCACTGCACAGTAACAGTTTCTGCCACTGCTTCACTGTACCCTGCTGACACAAACACCAGCTGCTGCAATCTGTCCAGAGACCAGTGTGCGCCTTACGGATCCTGCATGTCACTAATGCAGACACAGACTTTTTATCACTGCATTAAAGGCAACGCGTTGGCTTTATATTCAGGGCTGCCTGCTGCTGACCCATCGTTTTTGACGCGCAGGTGTAAGCTACGGAAGTTATGTAATGGAAAGTTTGAGATTTATTTAAGATGATTTATTTAGGATGATTTAAACGTAAATGTATGGTCATTTTAGAAGAAAATTTCAAATGGCATTTAGAGGCTTTTGCATCTGAACTCTTCAAATAAATATAAATAAAAAAATCTGAGAAGCTAATAAAATCTTGTAGAGCCTTGTTTGTTCTCTTTTATTTTGTGTTGTTTTTAAAGGTGGACATGAATGGATGCATGGACGAAAGACACAACATAGGCTGAATATAAGAAATTACACATTTAGCATGACCATAATTTCACTATTGGATACAAGATTTTCTTTTTACCGAGTGCACATGCACATATATAAGCAGTCATTGGTTTATGGCCTTAGGTGCACCCAACAGGGCTTTTAGTGGCCTTGCTCAAGCTGTTTTCTCAGATCTAATCACTGAGACAAGAGCCCTTCCCTAATCCTGGTCCTCACCTCTGCAACCTCGACATCTGTCGAAGTGTGTGTAGGCAGGCAGGCCCGTGAGTGTGTCGGGAGCATCTGGGCGTAATGAGGCTCACAGCCTGCCTCTGTACCCTGTCTAGCACCTTCCCATGAGCACCTGCATCAGAGGTTACCTCCTGACATGATGTACTGTTGTTGTTCTTGCAACGGGATCCCTTCCACCCCTCTCAACCCAATTATTTTCAATGAGGTTTGACTCTATAAATGGGCAACCCCAGAGTTATCTCAGTGCGCAAGGTTTATACTCTATTCATTAAAGATGTTACAACAATTAATACGTTTTAAAAAAGGTTCGACAGATAAATAAAGTGTTAAAATATGTGTGAGAAAAAGGACGAGGCAAAAATAGGTACAGTACCATTAAAGTTTGGGTTGATAACATTTTTGTAAAAAATACCATAAAATAATGGTCTTCATTGTCACATGATCCATCAGACATATAGTAACTGTGCATATTTTAGGGCAGTGAAACGATTAATTCGCATCCAAAATAAAAGTTTGTGTTTACATAATATATGTGGGTGCACTGTGTATAACTATTTTATAAATATATATAAATACACACACATGCTTGTATATATTTAAGAAATATTTTCATGTATATACTGTATATAGATTTATATACAATTTATATTATATAAACATATATATATATATTTTTAAAATATACATGCATGTGTGTGTAATTAGTTCAGTTACAATTACATGTATATATATATATATATATATATATATATATATATATATATATATATATATATATATATATATATATATATATATAATATACACAGTGCACCCATAATATATTATGTAAACGCAAACTTTTATTTTGGACGCAATTAATCGTGATTAATCATTTGACAGCCCTATATAATTTATATGCAAGGTAAACTTCTGATTTAGTACATTTTGTAACAAACATCCAAATAACTAAATTATGGTCTACAACATACAAAGTGTTCATACCACTTACATCAGTGAGGGACTGATTGACTTATTTAATATTCAGTTTTAACCATATATTAATTGCAGTTCTTAGTAAGCGGCCAATTACATGCTGTTTTATTAGCTTTATTCCAATTATTTCAATGTGCTTTTTAAGCCATTCCCTATAAACAACAACAATATGACTTCATCCAATTGGACAACATTACCATCTATTTATCTGCTTTCTATTATTGAATGTATTGTGGAAAAATAAACAAAAGTTAACTAACCATCTGCTCACAGTGATCCCTGTACACCTCAGCCAGCTGGTTTAATAAATTACACATCCTAATAAAAACATTTTATGGTAAAATAAAATTAAATAAACAAAACAAAAATCAAATTTGCAACTCTTCAAAAGCCCTAAATCAAGGAAAATTTGAGACCTCCAACCCTGTTCCGATTATAAACAATGACGACACATGGGGATAATCAACAGGCGCTTGTTCAAAACCTTTAACAGGAAATAGAGTAAAAAGCGTGTTACGCCAAAGGCAGATGGCCGCAGTAAGTGGGAGTGTGACTGTTGTCAGCCTAAGCGAGATGCATTTTTCTGTTGTTAGCACTTTAAATAATTGTGCTGAGGCTAGTGATTATTTGCATAAACACCACTTAAACATAGCTCAAGAGCTCTAATCCCACACCAAACAGCGTGAAAAGAGAGAGAAATGGAATACATTGAGACTGAGAGGAAGAGAAGAGAGGATTGCAATATGATTTTTCAGGCATTCAAATAAGCATTCCGGAAATAAAGCAAAGAAAATAAAGAAGGATTTTTTTTTTACTTATTTGAATTTGTTTTGTACTTTCCAGCAAACCAATAAGTCTGCCCGAACACGTTCCGAGTAAAACAACTATAAGCTGTCTGTCAAAAATGGCAATAATGACAATTTTGGATATGGGTCAACTTTCATTCTCCCTTCTGCTATCTGTCTTTCCGAAGGACGATAAATGGTGCACCGGCGTCTGCCTGGCAAATGTGATCAAACTAGCACTGACGACTCATTGTTTGTTGATGTCTTTATTTATCTCTTCCTTCATTCGTCTACTTTCTTAAGGCCATTATTCATGTTGTCTATATCAGATGGCTGAAAATAAAACTGTCTCTGTCTAACTAGGTGCAAACAAAGTGCTGGCCTCAGAAAAACTCCATATCCTCCATTTCGAATCAACAGCTGAATGACTAACTGTGATTTATGGCTGCGGAAGTGTCATAGCAACAGATTTTATGAGATGACGATGAACTGATTCGTGATATAGACCATCTACTGTCTGAGAAATGTTTGCTTTGACAGCAGTGCGACTCTATTTGTTTGTTTTATGACTGGAGCAGCTACAGTGGCCTTGCCGATGCTTCAGACAGTCAGCAGTCACTTGGCTTCGACAAAAAGTTCAGAAACTCCGAACTTCATTAAGAAGCTCCGAGACATTCAAGGTCCTTCTTTTGTCCAGGCGTACGGCACTTTAGTGAATTCATTTCTGTGCTGTGAAACATTCGGCTCTGTGAGAGACATGTTATGGGCAGTGCGGGGGAGGTTTGAGGGTCGACCGCATGAGTAACATTTGTTATTAACTCTACACAGTGAGACGACGCAGCATGGATGCAGATTTAGACATATGCGCGCCCTATAGGCCCAGCGTGGCACATTGAAGCATAGTGAGGGTACCTGGTCCCAGCTCGGAGACGGTATGTGTGTGTCTGGGCTTGACTTCCAAAACCTATTGAGGGTGCCTAGGAAAGGGATGCACCCTTGGCATCACACAGAGCACAGCAGCTGTCGTGTTGACCTATCCGGTAACACCATTGTCCTAACCAGACGCGACATGACAATGCGACATGTGATAAAAGGTATCTTTTCTGCATTAATCCGAGTTTTGGACAACGATAAACGACAAGTATGTGCAATGCCAGAGCTAGAACAACAACATACAAAGTATGACAATTAATATCAGTGATAGTGATTGTGTGCTTTTTTATTGTTAACAAAATTTTAATGTTTAAATACATTTTGCTTGACCTTGATCATAGCCTCTGAAAGTGAATAAATTCACCTCAGATCTGGAAAATAAAGGCAACAAGAACATTCAAACTGTGAATTCAATCTAACCAAACAAGTGTATTATATGTCAAAGATGGTTTCAGGCACTCTCTATGTAGTTTTTATTCATTTTAAAAATTGTGTAATATTTAGGAATTTGATTATTTACTGATCCATTTCTGTGCAAATGCAGATCACTTGGAAACATGCCCATGCTTCTGATTGGCTGTAAAAGTGGTGTTGCGTCTGGTGTGGACAGACAAACTAATTGTCTCTGGAATCGTATTGTAACACGGACACGTTGCCAGTCAAAAGCTTTATTCGGACGAGATTATTATTATTATTATTATTTTGAGTGAATTATGAACACAGAACATCTGTGATTTCATGTATTGATTAAGATGTATTGACAGATTCTTGTTAGTAAAGTCACACAACAGATTAATAAGGAATTCCATATTCAAATCATGGAATGAATGGACCTTAGTGAGGGTACTGCCAAATTCATTTATTTTTTTTAAATGAAGCTGTGAGAGATAGAAGTGTATCCAATGGATTGCACTATTGTTTACTATTGTAACATACTGATTGTTCAGATGATAAAATGTCTTTCTCAAAAAAAGTAATTATTACTTACACTAATTACTTACTTATACTAATTCAATTTTTTTTTTCCTCAGTGCATGCAGTTGTTAGGGTCTGGAACTCAATCCCAGCAGCCTCATTTTCATCCCTGTTAAATGCAATATGGTATCTAACCTAAGGTCTATGAATCAATGTTTGAACGAATACAGTTGAATGAACGCGTCAGTGACTCACTTGCTAAAACAGTCACTTGTTGCCACCCAGTGCAGAAAAAGGGTGCAGCAACAAATCCCACCACTATATATATATATATACATATATATATATATATATATATAGAGCTATTACCAGATGTAAAGTAATTTAATTGCTCTTATTTTTCAATCTTTCATCTTTTCAACTCTCTCTGCATTATGATGACATTGCAATGTCAAAGTAAAATAAAAACAATGTATACCCTAAGCACATTTTCTCAATAGCATCATAAAGTTGTGTGTTTACTGTATGTGTGTGAGGGCCTAGTTGAGATGCCGCACCAGATACTTCATCCATGAGCGCTCAGCTGTAACTGCCATGATGTCAGAGGATCTATCCAGCCCAGAGACAAAAGCACTGTGAGTGACTGTTTAGAGATCCAGGCGGCACTGACAATGACTCTGTGAAGGGAGGGGGAACGATTCTGTAACTGTCGAAGCACCGGATCTGAAAGAGACTTCTTAGACTGCTGGAGTGTTTCATGCATTCCTCTTTCATTCGTTCTGCACTTCCTGCTTTGGATTTTCTCAGACGACAGCTCACTCATTCAGACTGAAAAGAAGTGGCTGATACAATAAAGGCAAGGTTGTCTAATCGTGTGGCCAACTTCATCTCCATGCCAACATACGACTATTAATCCTCTTAGCTAGCACTCGGTTCTCTTGCATCTCATGTTTTTATGTCTACCTCCCTCTCATCCTTTTGCCATCCTCCGTTTTTCTTTCCTACGGATTAAGTATTTATGGGGCAGGGGTTGTTTAAGCTTCATGTTGAGCCAAATGTCAAAACTTTTTTTTACACTGCTCTATAGAATACTCGGATTTGAATGGCCAATTGCAGTATTTGCGATCCCTTCCTTGAACAATGTTTAGTAAAATACAAAACCTAACATGTGTCACCAACGCATTCTCATCCCAAGGCATCATATTCAATGCTTTTGCCAATGCGTAGACATCCAACGCACATGGCACCCTTTAGCGTCCATATCATACGCACAGACAGTGTTGGGGAGTAGTTAACTACAAGTAGCGTAGCTACTAACTTAACTACATTTTTCAGTAGCTTGGCAGTAGCTCAGTTGCTTTTTAAACAGTGTAGCTTTTCCAGTAGCTAACTACTTTTTGCAGCAAGTAGCGGTGTAGCGCGAGCAAAAGCTACATTGCTACAATGTCGAGCCTGCGTGCCGCGAATCAGCGGCGATGCAAGGATATTCTTCTTCTTGTTAGATTACAAACTCCTTTTTGCCATTATCGCAACCTGTTGTTTAATCACGCATCTTGCGGCTAACGGTTCACTGACGTACAGAAGTCGGTTGACACACCCATATTATGATTATATAGCAAGACGTGACGGCAGATTTGGAGGACGGAGAAATAACTAACATACCCATGGCCTTATTTGTCCAAGTTCAATCGAGTATTTTTGAGAAAATGTTCTACATGCAATTTACGTTGGATGTATATTTCGTTCTTGCAATGTTGTAGGCTATTTGTTGTACTTTTGACAAACAGTCAGAGATATTTTAGTGTTGTGTGTAATAAAACAATACTCTTTGAAATCGTAATTGCATTGCATTTTAAACACTAAATATTTTACTTAAAACATTCCTCAGACACTTATTCAGTTATTTATAATATACATTGTTCAAAAAGCAAAAGTAGTCTCAATGTAGCTAGCTACTTTTTGATTGTAACTTGTAGTGTAGCTAACTACTTTTCCAAACGGGTTAGCTTGACTGTAGTTAAACTACTTTAACTTACGAGTAGCTTAGCTTCCCCAACACTGCGCACAGAGTATGGGTAGGTTTATGTCTGGGGTAGGGTTAGGTTTAGACCAGTAGGAGGTGCCTTCTGCACCATATATATCTGCCCTTTTAATATTGACGCTAAAGGGCGCTGTGTGCGTTGGATGTCTACGCATTGGCAAAAGCATTGTATATGACGCCTTGGGATAAGAACGGGCTGGTCATACATATGCATTATCATATGCAATCTCACCACATCATCTCGCCACTACACTTATAAAAGACAACAATATTTAGTTAAAGTATTATTGTTAATTATTGAAAAAAAAATCTTGCACCAATTAATATTGTTCATTAGCCTAACTAGAGTTTCCAAGTGGTGCAGAAACTTATTGCATTAATATGCGTATAATATGCGGTTCAATATGCATTTATCTCTCAAATCAGGATTTAAAATGGTGTATTATGACTGGCTGACTGCACATTGCCACTTACATATTTTATTCCTCTTTGCTACAATTCATTGCAAAAGCTATCTGAAAAACTGTCAACTGTCATTCTAGGCTTCTGTAAAAATAATACATATACTTTTAAAATAGTTAAAAACACATCTAGCCCAGAAGAAGGAAAAAAAAAAACAAACAAATCAATGAAAATTTCTCAAGGATGAGGTTTTCGTGATCACACAAATCTACAGAGTAGATGCTAAGTGACTGTTTCCTTCCTGCCACAGGCTTCCACTCGTCAGATCACAGTCTATAACAACTCTTTGATCACTAGAGACAAGAAGAAAAGTGTGAGAGAGGCAGCTAATTGCTTGTTGATGGAGATGAAATCCATGTTTTTCACGTGAACTGGCATCGGTCATTAAACTGGCATGCTTCGTTAACAACCGTGCATTCTGTTGCTTTTCATTGCAACACATGTTTACAGCAAAGACCGCTGTCAGACACCGACTACACACCTGGTTAGACCTCAATTAGATATTGAAAGCTTTGATCCATTAATTTATTTTATTTCATATAGTTTGAGCTCTTTACTTGGTTTTCTTCTCCTTTTGCTACCCTGGTTCTACCTCGGGATGCCCATCCCACAGTTACTACAGGTTGAGCCAGCTCCAGTTTGGATCCAACCTTTGCAATGTTTTCAGGTGACACCAACATTTCAGATGATGTTAACTTTGGTTTGACATTAAAAACTTTCAAATATTATGCTTATATTGTAATCATTACAAGCACAAGTTGTAGTTGCTACCCAAGGGTTGTATCACACCAAGAGCCATCAGTGGATGTCTGTGGGGTTTTGCTGTGTGTTTTCTATACATTCGCTCTAGTCTTGAGTGTTTCATACATTCCTTTGTTCTGCACTTCCTGCTTTGGATTTTCTCAAATGACAGCATACTCATCAGACTCTGTAAAGAAGTGGCTGATACAATAAAGGCAAGGTTGTCTAATCATGTGGCCAACTTCATTTCCATGCCAACAAACAACTATTAATCCTCTTAGCTAGCAATGGGTCTCTTCATCTCATGTTTTTATGTCTACCCCCTTTCATCCTTTTGCCATCCTCTGTTTCCCTATACATCTCAGATATTGATTTGAGATGAAACCGTTTTTCAATTTTACCTGTTTGCTAGCTTACGATCCATTACAAAACAATTGCCAAAAAATGGCAGCAGCTGTGTTTGTATGAATCAAAAGAGAGCGAGTCTGTGATAACATAATTAAATATCTGTACACGAAATATTGATTTGCGTTTTAATATTTTATTAGCTCACCAAACACAAAACTTCCACAAAGAAAAACTGTTCCTCAGCGAGCGTATTGCACCAACATCAGTTACCTGGATGAGCCTGTGTTATTAGTTTGTACCGGCTGTTATCAGAGGATAACATATCTCTGGATGGCACGATTGACCAATCAGAATCAAGTATTCCACAGAGCCGTGCAATGAAGATAGTTATTCCTTACACGCAAGTGCAGAACACACGTTAGTTGGCAATCGCCTGTAGACCTTTTGGTGTGTTCAAGCGCATATTTTTGGCCCAGACGCTGCCGGTCCAAAGCAATTACGTTGACGTTGGCTTTGTATCATGACTTTAGCTTACCTGAATTATGAAGTGTTTAATATGTACTGTCTTATAGCTGTGTACTCTTAAAATAAAGGTTCCAGCAATGCCAAGAACCCTTCTGTGAATAGAACTATTTTGATTTTTTTTTTGTCCTTTTTTTGAAACCCCTTTTTTTTCCTAAAGAACTTGTTGTGCAATTGATGTTAAAGGTTATTCATGGGACCATTATTTTTAAGAGTTTATATTACTACCAAGTTGACATATTGATACACATTTCTGGCTGATAGCAAAATCCTTTTTAATCTGTTACTTTAAAACTATTTTCTGTAAAGCTGCTTTGAAACTTTATGTATTGTGAAAAACACAAGACAAATAAACCTGAATTGGGTTAAATGATGTGTGATAGGATTGTTAGTGTGCAGGATGGGTCGATATATTGAGCAATCTTTTTGTATGAATCAATGTTGTAAACGCGTATACGCTTATACAAGGTTTTCCTCTTTCGACAACACACCGACATGTATTCAGTGCATCTTTCTCCCATATTCCACTAGCTCAGATTCCTCCAGATGAGTGGATGTGCTCTAGTGACAGCAGCTGACCCGTGATGTGTTTTTCCTCCCCCTAAGGAGTTGTTAGTGTGGCTATATACACATGCGCGGATGCACTGTGCAGCCTCCGAGCACTATGGGACCTCTCTACAATCACTGGCTCCTTTCCACAGTGTGAGCACGACTCCCTGTGCCCTGGGCAAGATCAGACCCCACTGTTCCTCCAAGGGTGTGAGCCTGTGTGTAAAGCTAGGAAAAGAGGGAGACAAATGATAGAGACACCCCTCTGTTTTAAAATCTGCCGTAAGCTCATGTATAAATGTTACTCAGCCATCCTTTGTGTGTAACTACTTTGTTTCTTTGAAGCTTTATCTTTGTTTTGCAAAAAAAGCCTATTATAACTGCAGATTTGTATTGGGTCAACGGCATGTAATTATTATCTGGGAAAACAAATGGAGATGAAAAGGAAATAATTGATCTTTTTCCTGAACTCCAAAAGAGAAAAGGTCTTTGGCTATTTAGCAGCTCATTTCCAATAAATTATGCTGAATTCATCTGTGAAGAGGCAAAAGAGAGAGACGGAAATCTAAAAACAGAGGGAGAGAAAGGGAATAGTGCGAGACAGACCCGGTGTGCCAGTGGGAAATACTGTAGGTAGCCAGACACCACCCAACATGGCCCCTAGTGACCAATGGAAAGCAGCCAACACAATACCTCAATGCCAAAAAAAAAAAAACAACAAAACTGTTTGTTTTTCTTCTTTTCAACAAACTTTGTTTTATGGTAACCCACTCTTGTTCTCCTTTAGTAATACAAGTGCACTCAATCAGCTCTTGTTTGTCTTGGTTTATTATGACACCTACCGGCATGGATGAATTAAGTTCTTGCTTAAACTTCATAATGAAAATCTATCCAGACAATGCATTACTACATTGTTGACACTGCGCTGATGTAGTGTCTTGAAATGGATGCATTTGGTCAAAAATTGCTGTGTTAAGTTTGCAGTTGTTATTAATATATTATTATTATTATTATTATTCAGTTTAATGCGTAAAAAATATTAAATGCAATTTACACAGAATCCTTTTTTTCTGTCATCTTTTGGCTTTGCTACAGTATATGATCACGGTATTAACGAGTGCTATTAAACCGTTCAAATGCACTCAGAACCTGTACTCAGATGCTGTACTGCGAATCTGTGAACAAACACCCAAACCGCGTGTATAAGAATGGCGAGCTCAAACGAGTTCTCTTCCGCACTTGAACGAACAAAAGAAAAACACACACACAAAATTAAGTCGACATTCCCGCTTTGACGAGTTAAAGTATTGAATGAGTTAAAGGATTAAATGGGCATAAAGCAGCAGCAGTCTCATCCCAATTCGTCATATAACTGACGGTTTGAGGCGTCTTTGACCATTCGTCAATATACGACTATTCAGGGCCCCCTTCAAACGTCGGTCAGATGACGGTTATGGGATCCTAACTCTACCCCATACCTAAACCTAACCCTAAACCCAACTCGTCACCTAACTGACGTTAAAGGTAAAGCGTCAGTTGTATGACGACCCGGGATAATCATCTACCGATATTTAAGGGGGCCCTAAATAGTCGTATATTGACGAATGGTCAAAAGACGTCCCAGTGTGATATCTGCGACATGTGAGACTTTGTCATAAAGTGGCAGCAGTCTAATTAACCTGCTGCTGTCTGTCATTAATGTTAATCCTAGAACAAAAGACAAAGATATATTCACTCACTATTCTTGACTGAACAACTTTAATGTGTAGCTATAAAAATGATTAATCTATATTAATTTTATAATTTATTCAGTAATGGCTGTATGTATATTCTGTATTCTGTATACTTACAGTACCTCTTAGACCTACCTGGAAATCTTAAAGCACTGTTTACAAGCACTGTAAGGTATTTGATTGGCTTAGAATGATAAAAATTGTTCCACTCTTTCCAATTGCACTGATTGCTGCCATGTCTATTTAAGTGTTGGCTTGAATGTAATGTTTCAATCTATAGTGTCTTAACTCATTGACATCTATTGTCTGCAACACATTTCTTCTCCCTCTTCATCTTTCTGCCATTTTCTCCTCTGTTACAAGAAACTCTTTAGCCTCTTAGAAGTCCTCGTCCGTACTCCTAACAATTTTGAATGTATATAATTTTTTGAATGTTTAACAATTTTTGAATGCAATATTAAATGTTAAATTGAGCTTGTTAACATCATAATGTTGAATTGGGTGGTCAAAAGAACAACAGTGTCGTCACATGGATACAGAGCAGATGGGCACTGTTTCTAATGAGAGACATCTGGGTGTTTGTGTTGCATCACATTTCACCGCTCACTCAGTGCTAACAGGGTGTAAAAGTTAAATGTTCATTAAAATTCAGTGAGCGACAGAGACAAACTTTTTTTTTTAATTGACATTGTCTAAAGTTGTGGATTTTCTCACTGCGATTTTGGAGAGGACGGGAGATACTGCAGGCTCTTGCCCATTCTGACCTGTCTGTATCATGCAGCTACAGGCAGTTCTGTAATGGTGAAGTGCGAAGCCTCCCAGTGTGACCTCTTATAAGGCCTTCAGTGACAGCTTTGAATGACAACATGAGTGACTGTTCGACATGCTGCACTCAAGAGAGAATGTCTCCAGGGCATGATGTGCTGGTCTTGTATGAAAAATGTACACATACTTGCTTTCTGAGCAAAATAAAAATTCATGAGGGTCTTATGACTGCAAACAAGGCAGAAGGATGGGCATTTACTAAAAGAAAGGGGGAAACAGCAATACGAAAAATAAAACTACATCATAAAATAAACAAACTGTAACTAAAGCACTTAAAATAGCTCCCCTTATCTCTTTCAGTCCGACCTCAGGATTTGGGCCCGGGTCGAACTCTAAGCACCCTCGCATGTTGTGAGGACTTCAGAAGTCTTAGCCCCATGAATCTGTGGTCAGATGGTCTAAAACTGAGCAAGTTAGTGCAAACCAAGTTAAAATAAAATGGATCATAAAACATTCCGTAAAATTCAAAAAGTTTATCAAGTGTCTAA
This sequence comes from Hybognathus amarus, assembly GCA_030378365.1. Classification (NCBI taxonomy): domain Eukaryota; kingdom Metazoa; phylum Chordata; class Actinopteri; order Cypriniformes; family Leuciscidae; genus Hybognathus; species Hybognathus amarus. Next base: position 542,472 of record JAQIUQ010000550.1, read on the forward strand.
CGCACCACTTTTACATTCATGCTTCAATGCACCTTTTTTATTAATTTACTCATTCTTATTCATCTATATGATTACTTGTTTATTTAAAATTTGGTTAGAGTCTTTCAATCAGTTCCAATCTGTTGCCAGCGTAATCCTAATCTTTCGTTCAATAATCAGTGGTCCTTCTGGTAGATACAGGGGTGGCTATGCTCTGCCTTTGATGGGATTATGTAACGCTCGCAGCAGGATCCAGACACACAGGAGCGTGCAAACAAAAGATGAGCCCTGTAACTCCCCTTATCCGCTCATTCTATAAGTGGATTTGATGCGTGGCCATCGTACCATCATGCCTTTTTCTCCATATGCTTCACTTCAATAAAGGAGAATGACGACGCACTGCCGTAGGTGCAATCGACCCTCGAAATATTGTTCCATACATGTGACTTCATTCAGCCAGACTGACTGGTTTAGTGAGAGACTCCCTGAAAGAGTTGTAGCCTCATGTACGAATTCCTACAAGTTGCCAATAACTGGGGCATGTAAAATATATTTAATCTGTCTGTTTAACTAAATCCACAAAGGTGTGCCAAGACATACGCCTTAATTCCAAAGGCCAAACCCATCCCGACTTCAATTTCAACAAAGATATTTGAATATACAGTAATAAATGAATGTTAGTTGCTTACTTTTTACAAACTACTCTCTATAGGCTAAATAGTTGTTTTTTTATGAAATCAAGTTGAACATTTCTTAACACTAGAAGTGCCAGAATTCAATAACTACTAGAACTGCCACAAGCGGTAATTTTGACTGTTAGATTGCAAACACTATATCTTTAATGATAAATACTTAATTGAGGAATTAATGCATTTATTGTATTAGGATATATTTTATAAACAAAACAACACCAAACTGTAGATTTTAAAAAATTATATAGCGCTTTCATTGACTCAATGGACACCAAAGCGCTTTTACATTTGCCTCACATTCACCCATACATACACTCATTCATACATTTTTAGTGTCACTGTTTATATCAGTTCTTTATCAGACCGTTTGGATGTTTCCTGTGTGTTTTTTACAAAGTAATTCCTTGTTTTTATATATATATATATATATATATATATATATATTAGGGGTGTAACGATTTTCAAACCAAACCGAAAACCGCTATACTGAACTCACGATTCGAATCGCGATACTGTCATTGCGTACCGAACACGCAAAAACTGCCTTATGTTCAGTTTACATGTTTTCAAACAATGTGTTGTGTGTTGATTATAATATCTAAAAAATAAATAGCATCTGAATTTAGGTTAAAAGTCTTGGCTACAACTTTTTTATGTTATAGTAATGTGTGGCTCCCTATATAGTTTACAGCATTAGCAGATTTTTTTTTAATCCTTGTGAAACGTTTAATTGTAATTTAATTAATTTAAAGACAAATACCTTTTTTTCATTAAACTACTGTTTAAAAAAAAGAAGCCATTTTGGCACACACAGACACTAGTGTAAGTACTGTGCAAATGGCCATTACACATGTTAAGCTCATGAGATGAGCATTAGACAGAAGTGTTTGACAATGAGCTAATGATAAACTTAAAGATACAATTGGGAAGAACCAGATCTTCTCCTTTTAAAGTGATATGAAAACTCAAGCATGGTATTCAATTAGGGCTGTGCAATTTTTGCACGTTGGTGTGTGTTTTCAAATTAGAAACCAAACACATTTAAGTGTTAATGAACATTTCACATTCCATAGGAAGTGTAAGACCACACACTCTCTTTCTCCATATCTCTCTCACACACATATACACATTAACAAACAGTTCTACAAAGAAACATACAGCATTCAGAAGAAGGGATATCACCTGAAGTGAAAAATGGCTTAAAAAAACAACACTCACCCTGAAAAACAAACAAACAAAAAACCAAATCAATAGCCACGGATGGTCTTACCTCAGAATCAAATATCCTACTTCTTAAGATTATGCCTCAACCCTTTTTCTCTAAACCCTTACAGTGCCCAGAGCTACAGAGCTTAGACAGAGAAGACACACACACACACTTTTCCTAAAACTACTTTTGCTTGAATGCAAACACGAGTAGTTTCACTAGTTTGGTGAATAGCTGATGCTTAAATATATATACATCATAATTAGCAAAGTGAGATCTATTGAAAAGCTCATTCTGATTTGTTGACGCCTCAGGAAGGGCTAATGGTGGCCACACACTGTGTGATTTTCGTCTGATTTTGAGCCGAATTGCGACTCTTTCGGGTTAGACCAATTTTCAGCATTGTCGTGCGTCATGTGTCATGTTTGTGCAGTGAACAGGGAGAAATAACACAGTCTCATCCCAATTCATCATATAACTGATGTCTTAGGACGTCTTTTGACCATACGTCAATATCCGCCTTTTAGGGCCCCCTTAAACGTCGGGCCGTCATACAACTGACACTTTACCTTTAACGTCAGTTGGATACATGATATCGTATAGGCACAATCCAGGGGTTTATCACAGATGTTATAAGTTTATCACATATAGAGTGAGCAGTGAAGTCGCAGCTCGATAATCGGACCATAGTTTGAGCACATAAATCCTGAATTTTAGCTTTACAGCACATGCGATTTACTCGTTCAGTGTAAGTAGGTACTGTGCTGAAAACGCACAGACATCGCACAGTGTATGTCCGCCTTAAGCAAACCTCACAGTGTCATATAAAACCCCACAACCTGCAAGTCAATGCTACCTCAAGAAATGCTAAAGCCTCAGCAAGAAATATGTTTGGTGTCTGGCGTGGGTGTGCGTGGGAGTGTGTATGTGCCTATCTGGGAATAAGAGCTGGGAGATATTCCAGGAAGTTTTTCTGCTCAACCGGCACAGTTGCTCAATGAAAGCGCCTGTGTGCGTAAGCCGCTTGTACCGCAGAGCGTATCTTTAATGAGCTCTATCCCTCTCTCCCTGACTGTTGCATGCTGGGATTACCTTTTGGGGTCACATCCATCCTAATCCCATCAGCGCAACATGGCTCAGAAACCAACAAGCCACTGCTTACGTCCACAGGTAGACCTTATGCTACAAAGCTCTGAATACGTTCCTCACCCGTTTTCTTTAACCCTTTAACTGTCTGCTCAACAAAATGGTTGAGCACATTTTGAGTCACTATTTTATTGAGAGGAGTACCTAACTTAATTCAAACTGACTGAGCCATCTCGGCCATCTGGCTGAGGTATGTTATGCCCAAAAAAAAAAATGATAGCACTTGTCACAACACTGCTTCTATATTATATATATATATATATATATATATATATATATATATATATATATATATATATATATATATATATATAGCCTTAACTTTACAAAATTATGTTACCTGGTCCCTTAAGTATGTTTTTAATATTTTTTTTCTAAAACATGCTCAACCAAACGGTTGATTTGGCACATAATGCTTAATTGTCACCCCCCTTTTTGAGAATGGACATTACAATGCACTATTCAACATTTGTTGTAATTCAAGTATGCTTTGGAATAAAGACCTAAGTTTAGTCTTGTTTTAAAATAAAAGTATGAGAACAAAATTATAAAAGTATTAAAATGTTATGGAAGTTTCAAATTGTCATTAAATTCATTTTACTATAAAAATTACTATAAAATCAAAGCCGTATATCTAACAAAGATGTGTTCCAAATTTGAAGCTGATATCACAAACATTTCTTATGAGTTCTTATGAGATTTTGTATAGGCGTAATACAAAAAAATGACATAAATTCCATTGAATTTAATTGTATGCATTAATGCTGCAAAAATTAATTTATGTCTAAATATTACTTCTGTTACAAAATAAGGAACCTTGAGACTCAGACCTTCCTGACAATGTGTTTTGTCAAGACTAGAAAAAGTTTTGATCATAAATTATGATGGCCAGTTAAAAAGAATGGTAAAGTATGTGTATGAATTTGGGTACCATTTTTTTACCATTACGTGCCATCTCAACCAATTGGTAGAGGCGGCTATTTTAAAAATCATGGGATATGTTGAAAAAATACATTGAGTGTGGTTATTAGCGACATAAGGAGATAAGAAATGAAAAAAATTAAATAATAATCTTGGTACAGATTTCAAGCATTCAGCAGGGAGATGAGATGAGTTTGGATGGAGTGAACTCAAATCAATGTTCCGAACCTCAGAAACCAGGTTCTGATTGTTTTGACGGGGATCAACCTTACTGAAGGTTTTTTGTTCATAGAAGCTTGAATCCTATAGTGCATTGCAGCAGGTGAAAGTAGCACACATGCATGCATTATAGATGTAAACTGGGATTGCTTGATACAAGACAGAGGAGAACGAGAGAGTGAAGGAGTGAGCCATGATGGATTGCAGAGAGGAAGCAATGGTTCAAAAGTCCTTACTGTAAAGAACAGATTAAGCTAACAGGAAGGAAACAAAATACATGGAAATACAGTGCTTTTTAATAAGCATAGATTAAAGTGTGATTAAAAGCATGTATAACAGCTTCCAAATGAGGAAAACTGAAATTACACTTCATGCACACACACGCACACACCTATCAGGCCATTCATCTCTTGTTCCTTTAGTTTCACACAATGCAAAAAACGAAAAAAACATAACAAAGACCACAATGGTTTGGACCAATTAAAATGAGCACACATCCATCTAATGTATGTCTCAGAAAAAGCAGAGACTGCATATTTGAGCTTTTTGCATCTGCTTCATGGACAATATTCAACTGAATCATATATTCAGTCTGATATGTCTCATTATTAGTATAAAAAAAAAGTCAGCAATGTATTTCAGAGGATCAATCTCAGTTTTTGCACCATAAAGAGTAAAACACATTGTTTCCAGAACAATACTGTATAAACCTACTGAAATGGCTGCCTATCCATCGGTCTGTATGTCCATCCATTTATTCAGTCAGTCTATTTCATTCAGTCTCCTCTCTGGTTAAAATGTAAGTAATTAATTGTTGAATGTGTTGATCGTAGTTTCATGCACTATAAAGACTTAAAACGTTTTTCCATGACAATGATAATTTAATTTACCTTCCTATATGTCCACCCGTCCATTTTGTCCATCCAATCTGAAAACTCAACAATGGAACATTTAGAGGAATGTTTTTGATTGTGTTAATTGAAATGGCAGCTAATTGGTTCTATTTGTCTGTTCATATAGTAAGAAATATCTTATCATTAGCTGAATAGTGAAGCACAGCAGTGTAGTTCAGTTCAGATCAGTTTGTTTCCCCAGTGTTTAACATCCACTAGCTGTTTTTGATGTCATGTTAAAACTAGTTTCATCTGCCAGATACACAGTCTTCTTACTCTGAAAGTACAAACCTATTTCTTTTCATTGCAGAGATGCTTGTACTCAATGTGCAGTAACATTTTTAGTCACTTTTACACACATACACACCAAGCCCTAATCAATGCAGAGAGGAAAAAGAGGAAAACAGCACAAAGTCAAGCTGAGTAGGCTAATAATACTGACACTCCAGTGCAAACTGTAAATCAACATCAAATCAATGCTTAATCAATGTATTCCTCCCCTTTATCAACCTCTCAATAAATTACTAAACACTAGCTCCAGATAAATGCTAACACCACAAGTCTTTCCTCTCACTAAGCTCGCAGCAGAGGGTCTCTGGTTTAATATAGAAGGGATTGTTACTGTTGAACTTGCTGAACCAGTGGATTATGAGTAGGTTAAAACCCAGTCAAAATCCAGCTAAGTGCCAAACCCAATACCAGAGGTAAAACTAAGTGCAGTTTGACCTCAGGATAATGCTAAAAATGTTAGTGTCTCAGTTAAAGTCATTGCTTGAGGAAAATGTCTGATTTGCCAAGGAATGTTTGGAAGTGGACCACCAAAGATGCATTAAATAGATAGAACGTGACAAAGACATTTAGTAAAGCTACAAAGAATGTTCATTTCAAACAAATGCTGTCCTTTTTAACTTTCAATTCATCAAGAATCCTGAAAAAGGTGTGTTATAGTCTCCACAAAAAAAAAAAATCAACACTGATGATAATCAGCTTATTAGAATGATTTCTGAAGGATCATGTGACACTGAAGACTGGAATAATGATGCTGAAAAACAGCTTTGGCATCACATGAATAAATACATATTAAAACAGAAATAAATACAGCATTGGTGCACCTAAAATACCTCTTTCAAAATCAAAAACTTATTGACCGACATCTTTAAAATAGTAGTGTAAGGTTACCCATAAAAGCACTGTTTGTGTGTCTTGTTTGTTCTATTGTATTTATACTGAGTACAAAAACACAAGAGTCTAAAAGAAAAGGCTGCCATTGGTTCATTATTATCTGTGATGAGCCAGGACAGGGTAATATCCCTGCTAGAGAGAATTCATAGATCTTCACGTCGACTGACAAATGAGACACTTAAAAGCAGGACAACTGAGGGTGTAGCAGTGGAATACATTCTTAGTCCTATATTCTGGCTCCAGCGGTCACTGGGACTTTGCATGAGAAGTGTGCGATTGCTGGCTTGTGTATGTATTTTGGCAGTGGGCTGGTCAAAAAGTCAAGCTTCGAACATGATAAAGCCAGATCTCTGTGGCACACAACGACAGCAGGCTCCATCAATAAGATGATAAGAGACAATCGCTTACAAATACATATGATAGAAGGCAAGCATAATCAAACACATGCAGAAGGGGAGATAGTCATGGAGAACATTACATGGGGAATGAGTTTCTGACACCAGCGATCTTCTTTCACTTTATTTAGATGCATCACCTTCCCCTAATTCTTTAACTTTTACTTAACAAATGCCTGATATGCATGAATTTACATACCAAAGAAACCACTTAAGTATGAAGTTTCACTGGCTTTTTGGCCTTTGTGGACTCTTGGAACACACTGTTACTGGGTTAATATGCTAACAGTTGTGTAATATCTCCCAATAAATGTTTTGAAACATCATAAACATTTTCCCAAAATCACAACTTATATTATCCATTGTAACAATCTGTTTTGCAGTCTCATCCCAAGACGTCATATAACTGACGTCTTGGGACGTTTTGAGCATACGTCAATATCCGCCTTTCAGGGTCCCCTTAAACGTCGGTTCAGATGATGTTATTGGATCCTAACTCTACCCAGACCTAAACCTACCCTTAAACCTACCCTGTCACCTAACTGACATTAAAGGTAAAGCCGTCAGTTGTATGACGGCCCAGGATAGGTGATGGGGTAGGTGATGGGGTAGGTTTAGGTCTGGGGTAGAGTTAGGATCCGATAACATCATTTAACCGACGTTTAAGGGGACCCTAAAAGCAGGATATTGACAGTATGGTCAAAAGGCATCCCAAGACGTCAGTTATATTGGTACAGTTATTTTGGGTGACTTATTAGTTATTCTAATCTCTTTATATTAGTGCAACTTCTAATATCATAGCTAGTTATTTATATATCTGAAATAGAAAGAATAAAGTAACACTTCCACACATTTTGCACACAATCATTGCTGGATTAGACATGAAGCACAGTAAAAAATATATATTATTTTATTTACTTATAGTTTTACAATGAACTAATTTTGTCAAATTCACTTTTTTATTGGTAACTTACTTTTAACAAAAATTGTTGGTTGTGATGGAAATGATGCCACAACTAAGGGTCAGGCTTAATTGTATAAAACAAAAATAACACTTCAATAATATCAAATGTTTTTTGGATAATATATCATTGTTTAAATGCAATTTATATACTTCTTTAAGATGGATTTTCACATTTTTATATTTAAAGTTTAGTAGTGAAAACAAAGCCCATAGGTTCAAATACTTGCGCTGATTAAATGTAATCAGTTCTGATAAAAGCATTTGCTAAATTCATAAAATTATCTAAATTGATGATGCAACGTTTTAATATTACCTTCACACAGCAACAAGAAAACCATCAAATCTGTTTTCATAAAAATCAACCAATTGATTTTAAATCAACCAATGTGGCTGCACTTAAAAATGCCTGGTTTCCATCCCTCCAAATGTGGCTTTAATAATACAGTACAATGAGTGCAGACAAAACATCCTGAGAAAGATTGCACAGGCAGAAAAAAGGCATCTTAAACTTACCCCACTATGACTATTATGGCACTGTTTTACATCACTACTTTAGCTTTTCCGAATGACAATTACGCCTCCTGTTTAAGACTAACAAACATCATCCCACGTTTAATCAACTGTCTCATTCATTTCCAATTCTAGAACACAGACAGTGCAAGTCCAAAAGCTAGCCAATTTAACAACTAATCTGCCGATTAACACCGAAGTTGTATAAACTGTAACGTAAATGATAGGGCGAGGCATTTTAGGAATCAGCGTGGAGGGGAAAACACCTCGAGTCTGCTTCAGAGATGAAGTGAGAGAGAGTTATTTGATTAAGGGAAACACACTTCTGCACGTGTTAAGTCTTTCTACTGGAGACTCAAAGCAATATTCGAATTACCTGCTCAATCAAGCCCAATTTACTGCTAGAGTGGAAGGAAAGCATACAGACTGTAGTGGGACTGAACCACACTTTTCTTACAGAACGAAAATAGAGATAGAGAGGGAGAGAGAGAGTCAGGCTTCACACCAAGAGTCAGTATTGATCTTGAATCTATAGTGCCTGGGTGAGGTGACATGGGTTCAAACATGAGAGCTCTTCATATCTGGAAACAGCTTACTGCCTACTGAGACACTATGGCATTAAGTAGGCAATGGACAGCATGAGCCATTCTAGTACACCTACCATTACTGGTGTATGTGTGAAACACTCCGTTAGGTAAAAGTGGGCAGCGAAGTTTCAAGCACACCCAGCAAATCAAACCCCCACCCCTTTACCCAGCAGGGCCCCGTTTCCATGACAACCCTAGCTGAGAGCCCCAGCAGGACAGGAGATAAACAAGAAGCCATATCCCTACCACTGGGATGGGAGGCCCACCTGTACGTGTCAGGCTAGTCCTTTGAGATCCACCTAGCTGGCTTTATCCTCTGAAGTTGACGGACAGCGAAAACAATATCCTTTAAATTAGAAGCAGCCGTCAGTCCCTCAGGAAACAGCAGGCCTGGCAACAGTGGCATGATCAGCAGTGGCTAACTCCTAAGCTCCTTCTCTGAACTGGCAATGGCTGTGGTGGCTAATTCCCCACACTGGCCACGTACCTGGCAACAGCGGCTAACTCAGTAGACTAGACACAAAGGTGGCGATGGCAGTAGAAGCTAACTCCCAGAGCGAGATTCAAGGCTGGCTAAAAAATCCCTCTGGACTATAGTGTGGACCAGCAACAAGCCCTCAGGGATGATAAATATATAGAGTAGCAAACCGGCCCTAGAGGCGTGAACAGTTACAAACACGAATTGCAAATTTCAGCTGTGTACACTTAGAGCTTGCTAAGTGTCCCTCCATCGCATTTCAAATTCTGTGAAATGTAAAAGTTCCTCAGAATTTGATTCCAGTGACTATGGATTATGGACTATTGAGGTATAAATGTAAAGAAAAATAAATATTTGAGGGATATACTATTATGTCACAATTACACAACTAGTGGAGAATATAGCACTTATGCTGAAGTCGCAATTGCGAGATATAAAAAGTCATTAATGTGATATACAGTTAAACTGAAATATAAAACTGTATTTAAAGTCGGCATGAAATCAAATTTGACAAATCTTCTTTTTATATGTAATATTGTAGTGTTCATTATAAATGATTTATCCGTGCACTTCAATATTATTATTTTTTTAAATTCATGTACCCTTGAAATCTTTAATCAAATACATTACCCTTCCCTCCCCCATCGAAACGACCTCTCTCTCTTTTGGTCACGTGGAATGGCAAAAGGGTGCGGCCAGATCCGTTGAGGGTGCGGTTGTTGGTGCACCACCTCTCAGAGAATCGCATTCAAATTGTTTGCAACGCCCAACCTCTAACGATCCAATTGATTACCGAAGGATGAAATCAAGTCCTGCCCTACATTTTTTTCTTAATTTCAGAAGCCGTTTCACTTGGATATATGTCACGACAATGAAAAAATGACAATCTCAACTTCCGTTTCACGCCGACTTTAAGTATTTGAAAAATAAAGTAATTGTGAGACATTAAGTCACAGATTAACACAGTCTCATCCCAATTCGTCATATAACTGACGTCTTGGGACGTCTTTTGACCATTCGTCAATATATGCCTTTTTAGGGCCCCCTTAAACGTCAGTAGATGACGATCCCGGGTCGTCATACAACTGACGCTTTACCTTTAACGTCAGTTAGTTGACGAGTTGGGTTTAGGGTTAGGTTTAGGTCTGGGGTAGAGTTAGGATCCGATAACGTCATCTAATGACGTTTAAGGGGTCCCTAAAAAGGCATACTGTATATTGACGAATGGTCAAAAGACGTCCCAAATTGTCAGTTATATGACGAATTGGGATTAGACTGCACTGCACAGATTTGTATATATTTTATATTCAATAAGTTACAATTGTGTGATATGAAATTATATTGTATGATATAATGTAAAAAGTGAAATAGAAAATAATAACCTTGATATATACAAGTTAATTGTGTAATTTTTTTTTCCAGAATTTTGACTTCTCACAACTGACTCAATATCTCAAAACTGCAACTTCATATCTCACAATTTGACTGTAATATTTTCTAACATAGATTTTTTGGTTACACTTTATTTCAATAGTCACTTTAGATGTTCTACTAATTAAGTAACTTTTCAACTACATGTCAACTAACTCTAATTAGAGTATTAGTATATTATAGTAGACTGTCAGTAGACTGTTAGGTTAGGGTTAGGTGTTAGGCTTTGGATTAGAGAATACGTTTACTTTGTAGTCGCCAAGTTACTTATAGTCAGTAGAATGTCTCTTGGGGTACAAACTAAATAAAGTGTTAGCAGATATTAAGCTGACAGTCTACTACTACTCTAATGAGAGTTAGTTGACATGTAATTGAAAAGTTACTTATAGTTAGTAGAATGTCTAAAGTGGACTATCGAAATAAAGTGTTACCGATTTTTTTCTTACTCTGAGGCGGAAACCATAAATAACCCCAGCATGTGTGAGAGAGGGGAAGAAATCCACTGTATTTGTTTCACTGTGAAAATCTCTCAGATCCTGCAAAACGAATAAATAATTCATACCTCATATTTGGTTAATCAAACAAATTAGATAAAAGGACTTCTATTTTCAATTCAAACACAGGGGAAGAGGAACATTTAAAATTGCGGTTCCTATGTGAGCTTGGATGGTACATTTGCCACACCATCATAATCCATACACTACTTATCCAGTTACATCCAAAGACCTTCATATACTCATCTCAAATTCTTTCATTCGGACTGCCGGAACTCGAAACCCGGAGAGCCTTTTAAAAGGTCTAGTCCCATTTACTGAAGACACAGTGCTTCTGGTTACTTGAGCTGGGCCACAGATACGCAATACTAAGATTTCCCTGATCAAATATGATTACAGCAGTTATTCTCTCGGTGGGGAAGCCAGCCATCGGCTTTTAAACCGGAATGACAGAGTGGCACAGAAGCAGGGAGGAAAGGAAGCGAGTGTGGTTACAGGTCTGCGGAAGGGAGAAAGAGTATATGGGGTTGGGAAGTGAGAGGGAGAGAGAGACATCAATAAAAATCAATGCATGCGAGATAATTAAGGAAAGAGAGATAAGAACGAGAAAGAAAGAATGAATTTAATCCGTTCTTACATGACTTTACATCACATTCGCTAATTGGATGAGTTACATCTTAATGTTAGTAGCCATTAAACACAATGGCTGTGTTCCCAGAATCCTTTGCTCTTAACAAACCCCCCTATCAAGTTATCTGGGATTGTGAATTGTATAGCCTCAGTGTTTTGTCAGTGTCGATAAAGGCATAGCAAGGGATGCTAGTGATGTCTTGCTCACTGATTCAGAGGTGTGTGTGTGTGCGCATGTGTGTGTGGTGGTCTGGCAGGCCCTTTGAAGGCTATGTGCTCAATTACACGCTGACATAACAGGGATGTACAATTACTGCGTGACACTGCGTTCACCTGTCAAACAGCCAGGCAAGGGATGACCCAGGGATCCTTAGATGATGAAGAGGTAGGGGTGGTCGCTCACACACGCACAAGTGCACACATTTCTTGTACTCCATTGCCTTTTATACTTTCACATTCGCGGTCCTATTTTCCACGGCCACCTCTCTCTCTCTCTCTCTCTCTCTCTCTCTTCCCTGTCGTTCTCTGGTTGCCGGAGAACTGCAGTGCTCAGCACTATAGTCATTGTTGTGATTCAGTACTGGAGCTCCTGTCTGCCAGCTCTGCTCCAATTTACAACAGCGGCCCACAATGCACTGCTCTGGGCGAAGCAAAAAAAAACAACCACACCTCTCTCTCTCTCTTTGCAGGACTCAATATTTCGCTCACTACCGTAGAACAGCAGACCACCATCAAATAAGCACAGATTAAAAAGCTGTACTCCTGAAATGAACCCCTCCATGAATCTTCTCTCACTGTCAGCTACTTCTCTTCCTGCTCTATATCTTTCATCTCATACATGAGCAACGCACAGCTCTGCACCCGGTTCCACCCAACATTAAAAACTGTAAAGTGTGTTTGGTGACACAAAGGAATAAATCAATGGTACTAATAGAGCATATATTAAATTGTTCTTCAATGGGATCATTAAAGCTACACTGTGTAACACTTTTAGTTTATTCTTAGCTAAAAAAACTTATTAATGTATATTTACTTCGTTCAAGTAATAAAGTATTCTCGTGAGTGTATAATATGCCATTGCAAATACATACGAGTAAGGGGTTCTAATGTCGGTCGCCATGTTGCCCCTCCATCTTGAAAGTACATTAGCCAAAGAGGGACATACCCGTTAATTCAAGCTTCGCCTTTCGCATTTATGTTTGAGTAAACACTCATGGTACGAGGTCGAACTGGAAGCCATGTTAATCTTGGACTACATTGGCCACCATAGGAGTTAAAACGAAATCGTAATTGAGAGGAACAGAAACTAATATTCACTGAATGGTCATATACCTTTTAACCACTAGATGGTGGTAAAAATCACACAGTGTAGCTTTAAAACACACACACACACTTTTGGAACCTTTATTTTTGCCATACATGACAAAACCAAAAGTTTTAAACACCATTGAGTTTCACTGCAAACACTAAATTAATAATTTTGCAGTTATGTTTGGCACGTAAATGACGCACTTCACCTTTCAAAGAAACCTGGAATTACAAAACTTCGAACAAACTGCTGCATAATGGACTGGCATTAATTGTTCATAATTGATAATATCCTGCTCGGCATCCCAGCAGTCTTGATGGGCTGTTTTTTAGTAAAATGCTTTGAGCGTGTCTCTAGTGAAGGCACTAACAGATCTTGTCGACATCCATTGTTAGCACCGAGAGCAGTGAGCACTACAGTGGCTGTGAGGAGAGAAAGAGAGCAGGGCTCTGTGGGGGAGATCATCCACTTTCCCTACGCGCAAGCCTTTCATCTAGCAGCTATAGCAAAACAGCACAGCTAATTAAGAAGAACTAAGGAATGTCCAAAACAGACACACGCGCACACATACACGCATCGCTCCCTACTTTTCCTTCCTCATGGGGACGGGAGGATAAATTCAGCTTGGAAACAAGTGATCAGCATTACTTCAAAAGTCTAAGGATAGCTTCTCTGTGTGTGCGTGTGTGATATAATGTATATAACAATCTTGATAACAAGAGAGAGAGAGATAGATAGAGAGAGAGAGAGCTGTGGTCCACTGCTACATACTCTATTATATAATTTGTGAAGGCATTAGATCTACTTCCATAGTCTACTAGGCTTTTACAAGCATCCCACAATTCCAATTAAAAGGTTAGTTCACTCAAAAATTAAAATTATGTGACTCACACTCATGTCGTCCCAAGCCCGTAAGATCTCCATTCAGATATTTAAAAGACTAAAGGATTTAAAAGATACTTTAGATTTAGTCCAAGAGTATTGACCAAAATGTATTTTCGATGCTTCAAAACATTCTAACTAACCCACTGATGTCACATAGACTACTTTGATGTCTTCCTTTCTGGACAAAGACAGTATACCGTGTGTACATTTTGAATGGATGGACAGAAAACTTTCGGACTAAATATAAAATATCTTAAAATATATGTTTTAGCTTACATCAAGGGCATCCAAGATGTAGGTGTCTTTGTTTCCACAGTATTTTCAATTTTGATATTTTTAGGTCAAACTGTTCTTGTTCAAGCTAAAACATATAAAAAATGTATTTCAAAGTGAACTATCCCTTTAATGACAAAATGTTAATTTTTGGGTCAACTAACCCATTTAAGTTGGGTGCATATATGTGCCTGTTTCATCCTCAGATAACAAGATATCAAAATGTGACTATGACTCACAATTGCGATGTTTCTAATAATTTTAACAATCTCAAAATATGACTCACAATTGTGATTTTTTTTCCTCCTAATTGCAACTTCATATCTCAAAATGCAACTCTTTAAATGGCGTTTACCTCTTAATTGTGAACTGATATCTCAAACTGTGACCTCTCACAATTTATATATCATAATGTAGATTCATATCTGATATAGAAGTAGCAATTATGATATATGACTTATAAGTCACAATTGTAAGAAAAAGTCACAAATATGACTATTCAACATTATACTAGTAGTGTTAGCATAAACGTTGTGTCACTTTTTATGATTTATGATGTGATTTATGGCCTTATGTCGGTTAATGACTGACAGGTGTCAGTTACAAAATGTCATGGGGGGTCTTGTATCGTGTAAAAGGTGTTTTCTGATTTATAGGGGTATGTGACAGGTGCCTTTGTGTCTGGTAAGATTTTTATGACGTCTTAAATGTGTCACACCTTGCAGTTTGCTAATGGCACTTATTTATTTTTATAATGCATTTCCTTCCTCGACTAACATCCTTACTACAAATACGTCACTACAAATACGTCACAACCTGTGACATGTTATTGGTTGTTTAAATACAGTTAGAACACACGCTGTTGAACACAGACGACATTTTTCTACAAGTCTTACTGATACAATGGCTAAACCGAGAACGTCTAAAACCTCTAGAAATGTTATGTGCATTTCGCCAGCAAGAGGTCGTTTTGAGTTGAGAGAGGATCTAACATTTGCTCCAAGGAAGAAGCATACTGTTAGCATAACAAAGTTTCTTCATGAAGACGGCGATTTTGCGAGACGTGATTTCTCATTGGACGGTAGTCGTATATTGCGATATGTATTTGACAAAGCGTTGCGTACAGTGAAACTCTACATGGTGGATGTTGAAGACACAATTACAATGGAGACCCCATATCTGATTTTTTACGACAAAGACTGGTCTCTGTTTTTCAACAATGTTTGGAGAGATTTGAACGACGGTGGTGATGATCCTTTGTATATATCAGAGTGGGACGGAATAATTCCTAACACGAGATTTCGCGTAGTCGGGATCGCAGTAAAAAGCTACCAGATGATTGTGTTTACATTTTTTGCTGCTACAACAAGACATGGCTCTGTGAGCCTGCTTGGCCTATTCGTGAATCTGAGCATCACAGATGCTACGATATGACATTTTTGTTTAAGTGGAAAGATGTATGTATGCTTGACAGCATATTTACATGCATAGACAAGATGTTTAGATGGACCAACATGTATGAACGTTACAGTTCTGTAAAGATGAAATTGTTTCACCCGGAACAGGGCGTTACCGACAACGAAGACCGCCTCTTAAGCCCTCCCACATATTACAGTCATTAAAAACGTCTGTGGTTTGGCACGATGCTACATTTCATTCAACATGTCTCAAGAACCTTCAACAGCCTCCTACTCCTACAGCAACAACCCTGAGGCAGCCCCTGCGATGCCTGATGACAATGCTACAACGGGGGAGCCCCACCCACAATCTTACGACAATAGTTGGTTGGATAAATTTTGCATGGATCTTGGATATCACAACCTAACCTTTCTTACAACTCCATATGGCAACACTGGTGCAATAGCCGGAGCGGCTTCCCTAGCTGGAATTGACGACACAGACAGTTGTATCCGCTCTGACGGATTCAAGATCATTAAAGCAACTGTTGTAGTACTTCTGGAACACCTCATTAACAAAAAGCTAAAAGAAATCTGTTTGGGTTGTGAAGTGGATCACCCCAGTCAGATTAGACACACCTGTTTGTTTGAACCAGCTCCCTATTTCTTTGAAGCATACTTTGATGAACTGACCCGTAATCTGGCGAGACCCAACCTTAAGCACATTGTTGCTCAAGCATTGAGCCGTTGTGGTTTAAGGGTTCATCCCCAGAGGATTCAGGGATCGGTGGATGCTATTCTACACGAATTGCGGGACGAGGTTTTCATTGTGGAAAAACTTCGTGAGATCAGAGAGAAAGTTGTGGACGGTGCCAGTGAACAAATTGTTTATGACGCTGTGGACTGCTGGAAAGGTAATATCCAAGTTGTGTGAATGTAAAAACAACAACATGGGGAATACATGTTTTGCATCTGGACTGGCAAAATGTCTTCTTAAACAACGTATTAGATGTGAGATGACCAGTTTATTGTATAAGATTGTTAATGATTCTGTCAATGTACCTGATGCTGTAAGTAAATGCTCTGTTGATATCAAACGTTTTACAAACCTCAAGAAACAAATGTCTGTTGTGAGAACTGTATCAAATGAATGGACTGAAATGATGCGGTTATGTGTTAATGCAGGTGATCCAATTTGTGTAACTATCAGAAAAATTTTAGACTTGATAACTGAATGTGGTAGTAGTATTAGAATAGCAGATGTATTGTGTTTGTGTACATATGTGACTGATCTATGTGTGGACATGTTAACAAGAAACAACCACACAGATGTTTGTGAAATTATTGAAACATTGGTTGATTATATAATTGAGAAAAACACAGTGGTGTGTATAAATTTTTTACACTACATCGATACTGTATGACATCTTTTTGTTTTGTATTGTTTTTTTGTTTTTTGTTTTTACACTGATTCAAGAAATAAAAACCTGAAACGCTTAAGACAGATGTGTTATTCTTTTGTGGATCGTAAAGTGTCAATATGTCCGAAGAAATGAAAAAGATTTATTACACACCTTCTAATCCTGGTTCTTTAGGGGGTAAAAAACGTTTAAAAGATGCCGTTTTAAAAGAAACAGGTGTTCGTTTAACCGATAAAGAAGTTTCCGACTGGCTTGCTGGCGAGGATGCATATACACTACACAGAACAGCACCAATAAAATACAAAAGGAATAGGGTTTTTGTCTATGGTATTGATATGCAATACCAGGCTGATCTAGTTGATATGTCCGCTTATGCCAAGTTTAATGACAATAACCATTTTCTTTTAACATGCATTGATCTGTTTAGTAAGTTTGCATATACAAGAGCTTTAAAAAACAAGAGTGGTCTAGAGGTCTCTAAAGCTTTTGAATCCATACTGAAAGAGGGCCGTGTACCGCAGAAATTACAGACAGATAAAGGAAAGGAGTTTTTTAACAAACATTTTCAAAACGTAACAAAAAAGTACAACATCCAACATTTCGCTACAGCCACAGAATTAAAGGCTAGTGTGGTCGAACGGTTTAATCGAACATTGAAAAGTAGAATGTGGCGATATTTAACGGCTACAAACTCCAAGCGTTACATCGATATACTTCAAGACATTACGCAAGGATACAATGTGAGCTATCACAGAAGCATCAAGATGAGACCGATTGATGTATGCAAAGAAAATGAGTCTGATGTGCTACACAACCTATATGGGGGTATCGAGACCACACAGAGTTAAACCTATATATAAATTCAAAATTGGTGATGTGGTTAGGATTTCTAAAGTCAGAGGACCATTTGCAAAAGGTTACGAGGAAAACTACACACAGGAATATTTTACTATATCGGCATGTATCCCACGAGACCCCCCAGTCTACAAACTTTGTGATTATGATCGGGACGTTTTAGAAGGAGTTTTTTATGCAGAAGAGTTACAAAAAATACATGTCAGTAAAAACAGGACATTTAAAGTTGAAAAAATTTTAGATAAGAAGACAAAGGGTCGCAAGACATTAGTGCTGGTGCAGTGGCTCGGATGGCCAGTGAAGTTTGCATCATGGATCGATCAGAAAGAGTTAGTTGACGTACAGACACCATAAAAACAAATGACAAACACAAGATGTACACAGATGTATAAAAAGCTGACATGGCTGAGGGTGGGTTTTACGTTACACTACCCTGCAACGCGTCACTGTCCGTATACCCTGATAATAAAATATCTAATTACAGAACAAGATTGGCTACCCCTATAAATATAAAAGGAGAATGGGAAGTGGGACTTGTTCAAATTGAATATCCTAGAAGCTGGTACACATTTAACAGCAACGATGCAGTTTTTGAGATAAACGTAGGACCTACCAATTCCGATGGTGAAAAATACACTAATAACATACGCCATGGAATAGATGTGAAGAAGACCAGCTTATCAAAACTACGCATTCCACTAAGAACAGGGTATTACGATGATGTCCCAACTCTAGTTACTGCAATAAATGATTTAGTGACACCGCATGGTGTATTCGGCTATGACCGTGTAAAAAACAAAGTGTTTTTGAAAGCAAAACCTAACATTTCAATAACATTCCATGGTAAACTAGCCATTATTTTAGGCCTGAAACCAGGTGTCCCTATAGGAGATTCTATTCTGCAAAAAACAAATCCTGAAAAAACAAATTTTGAAAAGGATGTTGTAACGCATGCCATACATCAGTCAGACATACATGGAGGGCTCTATACTCTTTATATCTACACGGATATTATCTGTTACCAGACTGTAGGGGATGCCTTTGTACCACTCCTGGAATGTGTACAAATAACAGGTGACAACAACAACACAGTCAGTGTTCGATACGACAAACCCCACTACGCGTCTGTCAACAAATCTGTCATCACTGATATTGTTATAGAAGTGAAGGACGATCAAAATCAGCACGTCCCGTTTTCATATGGGAAAGTGTGCATTAAACTTCACTTCAGGCCTGTAAAACATATTGTTTAAAAAAAAAAAAATAAATAAATAAATAAAATAAAAAAAAAAAATGGTATATTACAATAACCACAATGCCGACCCTATGCGTCACGTTGCCTATTACCAGAACCAGGCGGGCAACGGACTCCCCGGGTATGCAGGTGGTGGTGTTATGTATGGCGGTGGATTGGGGGGGATTTTTCGAGGTCTCTTTAGAATGGCTATACCACTACTAAAACGAGGATTTAACATAGCCAAACCGCATCTTAAATCAGCTGCCAAAAACATACTAAGCGACGTTGTTAGTAACACGTTGTCACGGTCTTTTAATAACAACCACGATACTCAAGACGGATCGGGTCTAATGGTAATGGCTCGTAAAAGCACAACTAGGCCACCGGGTGTGCGAAGGAGTGGCCAGAAGTCAAAGAAAACAAAAAGACCTCCCAAGAAATCATCAGTTGTAAAACGCAAGCGACAGGGGACAACTAAGGGTGCTGCTTCAAAAAGATCAAGGACATCTGCTAAAACAATTTTCTAGATCATGGCGTTACTACACAAGATGTCCGAAGAGTGTTTAAAGTCCGAACTGGATTTGTTTACTGTACCCCTAACACAAACATCGATTGAAAAAAACACATATATAGAAATTAAGCCGTTATCTGCGATTTTCGGACACATCGCCACTGGAATTTTTTATAGCGGGGAATGGAGAGGATTACATAGATCTAAACAACACAATGGTGTTTTTGCGTGTCAAAATCACTAATCCGGATGGTTCGTCGATAGCGGACGGCGATCCTGTAGGATTTGTGAATTATCCGATCGCGTCTCTTTTCTCACAAGTGGATGTGACACTTGGAGATCGATTAATTTCTCAGAGTAGTAGTACCTATCCCTATCGCTGCATTTTTGATTGCCTTACCAATTATAGTAAAGATGCGCTTGAAACGCTTTTCTCAGCAGGGCTCTTCTATAAAGACACAGCTTCAAGAATGGACGAGGCCGACCCAAGTGGAGGAAATCGTGGTCTGACGAAGAGAGCGGCATTCACCAATGCTAGTAATGTGGTTGAGCTACTAGCACCTGTTCACAGTGACATCTTCTTTCAAGGGAAGCTTTTGCTTAACGGATTGGACATTAAAATTCGCA
The DNA here is from genome assembly GCA_030378365.1 of Hybognathus amarus. NCBI lineage: Eukaryota > Metazoa > Chordata > Actinopteri > Cypriniformes > Leuciscidae > Hybognathus > Hybognathus amarus. The sequence continues at coordinate 562,715 of JAQIUQ010000550.1, forward strand.
TGACAAGGGGTAAAGACGAATTCTGTCTGATGAGGAGTAATGCTATAGCTTATAAAGTGAACATTGTATCGGCATCCTTATTTGTGAAAAAAGTGTCTGTGTCTCCAGCTGTGAGACTGGCTCATGCACAAGCTCTACTCACAACCACTGCCAAGTACCCCATTGACAGAGTGTGTCTGAAAAACTTCTCAATACCCGCTGGTACGCGTGTCTGCAATCAAGAAAACTTATTTTTAGGGACTCTACCAAAATCGATGATTATAGGGATGGTTGATAATGACGCATTTGTTGGTGCATATGATAAAAACCCATTTGCCTTTAAGAATTTTAATTTAGAGTTTATTTCTATTTATGCAGACGGAGTCCAATATCCTTCAACTCCGTTGCAACCACAATATGAAAATGGTTCAGCAGTGCGGGAGTTTTACCAGTTAGTATTGGCATCTGGAAGACATCTTAAAAACCATGCTCTATGTATTGATAGGGAAGACTTTCTGCACGGCTATACACTTTACGCATTCAATTTCACACCAGATGAGGAGTGTGGTCAGCATGTATCACTTATCAAAAGTGGAAATATTAGACTAGAAGCCCGTTTTAGACAGCCACTACCTCGGACGATAAACTTAATTGTTTACTCGTTATTTGACAGCATGATTGAAGTGTCAAACCGTCGACAGGTCCTTATTGATTACTATTGATACGATAAGGAATTTATTCCGTCCCACTCTGATATATACAAAGGATCATTACCACCGTCGTTTAAATCTCTCTCAACATTGTTGAAAAACAGAGACCAGTCTTTGTCGTAAAAAATCAGATATGGGGTCTCCATTGTAATTGTGTCTTCAACATCCACCATGTAGAGTTTCACTGTACGTAACGTCTTTGTCAAATACATATCGCAATATACGACTACCGTCCAATGAGAAATCACGTCTCGCAAAATCGCCGTCTTCATGAAGAAACTTTGTTATGCTAACAGTATGCTTCTTCCTTGGAGCAAATGTTAGATCCTCTCTCAACTCAAAACGACCTCTTGCTGGCGAAATGCACATAACATTTCTAGAGGTTTTAGACGTTCTCGGTTTAGCCATTGTATCAGTAAGACTTGTAGAAAAATGTCGTCTGTGTTCAACAGCGTGTGTTCTAACTGTATTTAAACAACCAATAACATGTCACAGGTTGTGACGTATTTGTAGTGACGTATTTGTAGTAAGGATGTTAGTCGAGGAAGGAAATGCATTATAAAAATAAATAAGTGCCATTAGCAAACTGCAAGGTGTGACACATTTAAGACGTCATAAAAATCTTACCAGACACAAAGGCACCTGTCACATACCCCTATAAATCAGAAAACACCTTTTACACGATACAAGACCCCCCATGACATTTTGTAACTGACACCTGTCAGTCATTAACCGACATAAGGCCATAAATCACATCATAAATCATAAAAAGTGACACAACGTATATGCTAACACTACTTATACTGCATATTATGTCTGCAACTTCATACCTCACAATTACAACTTTATATTCCACAGTTGTGATTTTATATCTCACAATGTAACCATTTCATATTTCATATTAGACTTGATCTTACAATATCCATGTTTGTTTTTAAAATACAGAAATAATTACAAAAATATATATAAATTCCTCAATATAAACCAATAGGAGTCAATGGGAAGTGTCCATCATGACAGAAAAACACAGCTGCATATGTACGTGTGTTCTCCGTTGAGGTTGAGCAGGACGAGATGACCTATTGCCTGGATGTATTGTGGTTGCTCATTTTGGTGAAGACCCCAAGCTGCCCCACAAGTGCCCGTCAGAGTGGAGCCATGACTGATAATTAATCACAGTCACACTCATCACAATGAAGGGGAAATGTGTGTGTGAGAGAGAGAGTTTTAGAAACAATTTTGTGTCACTTTGTATTTAGGAAGAACGTCACGGTCGGAAAACTAGTGAGTGGGAACAGGAAGTAACAGAGACTGCGTGTGTGGGAAACACTTCCAGAACACAGTGCATCTGCTTTTGATTAGCTTACACACACCCGATGCAGTTCTCTTTCATTCTGTTCTTCCATCCATCTTAAAGTTCAACATTCATGGGGCGGTCAGCGGGTTAAACCTCCTTCGAGACTTTCACAGGCCATCTCAAGAGGAACGAAGAGACAGTGGTGAACACTCAAGCATACTTCCTGACCAAACCATGAATTCTCATCCTCTTTGTCTGTACCCTCTCCAGCCGCTCCCTTAACTCCAGCTTTAGCCTTTTAATTAGGGTTACCATGGCGGCCTCGGCATACAAACTAAGCGTTTCGGAGCTTCAAGAGAAAGTGGCAAGGTGCATATTTCTGGCATCATAAAAGGTTTTGACCAATTAGTCATTGTGCAACATGGAGCATGATTAAGCTAGCATTTTTGTGTTTGGTTATGTAAATGTTTTATGGTTTGATGTGAATGATTAAATAAATATGAGTGGAATTGTGGGCTGAGGGAGGAGTGATTCAGAGTCTCTGGTGTCTGCATGATCGTTAAAGGAAAGCCACGTAAAGTCTGCAATTAAAGGATATGCATGACAGACATAATCATAAATGCATTACCCCAGTCTACACAAATCAAGGTTTGGATTTAATATAAATGTTCTAAACATAATTGCGCAATTCCTTTTAAAGACTCGTAAAGACGCAGTTATTTTCATAGACGTGGAATGGAGATTGAATACCCTGTTTCAAGAATCGTCTAAAATGGTTGCATTTCTGAGTAATTTATGTTTACCATCTCAAAATCTCTGGCCAAATTGTCAGCGGCAGAAATGCTGTCTGTGGTTAGTCGGAAGCATTAAAAACAGCTCAAATGTCTCTCGTTTCTTTCCCTCTGTGTCTGTACATCCGGTTGAGTGCATCAGAATGTCAAAACAATTTTCCTGTTTTCCAGCTTAAAGAAGTGGCCTGATTGAATGGTACGGGACAGATTGGATGTTGCCGTTATGGAGATGGCTTGTTTGCTCATTTGAGACGAATGATTGCCTTCATTTCCCCTGATATGGGCGTGATGGCGGTAGAACGGCAGCCTATTTGCTCTCCTAAACGAGGGCGTAATGGACGCTTTGTGCAACGTTAGAGCGCTCCGTGGCTGCCTTTGAGAGGCTCTTGAGAAATGAACCCTGACAACTGCACAGATGTTCAAAAGGCCTTTCTTCTGTTTGGATGCGTAGACCGTTCGTTTGTTTTTTGTTTGCTTGTTTGCTTGTTTGAGGAAGCCATTATCAGGCGGCTGATAAGAACACTAGGTCTTTCTTTAGAGGAGAGATGAGAGACAGAAATTCAAATAGATCCGTAACTGCTCATAAATGCTCAGGCAGCATCTCGCTCAGACGAATGACATCAAACCACACGTCTGCCGTTCCTGGCTTTTACCGCATAATCACTTTCTGCTTCGAGCTCGTCTCATCTTTTCCATCTCGGCTCATTCCGTCAAATTATTCTCCAAAACATTTCACCACCATCCCCTATTTCTGCGTATCTCTTTCTGTCCATTGTCTCTCTTGCTTTCGCCCACTCTTCCCAGAGAAGACCCACAGACCCATCCATTTCTATTAGGCAGGGGAAATGAGCACATTAGGGAAGAGAAGGGGGTGTCGGGCGGAAATGCCCCCCCTTGGGACGCTGAGCTGGGGTAATGGAATTACACTCCATTATCAGACGGAGATGATTCCATTTAGCTGGAGAGGAGCGAGCTACGGTGGAGAGATGGAGTGAGAGAGAGGGATTGAGAGAGGAAGAGCGAGTTCAGTCCATTTTGTTTCATCTAAACTGATCCAAACAACAGCCACCGTGTGTTGGATATCACGCTATTTTTCCAAGGCCAACTTCTAAGGGCTCACTGAGCTCCACGCTCTACCAATGCAGTGGTTCTTAAATGGTTTCGTTTCAGGACACAGGATTTACACAAAATGCTACCAAAACGGTTCAGAAATACAAAGGCAAAAAAATAATCCTTAATATTTCACCTAGTTGGATTGGACTCACAACATTTAAATGAAAATGTTGCCTTAAATATGTAAGAACGATACTAAAACTACAACAAAAAGAAAGAAGGCTAGATGGATGGATGGATGGATGGATGAACTTTCACCCTGGCAACAACCTTACGGGTTTACCAAACATTGTCGTACAGAATGAGCTGTAGGTAAATGAGCTAGAGCTATATCAGACTGATGTTTTGCTGTTTCAGGAGTAAGCCAGAACCCATTAGAGACAACATCTACTCAGCAAAGACAACCTGTTCCATGTCTTCTACAATGACTGGATGATAGTTTAGCTACACTAAGTCACCCCTCTGGATATACTTTGGTTCTTTCTCTACTCAAAGTAATGAACCGAAAGAATCAAGACTGAAAACGATTAAAAGTGAGATGAGTTTTAGTCTTGTTGTAAGTGTTCTCTGGAAGAGAAGAAGGACCAGGCACAGTCTGTTCTACTCCTCCTGTTGGTATAATGTGAAATATTATCTTTGGAAACATCGAGATATCTGAAAATTCGCTTTTTATCCTGCACCTCACTTCTTCAGGTATAATACAGGTGGATTTCCAAAATTTCCAAAACATCTTGTTTGACAATAATATTTACACAATGCACCATGGTTTAATCTGCAAATACGTATTCTTATAATGAATTATTGAAAGGTGAAGTGTGTAATTTCTGTCCAACTAGTGGCACCAAACAGAATCGCATGAATTATAAAACAATTAATGAATAACTTGTCTCCTAAACAATCCCCCTGTCCACCATTGGTCAAACAAGAAAATAGTCCCGCCCCAAATTGGGGTCCATGTTCAGCTGTTTAACATGCTCCAGTTTGCCCTTGGTAGAAGATAACGTATTTTATTATATTAAAGTAACTGTTTTACAAGTGACTGATTATCATTTATTTATTTAGTGCTCTTCATGTATTATATATTAAAGACCTCCTTGGGCTGGTCAAGAAGGTCAAATAAACAGGTCAATATTATCAACACAGTCACAGTATTTACTCCATTCAGGGAAATCAACCTATGAGTAGCTTATTTATAGTTGTCTCTGCACTTGGAAAAACACATTACACACGTATCATCTTTAAATTATTCATGCTCACATCTTTGTAAAGTGACACACTGAAGCTAATTAAATTTGATGTGTGCAATTTTCTGTGTTAAACTACTTTTTAATGTGCATAGACAACTATAAGTAAGCCATTCGTGAGTTGATTTCCCCAAAGAGCGTAAACACTCTAGTTTTATGGCATTTTCATAAAAATGCTTTTTGTCTGAAAAGTCTGGCTTGTGGCGTCTCTCAACCAATGGAGTTTAGGGACAGGGGGTACCTGTTTGTGCAAATAGCTGATGGAGGAAGCATTTAGGAAACTTGCTTGGAAACCGGTTTTATTACATTTACAATAGCATTTCACCTTCAAGTATTTAAAAAATTCTAGGAAAAATGCTGTTCTCTTTTCACCAAAGAATGCCACGGAGTTTGCACAAAAATATTAGTCAGCACAACTGTTTAGAACACTGATAAGAAATGAGCAAATTAACATTTTTGTATGACTATTGAAGAATCGTGTGAGGCTGAAGACTGGACTGCTGACATAAATTACATTTAACACATTGAAACAGTTACTGTAATTATATCTCACAGTATTGTTATTTTTACTGTATTTTTGATCAAATACATGCAGCCTTCGTGAGCATAACGTCGCTGCCCGATGAAACTCACGTATGTCCAAAACGGTTACTTTTCAGGAAGTGAAAAAAAACACGTAGTTTCAAAAGCAGCTGAACATAGCGTTGTCATGCTTGCCACAACATCTTTAAATGTAACCATATTCTTGCCAGTGTCATGATATAATCCACATTTGACCCAAAATCGAGTTTAAATGGACATACGTGTATATTGTACAGTAACGGTGGTCGATACGCGTTCTTCCGATCATTAATTCGAATGACCAAATCGCGTTTCATATTGACAGATGAATAGGCTACGCTCAGTTTATTAAATACGCTCAGTTTATTAAATGTCTCTTGCAAACTATGAAGAGACAATGAATCAATACACTGACATGGCGATGCTAGACTGATCCCTTATTTACACAATCCTACCGTCGGATATGAGCTGCATTTTATTGCAGATGAGCTGCATTTTATTGATCATCAGCTAATATCAAAATGAAATACATACATCAATAAGAGAGAGTGGCAACAAGGTAAGATCATTTCGTTTCTTTACTTGAAGATGATTGTGAAGATGATTAAGCGTATGTGACTTACTTTCACTTTTATTTGCGATGTCTGCACGTTGGGGAGATACCATACTGTCTATGGGAGATACGCTGCGTGATTGACAGCTTTGACAACAAATAGAAATACGTGGAAATCAGATGACATGATTTCACAACTTTTCATTGGTCATTTAGATAATGTGAAGCATGCTGTATACGGAAATGAACCTGCACATTCTATCCGTCAAAAAATCTCAAAATCGGCAAAATGGACATACGCGGTTTTCATCGTACAGCGACGATAAGATACCTAAACTTTTGTAGTAAAATCTTAATAGTGAGATATGAAGGGTACTGTTTTCATGTCAACAAACACTTAATTATTTCTAATCCAGTGCATTTTTAAATAAAATTGAATTTGGAGTGAGTTATCTCTGTCTAGTGGCATCAAATAGAACAAACTGTTTTCTTGAGTGACTGACTGGGGTGAGCTTAGAACAGGACTTCTTGACGAATAGCAGATGGGTGTTCGAAGCTTAAAAGCAATTATTTTCACAGGTCTGTTTGGTGCTACTAGTAGTGCATACATTACACACTCCACCTTTAAACAGTCAACAGGCAGCGGCTTTATTACATGTACAATAAATATTTCATAACATCAGTCCTTGTCTAGCACGTTGCCTCATTTCTCACGTTTTTGACAATGTTCTTTAAAAATGTGAATTAGCCAAATCAAGGGTTGCCAGGCAGACTCATCATGACGTGTTTGTGCAAACTCAGTTGCCATCACCTTCATGCTTCACGGTATTATTCCACACCCTGTCCTCTTTTGCACATTACATCCATGCATTACCCATAGTGGCTATATGAAGCAGAGCTCATTTGAAGAGCAGTGCTGTGGCAGCGCAGTATTTATAGACTAGCACTTTTGCGTTGCGCAGCTGCTAAAGTCATTTCGAGCGCTGGGACAATTTATTTTAAGATCTCTGCTCTTTTATTAGCTCTATTGTGTATAGT
>JAQIUQ010000550.1:575000-610399 GCA_030378365.1 Hybognathus amarus
TATGACTATTTAAAATGAGTTTTTTATGTTAATATATATTAAAATGTAATTTATTCCTCTGAAAAAACGCTGAATTTTCAGCATCATTACTCCAGTCTTCAGTGTCACATGATCCTTCACAAATCACTCTAATATGAGGATTTATTAAGCTCCAAAATCTATTATGTCAAAATCGTATCTATTATGCTCCAAAAACATGTATGATTATTATCCATGTTGAAAGCAGTTTTAACAATTTTTATTTCAGGATTCTTTGATAAATAGAAAGTTCAAAGAACAGAATTTATTTAATTAGAATCTTTTCTAACATTATAAATGTCTTTACTGTAACTTTTGATCAATGTAACTCATCCTTGATGAATACAAGTATTGATTTCTTATTTATTTCCCCCAAAAATAAAATACAAATTCTTACGGACCCCAAACTTTTTGAAGGGTAGTGTTTAATGTAACAAAAGCTTTCCATTTCAGATAAAAGCTGTTCTTTTGAACTTTCTATTCATCAAAGAATCCTGAAATAAAAATGTAAAAAACTGTTTTCAACATGGATAATAATCATACATGTTTTTGGAGCATAAAATCATCATATTAGAGTGATTTGTGAAGGATCATGTGACACTGAAGACTGGAGTATGCTGAAAATTCAGCTTTTTTCAGAGGAATAAATTACATTTTAATATTAACATAAAAAAGTCATTTTAAATTGTCATAATATTTCACAATACTACTGTGGTTTTTTGTGTGTGTGTATATATATATATATATATATATATATATATATATATATATATATATATATATATATATATATATTACTGACCCTATATATATATATATATAAAAATATAATAAACAAAACAGTGGTTTGTTGCTTTACTAAGCAAAAGCAATGAAGCTAACTTTTATTTTCAACTGAATTTATATGCTGCAACATACAATTAAGGATTTCAGCATGGGTTAATGGAAATTTCGCCACACAAACAAGAAAGATTCTTCCATAAGTACATTAATGAGGAGGAGACGTCACCTTTATTGCATCTGTGTTGCAGATGCTAAGTTTAATGAACGGAAAAGGAATGGCTGGAGATAATTAGCCAATCCTTAAGTGCATCTGATGTAACAGAAGATGGGCGTTAGTTAGACCATCTTGATGCATGCAAAGGCTCATGGGAGGCTTCAAAACCTTCGGTTGCTGCTTCTAACACTTTTGCCTGAATGTTTTAGCACTCCTAACACATGGCTCATCTCCTCTGTTCCAGATCAAATAAAGATAAGCCGCACATTGGACATTTGTGTAAAGCACAACACTTCTATTCAGAGGGGTGAATAGTTTTTGCTGAGGGATTCGTTTTAGGCCTCTCGCTGTATCTGCTGCGAAACCTGCCACTGATAAACTAGAGTGTGCAGAGTGTCCGGTGGATGTGTGTAGGACACACGAACACACTGGTCTATTGTCCTCCCTGTTCAGTAAGAAGGGCGGTAAATTTTACCAGACGTGCAGCTCTGAGCTTATTGGATCTGTGCATCTGTATCTTTCTGTGTGCATTTCATTGTATCCTATTCCTCATTAGTTTTCTCTCTCTGTGAGGATAGAACAGTGAAGAGCTATTTTGTGAGACTATAATCCATACTCTCACACAGACACATATGCAGAGATGATACTGGGGATACGCTGATATGATAATATGATTTCTGTATCTCACTCTCAAACTGAGATGAGTAAAAGTGGATCAGAAAATAGAGAAGGTTTTGAGTGCAGTGTGTGTGTGTGTCTGTAAGATAGAGTTTCTGTCGGTGTACTTTCTTGTAAAAGCTGCTTTTGTTCTCTCTCTTGGTGTACTTCTACTATTTTAGCCCCCAGCTAAGACAGCACTCACTCACAAACAAAACCAGCTAACCTCCCCTCTCCCTCCCTTGTGCTGTCGGTCTTACTCTCCCTTCCTCTGTTCCAAGCTAGAGGGTAGGTGCCAGGGTTGAGTTATGTAAGGAATGACAGCTATGCCTGAGGACAGGATTGGTTAGCTGGAAAAATGCACCTGTGGGACTCAAGTACCTGCCTCAGTCCTCAGACTGCAGAAAGCTTTGATTCCTGTTAACAGCATCAGAGAGAAGTGTAGAGAGAGACAAGGGTGTAGGGAGACGAAAGTGAGAGTGAATTCTGTGACTATGAGGGATGGAGGTGCCGAGGCGCCGCAGAGCCAAACAGGAGAGGCAGACGAGCAGATAAGGTGAAGAATAAAGTATGAAGAGAGTGATTCATGCGATTAGGTGGGAATTAGGGCTGTGCTCAAAATATCGGATACATCGTCATGAACTCCTGGCGATGCGCGTATCGAAACAGCAGCTGCCGTATCTGGATACCGTTGTGCTTTTGAATGAGGCCAATTCAGGGCTCGAATTTCGGCGCGGGTATTGTGCATCATTTTTATCATTCCCACAGCTCTCCCACTTATAAATGCGGGAAATTTCGGCAAACATTGATTCACTTTAGCATGTATTTTGTATTAGAAAATCCACACAAATTATAAAATCAAATCAGTAGTTTGAAAACGTTCTGCAAGACGCAATTTCACAAACAGCGTGAGCCTGCGTCTTCTCTCTCGTCTCTCAAAACTCAGGGTTGCAAAGGGCGGAAAATTTCCAGTAAATTTCCGGAAAGTTTCAGGTAAATTTCCATGGGAAGTTAAGCTGGGGAATTTTGGAAATATTCCATATTAGAACATCGGATGTTGCACGTGACATTTTTCTGTAAAATTAGCTTGTATAAATACTAATGCAATGCAAGAGCTTGTAAGAAATAAGAATACTAATGCAATGGCATGAACAGATACATAAATAGTAAGACTAGCTAAACAACTGGAATGATCTTGAAAACATATTGCAAGAGGCAGAGAAAAACAGACACATGAGGTAGCTAGCATCTGCCTTATGTGGTAAATAAAGTTACGCTAGCTTATTTAGCATCTAACTTATCAGCATTGCTACTAGATGAATTAGGGCTGCACGAATATTGGTAAAAAATGGCATTGCGATATTTTATTTTTCCACAATATATATTGCAATATAAAAACTGATTTCTCCAGATGACTTGAATAGCTCTATTTGGAAAGAAGTGAATCATTCTAGAATGACTGGGGTGGTTTTGTCATGAAGTAAATCCACATAGAAACTAATATTAATAGAATGTTAACTAATGTAGTTAACAAGACTTTAATAAATGGAACCTTATTGTAAATTGTTTCCATTTTATGTCTCTTGAGTCTGACTCTCTCAGTTAAATGAGCGCCGAAGTCACTCGTCGTCATCCTACTTCACTCATTGGATTGTAATTGAGGAATGGCATGGATATTCAAGTGTATTTGAATGGCATATATTTGTTTTAGTCAAGATTATGCAAAAATATACTTTCATCAACTATATTTAAGTTCCCTATGAAGAGCCAACCCTCAACTTTGAAAATTCCCACTTTATTCCCATTTATTCCCATAAATTCCTGTTAATTCCCTTAAATTCCCATTAATTCCCATGGAAAGTTTCCATCTTTGAAAATTCCCAGAATTTTGCAACCCTACTCAAAACGGCTGCTCGAGGCAAGTGTCAGCCGGTGAAACTACACACTCGCGTTTACAGAGCTCGGTACATGATGGAATATTCACTTGCTTATTTGAGTCAGCATTGCTTAGTAACTAAAGTTTACCATTGTGCGTTTTTAAGTCTTGATTAAACATTTCAAACGATTTAAAACGGTTCAGTACTTGTGCCCTCTCTGAAAGTTGGTTTGCTCTGTGTGCATATAGCCCTGTAAAGCCATCTTCACATATAGCTTGCAAGATTTTATTGCGTTAAAAATTATGTAAAAAATTTCGGTCTTGGTAAGTATCATGTAAACACAGTTGATAATGGTTATAATCATTATCGTTTTTACAATGGAATTGCAAATGGCAATTCACGGTTGAATGATGAAGTCAGCGAATATTCTGCTGTCACTTTCTTCACACCTTGAGCTTGTCAATCAATTGTTGTTTCTGCATAAAAATCTGAAAATGTAAAATTTCAATACAACTCAAGACCAAATTGCAAAATACTCCAGGCGTAGTTAGCAAAAAAAACTAAGTTAAATTTAGTTGGTTACTGTTTTTGCTTTTTTGAAATGTTTTAAGATTTATTTAGTCATTGAGCAGTGTAGACATGCTTTAGTGTCACTATAATTGTCATTTTTAGATATTGAGGCAGACTTTAAAAGCAGAAGGAAGAGCCATTCTCTGCATTTTTATTTAACTCATTGTTTTTTTATGAAAAAAAAAAATCAGTTATCACAGCTATTATAACACTGTTACGAAACTCAACTCAAAATAGATTTAAATTCCAATTTGATCCATATCGTGATACATACCGTATCGTGGCTTTAGTACCGTGATGCATATCGTATTCGTGGCATTGTTGAAGTCAAAATTGACCCATTTCATTTCTTAAAGAAATTTCAGAAGACATTTTGAGGAAGAACATTTATTCTCCTCTATAATGAATTTCTTGACGTCACCAATCCATCTGTCATACTAAAGCCGCATCCTGCCAAGGAAGTCTATAATACCTGGGTAAGGATAGCAATCTGTGATCATTCGTATTTGTTTATTTATATTTTCCATACAAAAATATAATTCAAACTATTATTAAAACTACAACCTGAGGGTATGTGGTTTTAAAAATCAAGATACAAATGTGACTCTAGTTTCTCTTCAGAAAGGCAGCATTGCGCTGTCAAAACTCCCAGATATGTATTCCTCCATCATTTCTAATGAAGTGAAGACTCATTTGCACACTTGGAGGCTTTCAGCAGATACATTCTCCCCTGAGGAGCAGGAAGACACTACTCCACGATCTACGGTTGTGTCACAAACTCCCTTCCCATCAACTGCCTCGCCAACACTGGCTCTTAATGCTACATTAGCATGTGTGTCTAATTCAACTAGAAGCCAGAGGCCCAGGTCTAAAGTCTGCCTGTGGATTAGAGAGATGAGATGTGAGCAGACAGCAGCTGTCCAATCACCTGACTTAAGACTAACAACCTCTAACAGGCCCTCAAACAGACATGCTCGGCAAACGCTCCGCCAAGGCACATTTCGGATGGTGTTGGTGTCTTAGTGATGAAGAGGCGGCCAGATTGTCATTTTCCATGTTAAATTAGCAATCAAAAGCTACAAGAATTGGTACAGAACTTCATTTTATCATGCCTTCAAATGCATGTTTTTGTCACTGTCACGGATATGGCACATCTGTTTTGCAAAATAAATGGGCATTATGTAAATTCTAAATGGAAATGAAGTGTGACCTACAAAACAGAACTCAAATGGAAATAGTGGTCAGACTAGGAGAGAGAGAAAAATAGATATCTAACAATACATTGTTTTGTCTACATGTTTAAACACACACAATATTCACCAATATTCAGTTGTGTTATCATTTGAATTCCTTTCACATGAACCGAGGTGCAGCTAAACGCAAACACGAAGTGACGGGTCTGAAGGTTTGCCATGGCAACAGGGGTCTGTGATGGATACACTACAGTACTGACATAGGTAGAGAGATGCTCGTATTTTCACACATACGCACACAGCCCCCCCAAATCTCGCTTCAACACAACAAATCAACTTAAAAAACATCAAGAGTGTCTGTGAATATATTTTCAATTTACTGCCTCAATGCACCAAACATATCAGCTTTCAAACGCTCAGATATCGCTGGCAACACAACGGCAGCATGCCAATCACACACTTATCAGCTCAGTTTAGATTACTCTGGAAGTTACAGTGTCAAGGGTATTTCCGATCAGCAGAGTGTGCGTGCACACACACACACAGGCATCTGGGGGACAATTGTGAACTAAAACACCTGAGCTCTGCTACAGAAAATTTTCATTCCAATATCTGTGCAAACTCAAATCCCCACCCAAAAACGAAATATACAAGAAGTCATGTGTAAATAGTTTGACAATATCCACACTAGCATCATCCTCTTCCCAACAAATACACACACACACACACACAAAAAAATAAAATAAAAAAATAAATAAAAATATAAATAAATTCTGCCATCATTTACTAACCCTCCACTTGTTCTAATCCTACACAAGCATTCAAAAGTTTAGGGATATTTTAAAATGTATCAAAAGTGACAGTTTACCTTGTTGGGCAACACTTTATAATAACTGCACGCTATAAATCATTAGTTAAGCATGAGTAAACAGTTAATTCATAATTTATAAAACATTAATAGACATTAATAAGCAGTTTATAAATATAGCTATACATGTTTTTTTTCTTGATTTATAAGCATATCTATAATGCATTTAATAATTGTATTCTCATACTTATGAAATGATCAATTAATAATATCTAAATGAAGCATAGCATTATTTACAAACCAGTTGTTTAAGAGTTGTCAGTCATTCATAAGATCACCCATATACAGGTAGTTATAAAGCATTTAGTAGTGGTCAGTTAACTATTTTTGTGAGCTGATTTAAAGTGAGGACTATTCATGCTTTGTAAAGCATTTATAAAGGCGATTTAAAGACTCGTCGATCTTCTAAACAGTAAAATGTAACAAACACAACGCAATGATACAGAACATTTAACAGCCTTTAAAAAGGCTTTACAAGGCATGAATAGTCCTCACTTTAGATGACCTCACGAACATAGTCAATTGACCACTACTAAATGCTTTATAACTACCCAAATTAACCCTGAATTACAGCATTAATACATGTTAATAAAGCATTTATAAACACACCAAGTAATCATCACTATATGTCTGAATGATAAGCTGTATGAATGTACATTTAAATAGTTTAATCATTTACTTACATGCTCTAAGTAATTTTACGAACCATTGACAACTCTCAAATAACTGGTTCATAAAAAATGCAATTCTTCATTTAGAAATGATAAATTGATCATTAATAAAGGATGAAAATACAATTATTTAACAAATTATAGATATGCTTTTAAATCAAGAAGAAAGCATTTATAGCTGTATTTATGAACTGCTTATTAATGTATATTAATGCTTTATGAATGATTAATTAATGGTTCACTCATATACTTAACTAATGATTATTAGCATGTAGTTATAATAAAGTTTTACTGTAAAATATTTAGGCCTAGAAACCAACAGCATTCATTTGAACTTTTTTATTCATCAAAGATATAAAAAGGCTTCTTTCAAAAGGTTATTTTAAAATATCTTACATCCCTAAACTATTGAACTAGTTCTAACTTGTATGTCTTTCTTTTATGGAACTCCAAAGAGAAATTTAGCACAAAAGCTGAGCTATTTTCAATATATTAAAAGTGATTGGGGATCACAATAGCCTTAATTTAAGTTATTATTCACTTTTCTCTCATGTATTATTCATTTTTCTGTATACTCAGATCAGTGACATCTGACATCAATCTGGACTGGTGTGTTAAAGAAAACATACCACGTTTTCAAGATTTTCAGTGAGTAGTTTAGCCTGTTCCTCTCACAAAACTACTGTATCATGTGATGAACATTCCATTGTATTGACCACTTTTATGATAAACTTGTGAACTTATCAGCCCAAATCTCCATTCATTTTCATTATAAAGACAAGTGGTAAATTGATTCAGAGAACAGATTCTTTCTCTCTCTTACATTTTGTTTTCTCTCTCCAAGGAATGCTAAAACCAAATGGTGGGGAAAAAAAACAAAAAAAAAACAAAAAAAAAAAGCATTGTAGGCCCATAAAAAGACAACTAATATACCTACTACTCTATCATGCTGGGGACTTTCTATTGTCTTCTATACCAAGTTAATGCTACAGTATTTTCTAGGCCATAAAACTACCCTCACAGAAACCTTTCTGCATTTTTAAATATTCATTAAGACTCTTAATATGTTTATGCACAAAAGGTGACGTCAGGTTTTCCTTGTGTGGATAGCAAACTCTAACCTGACTCCGCCAGATGGATTTGCTCCGCATATTCATCTGGAAACCTTCCGTTGAAGTAGTTTTGGAAAGGGCGAAAATACTGGTTAGCTGATTGGTCTATGTTGGTGATAGACGGGCCAAATCAACCAATCAGATCAACGAAGCATATGACGTACTAACAGAGCGACGACGAAAACAAAACCACAAGCCAGGCTACTCTTGCTGCTGCAGGTAAAGGCTCGTTAGCTCAGCAAATAAACATGTCGGCAAAAGAAAAACTAAAAAAAAACTTAAAATAAACGTAAAAAGAAAAACTGTCACGCTTCTCGTTGCGTCACAACTCAACCCGCCTCAAAGCCAACGCTGATTGGACGTTCGTTTGGTGAACGGCTCCCAAATTTTCTTTAACGGAAAGTATCCAGACTGATCTGCGAGTGAAACCTTGAAAGCTCGCGAGATCAGGATGGTCTCACGAGGCTAAGCAAACTCAGCCCCCACACATATTTTAGCATACACTAGTTTCAACTGAAGTCAATTCTTTTAAAGGCATACACTTACAAAGAGAGTTCCTGAGCTGTTCAGATATGTTTTGCCTCAGGCAATCTTCAGAAAACAAACACACACAAACTCACAAAACCTGATACCTGCCTCTCTTTTAAACGATACTACGATTCCAGTGTAACAGCTCAGTTAATCTCTCTCAATGCTCTTTGAAAGAATTGAGCAATTGCTACATTAGATGACTATTGGCCCTTTGAGGTTGTAATGTAAACATTCAAATGATGCATACGAAAGGCATACATAGACTTTTCTCAGATAGTGGCGTTTAATGCCATGGAAACGTTGCTAGCTGATGCAAATGTATGGTTATGCCAACTAAAGTGGAAAAATTGTGCATCGAAACTTATCTATCTTCCTCTACCTTTCAGCAAACACACACTATCTCACTTAAAATACAGGATAAGCCATGGTCTGCTAGTATCTTGTTTCATGTTTGCTTATTGCACTTTCTACTAAGCCACACATATACACTAAATGTCAACATGCATTAGTTTACAAATCATGCACAATGGTAAAATTGTGTTACGGTTATAAGTGTAAGGTATATTACAAAAATAAGTCTTCATTAACCAATGAAGTGTTGTTGGTGTTAATTGCCACTTCTGTTAATTGCAGGTGGACATTGCATTGAATTGTATATGTACATTTTTGGAATATGGCATGAATTTAGCAATTGGCACATTTTTGGTATGAGCCTGTGTTGAAATTATTACCAGGTTAAGGCAACCCGCTGAACACCAGCAGACCACCTTTTGGTTAATAGGTTTCTGCCAACATGGTCAACCTTCAGTCTTCAGTAATTCCGACATTCTCTTTCTCAATCCCATCTCTTCTTCTGATGTAGAGAGAGGAAAATAAAGATGGAAGAAGAGTGAAAGAGACAGAGATAAAGTGATGAGCAGCAGTCAGTCACTGTGTCTCTTTGAAGGACATCGATTGAGTCATCTATTTCCAGACGGTTTATACGGCCCTCAGTATTTTCGACAGGTTTGGTGCAGGTACGTGTGTGTGTAGTGTGTGTTTGTACGTGTAAATGATTTTTATCTCTGGAGGGGGAGGGAAGAAATAGTCTTGTTGGAAGGACATCAGAGTCGTAGAGACAAGTCAACCAAACGACAGGCCTCTGACTAGTGCTTAGCAACACACAAACAGTCATTAGCCATATTAGTCAATATAACATTTCTAAATAGAATTTGGTCTGAGGTATGCACAGGAAAATAAATTAGGTAACGTAACACACAAAATGAAGATTCAAACAGAGTTAATCAACATTATAACACCAAAAAGGGCACAAATATTTACCATGGTGACCATATTTTCTACCAAAACACTATGGGCCCTATTTTAACGATCTAAAACGCAAGTGTCAAAGCGCAAAGCACAAGTAACTTTGTGGGCGGATCCTGGTGCTGTTGCTATTTTCCTGGCGGGATAAATGCCTCTTGCGCCTGGCGCAAATGTAAAAGGGTTGGTCTGGAGTAGCTTCATTATTCATAGGTGTGGTTTGGGCGTACACGGAAATAAACCAATAAGAGTGTCATATCACATTCCCTTTAAGAGCGTGATGAACGAGGTGCACTTGTTCTATGGCGCAATTCTATTTTAACTGCGCATTTACCAGGCACTCTTCAATCGGTTCACAGCAGAGGAGATCGATGTTCTCGTCAGGGCCGTAAAAAGAAAGAGAATGGACATTGGGAGATGGGACAAACCCACCCAAATTAGCTTCGGTTAAACATGCATATAATAATTTGGGTAAATGTGTAAGCTTTATGCCAATTTTTCCCATCATCATGGACACAACAATGATTTCCCTCATGTTTATATATTTTTCCTTATAATAATGTATCATTTGCAAAAAGTAAAATGCATCTGTGTCGATGAGAGAATCATCTACAGTGTATGCGTGTTGTTCACACTCTGTATTATGGCCAAGCATGTGCACTTAAAAAGCACCTGAATGTATGCGCAACGCACCACTGACTTTAGACCAGTTTCTCTGGTCAGCACCCAGGGAGCGCAACTTCATTTCCTCAGTTTACCGACGTGTGTCTGTGGAGGAAAAAAGCCTGCTTTGCGCGAGTGCAAAATAGGAATGATAAATGCGTCAGTGTATAAAGTCATTTGCGCCGAATGCAAGATAGAGCACTATAAAGAAAAAGCACAATACAGAAAATGTTGCATCATGGAGTTAATATCACAGCCCTCTGACAATGGTTACAGATGCTGCTTGTATATATTGAACCTCAAAAACTGCTGTAATTTATGGTTTCACTTTAGTAGCATTGGGTTGAATCTGTTGTAACCATGGTAACGTCTTTGTAAGGGTTCTGATGAATAATAGGTCTAAATCGTTCATTAGTGCTTAAATGCTTTGTTCTATCACAATAACCTCATGTGGGAATCGTAAGCACTTTTGGCTTTAGCTAGTTAGACTCTGTGGCTTCACCTTCACAATGGCCACTGCTGTGTTAAAGTGTGTGTGACTTTCACAGAATGTGCCATAGACCTGGGAGGCAGGTCACCTCCTCTGGTGCTTCTGTCTTCCTCTCCCCATGGTCCTCTCTTTCCCTGATTCTCCCTCCACTTCCATTTTTCCTCCCCTTTTTCTGAGCAGGACATTAATCAGCCAGAAACTCGTGAGTATCTCTTTCTTTCTCCCTCTATATCTACTTACAATCAACACTATAACCTCTTATTTCTCTGAAGAAAATTGGGAGGTCATTTTAGAGATGCGCATGTGTATCTGAGTGTGTTGGTAAGTGTTTGGGAAAGAGCTGAGTGGCGCTCTCTGTTAGCTAGACATCCTGCTATCAGATAGCTGCTGGCAATACACAGATAAAACCAGATTAACTCTCTCTCTCTCTCTCTCTCTCTCTCTCTCTCTCTCTCTCTCTCTCTCTCTCTAATCTAGATCTAAGGATCTAAAGCTAAATGACTGCTGTTTGATATATAGCCTAATAGACAGCAGCAAGAATGGATAATAATACGAATGGGTATTTCATATTACCACAGTACTCTTCTGACCAAGATTGGAATATATTTTTTTTTTTTATATATATATATGTATATATATATATATATATATATATATATATATATATATATATATATATATATACATACATGTGAGCATTTTGCTTCTTAAGAGCAATTTGAGCTTATTAGAAATCTGCAAAGAAGTGCAAAAAAAAAAACCAAGAAAAAAAAAACAAGCAAGCTTAATAATTTTCAAATACTGCAATGGTGGTCAACGTCAACGCTCAGATGAGAAAGAACTGCTCTATAGTCCATTTTGCAAGATGTAAACAACACTGGTCTAGAAACACTTCCTGTTTCAGTTTGTAACTGTTTTCTTTATTTCACATGTAAAGAAAACATCTTAAATATGTTTATTTAACTTTTGATTCAGTTTTATATGTTGTGTTGGTTGTATTTTATCCAAATTTTTACAAATGCATTCACAACCTTGCAACTATGTTATTGTACTTTAAAATATAAAGTAATACATCCTTTCCATTCAATGTTTAGCCCGCAACAATAATAGAATACTATTTAAAAAAAAGTTTAGCTTTTAACAACTTTTATTTCTTTTCATGGCCATATCATAGGTTAAAAATCTACTACTAAAATAAAAAATCTACTAGGCCTACACTATTTCAGTAAAAAATAAAAATAAATAATCCTGATGTTTTCTTAGCCTATACTTTCTTTATGTGGGCTTCTAGGTCGCTATCACCTTGACACTGACACGTACGTGCCAGCCTTGTTTTGCAGTTCATGCATTCTGCTTTACACGGATCCAAACCAGAAACGAAAACACAGGAATTTCTCTCTATAAATCATCTGCGAATTTACAATTGGGCTTTTTTTTATTTACGCTGTTGGCTACTTACATCTTACCTCGCACTTGACCGTAAACTGAAGCGTCTGAAGCATCACACTGCTAAAATTCTGTGAAAGTAAAGTCCGCCTACTTTGATTTGATTGGTCATTTCAAATATTCTGACATTAACAAGCAGTGACAGACCAATGAGACTGCGATGAACACACACACACAGGCCTCTGTATTCTGATGATTCTGAGTCTGACGTGCTCTGTGCTTGACGCTGCGGATTGAGGAACACGCTGATTATAACAAGAGGGGGTGAAGCCAAAGTCATATGTTTTGTGTGCAAAGGCAAGCATGTATTTAAAGTACACGCCTAATGGCCCAATGAAAAATAATGAAAACCAGGACATTTTCATCACTTTTTAAAAAACAGACAGGACTGCCAGGACAGGATATGAAAACAGGACATGTCCTGGGAAAACAGGACGTTTGGTCACCCTGGTGTGCTTTGAAGTTAATCTTAAATTATTAGATTTGAATTTAGTGCTCAGTTTGATTATTACAATCATGATTGACAATCAAACAATCAAAGTCAAATTATTTTTTAATGTACAGTATATGAGGTAACTGGCAACATCACTCAAGCAGACCTAAACACTGATGCTTCCCCTAGGAGTTTCAGGGTTCAGTGGTTGGAATTGACTCAACACAGACCTCATGTCAGGAAAGGCACTACAGTACTTGAGAAAATGCAGGTGAACATCAGCAATTGCTCTTTTGGCCTCTACTGCAATGAAGCAATAGGTTTCAGGCAGTTCTGTAGATGGCCGTGTGTGTGCGTTCTGCTGCCTGTAAATCAGTGGAACGACTTCATGGGCTTCACAAAACACATTGGCAGGTCTTCAGCATCCACTTGTTATGGGAACAGTGCCATCGCTGGGACATTCAATGGTTGTTGTGAAATTCAAAGCAGTAAAAAAAATTATCAAGGAAAAACCAGACAGAACAGAATATATATTAAATTTACTGTAATTTCAATATATCAGTGGAATCAACTGCCTACCCATCACCCTGTGCAATTTTTCTTATACCTTCAAATGTGCTGATATCAAACAAATGGAGAGGAAGATGAAAGGTGTTTGAAGGAAGGAGGAAATGAAAGGCAGATGAGACGATGTGTACGTGTGAAGAAGCAGAAAAGGAGCAGCACGTGTGTATGTGCCTTGTGTTCCCCTCTACTTCACTTTTCATTATTTTATGCTGCTGCGTCTTTTAAAGGTGCTCTCCTTCTTTGTCACTTTCTTGCCGGCACCTCATTTTTCTCTCCGTTGCCGCTCTTTGCGGCCTCGGCAGGAAGGATGAGCGGGTGACTACTCCATCGCCGCCTGAAGCGCTGGTCTTTATCACACTGTACACGCTAAATATAGCTCACTTCGATGCACGCGGGACAGAGGGGAGCGGGCGTCTACAAATGATTTAGTGTGTGTGCTTCATGCATGTTTGCATCAAAGTGTGTTATAAAACCTGGGAAGGCTAACGGTTAGCAGTAGCATTCATCTCGAAGGCAGCTGCCTGGCTAGGACAGGACCCCTTGGAAGTAGCCTATGCAAGTTTTGAATTCACACGCCAAAGAATACTTCGGTATGTGACGCAAATTGCATTATCAGCACATAACACGCATACTGTACTTAAGCAGATTTACTGTATAAGCCATATTTTTCCACACATTTCCGTCTTCCTTTATACGTTTGTCCACAAGGTGGCAACACTGCAAACTGCATCATCAGCACACTTAACACGTACCGTACACGCGTCATATCGGATTTCTAACTTTAATTTTTCACACAAGCATTTTTTTCTTCACTAATTAGTCTGCCCACAATGCCCCAGGCTATTATTTAGTCGCAAAGAGAACAGGAGACAAGACAACAACAACAAACTACTGGAGACAGCAACAACAGATGTCCATGATGACGGCTTGTGTGAAAGGGGGTTTAGAGACTTGCGTACATTTAAACAAATGCCTACGTTTAATGGTTTTACCAGACAAGGTCTTTCCCAAACCAACTTTAAAAATTTGGTAGGCCTGTAAAATGTCAGCATGCTTTTTTCTTGCCTTTTTTCCCTACCACACACTTTAGCAATCTACATTAGGTATCATTCAAATGCTTTATACTCAAAATAGCCCAAAATAGCCTACATTATGTGTAATGGAATTCTGTGTAATTCCCATTTTGGAACTGGACATTGCATACTTTAATGCTGTATCTTAAGTAAGATCTTGAGAATACAATGTTTTAGTGCAACTTCTTTAAGTAAAATCACTAAAAGCCTTTTTTTCCGCTTGAAAAAATAGTCCCTGAGCATGAACAGCAACAACGTTCCAATGTGTAAAATCATGAAAGCTCAAATAAAACAACATAGAACCGCAGTGTTGCGTAGCGATCAATAGAAACGCTGGGTGAAGCGGTCATTTATCGTGAACAAAGCACAGCGTTTATCGTGAATAAAGCATAGCTCTTGACCAACCAGAATCAAGGATTCAAACTAACCGTTTTATAATGCCTTTTAGCGTGCTTCAAATTTGAAACACAGCTTGGTTATGTACAATTATCTTTAAATATATATTTTGCATGGTTTTTTTTATATCTGCCTTATAAGTAAGAATATCTGCCTTATAAGTAAACAAACATACACTTTCATTTTTTGAAGCTGCTTTCCTTAAAAAAAGAGACCTTAGGTCTGTATTCCAAAGCATTCAGGAATAAGTTCAGATTATCCTCAATAAAGAGTTTGACAGTGAACAGTTTAAACCCCAGAGAGAGCAGTGGAAGTGCTTATCCAAGTTATCTAAGCAATGCCAGGGGACACAATGCCTAATATCTCCCTCTGTTGGTCAGCTCTCTCATTCTGCCTCCACAAATGCAACATCTCTCAGTCTGTTTGTGAAACTCAGCAGACCAGGGCTGGGAATATCTGATCTTAAAGACCCGGTTAATTTGCATACATATCTGATGTGGGTTTTGGTGGAGACTCAAAGTCTCTCTCTCACTCACTCTCTCTTTCACTGT
Source organism: Hybognathus amarus (assembly GCA_030378365.1). Classification (NCBI taxonomy): domain Eukaryota; kingdom Metazoa; phylum Chordata; class Actinopteri; order Cypriniformes; family Leuciscidae; genus Hybognathus; species Hybognathus amarus. Next base: position 590,416 of record JAQIUQ010000550.1, read on the forward strand.
GCACTTGCGTGCAGAATGATGAATCTGTACACATGGTGCTGGTGTCAGAGAGAGTGGGGAACAGATGGTGCTCTACGCTCAGAGGAGAGGTTACGGACGCCAATAGGCAGGCGAATGCAGCCCAACACAATTACAGGCATCCACTCTCTATTCCTCCAGCTAAATTATGAATACAGGACTATGTTCTTTTGGATAGGCAAATGAGAGATATGGTGAGGTCCTTGCAAGCCACTGCTGACATCTTGATTTTTTTTAATGCTTACAAAATACAAGGCAGGGCAGACATCACCATTCATAATGTCCGTGTATGTATTAAAGCAGACAAAATGCAAACTAGGCCTGCTTTAATTTGCATTTCAAAATGGCCACATAAAGATGCAAAAGCGATAGATACAGAGTAATTGAAACTCAAAGACTTTTACTATTTTTTAGAATAAAAACGAAACAGTAATTTGTGTCTGTAGCCTAAGGTGTATTTATACTGAAACACAGATTGTGTGAGGACTAAAAAAAAGTCAAGTTTTCTTAACAATCACGCAGACTGTTACATAATGTTAACTGGTTCATTTTTGGAATACTGTACCAGTCACAACATGTCTAACAAAGCCAAGGGTTTGGTGACGACGAGAGCGAGGGTGACATTGGCAGGGATCGAGGGATGACATGCTACTGTCAAAAGAACCCAAAGCCAAGAAGCCAATAGCTCGTTTTTCAGCCACAATTTGTTATGCAAACTTTAGGATGTTGCATAAAAATGTTGGATGGAAACAATACTAGGAATGAATAAAACCATAAATAAAATTAAATTAAAATCCCCATAAGTGCATTAAAAAACCCCTCTCCCTTAAAGGCATCCTTAGGCCAGTGTGAAAGTTTAGGGTCAGAAAGATTATTATTATCAAGCATTTAAATTAAGTATTACCAAGACTGAATTTATTTGATAAAAAAAGACAATAACATATTTGAAATATTAATATTTTGTAATAGTATAAATATACAGTCACTTTTTGTCAATTTAATTAATCCTTGTTGAATAGAAGTGTGCATTTCTTAATTAAAAATAAATTAAAACCTGACCCCACCCTAACCTTTGAACGGTAGTCTAGCTAATGCCTTCACCATGCAACAAGGCTTCCTCAACTAGCCTAAGATACTGAAACTAAAAGACACAAGAGAATGCCATAGAAACAGGGGACGACAAACAAACACGTAAACACAATCTCTCTCACATTCAAACTATGAAAGCTGCTTATCAGCTGTAACTTCACATGTACACACTAACTCAAAAAATGAACATTCTCATGGGAGATGGGGAGATCAAAACAATACCGGCACCATTCAAAGCACTTCATCAGCATTGGCACTATCATTTCACTGTACTAAGGCCTTCAGTTGTGCCTTATCTTAGCCCTCTGTAAACCTGATGGCATGAGCACACAGAACAAGGTATTTGTCATTCCTGAATCCTTAGCAGTCATCTTTGACTGCTATCTCTGATCTGTATCTAGATTGCTACAAAGTTTCAGCGGCATAACGCTTTCAACTGAACATCATGTTGTCAACCAATATAAAACTATAAATCAGATAAAATCTCTACAAATCAGAATAGAGTGAAATAGAGTTTTTCCACAAACAGAAACGTTTCCGAGACGCTTAGACGCATCAGTAAACTTCAGGCATCCATGACCGTATTGCTGCGAAACAAAACATGCGTTTAACAGTTGTTCATTTTACGGAATTATCTGAACTCGTGTTCCCAAAAAAAAAAAAAAAAAAAATGATACAATCAGTACACCAATGACAAACTGCTCTGGTCATAAAAGAAAATAAAGTTTTGGTTTGGTTGCTTTACTTTTACTTTATTTCCCAGATGTCACCTTTTGTGGCTATAGTGAGCAAAGGTAAAAGTAGATCTATGAGGCGGCAAAGAAATAAGAAATAAAAGGGAGAGAGAGAGAAAAGAGCGAGTCTTCTTTGTGTTCTTAGACAAGCATCTGATTTGAACCCACAGTTCAAGACCTCTTCCCCGAATACAAAGCCCCCTTTTATGCACCTCAGACAAAGCGGCGGTCTCTTCCATGTGCACACAAAGCCTGCTCCACTCACTTTGTACACCTTTTGTTTGTTTTAAGTGCTATATTTTCCAATGTTAGCACCAGTGATGCAGTGGTGCCTGGAGAAGTGGGTATACCCCTTATTTATGCCCTCAATATTTATTTTTTGAAGTGTCCCAGTAAAGGATGAACACTTTGTATTATAAACAGTGACATGTAAGACTGCATTAGTATTGAATATGCAAGACTATAGAATATAGAATATAATGAATACAATGGAACAATCACTAATATTCTTGCATTTCAGGGCTGTACGTAGTGTTTTCTAAATACCCAGGTCCCATAAATTATATTGCTAGGGGGTTGGGGGGGGGGGGGGGCATTTTGTTTTGCATTACCAGGCCTACTGTATCTCTGCCAATTTCGAAGTCTCCAAATGAATCCATTCTGCAACTTTTAAATACATAACTATATTTTTAAAAACAAAATGATAAGCTAAAGTGCAGGTTCCAAAAGTTGGTTGTTTTGTCATGGTTACACACAGACACACACACACACCATTGGCAGTGCACTCAAAGTCATTTGTCAGTTTGCAGTTACCCAAAATCTTCTGAATGTAGTTAAAACACGTTTAACGCGGATACGGTAAAGGTGTTTAAATCGATTTTTTTTTGTTTTTTTTTACCGTCTTCACTCGGATGCGCGCTTCAATCTGTTGCGTATATTGTCGTGGATATTGTAGTATTGTATTGTTAAATCCCCCGACTGCTATGTCGGTCTGAGACAGCGAGACCTAGACAAAACAGAGAGGTCCGAGACCAAGACCAAAGACTGTCAAGGCCGTGACAAGACAGAGACCACTGGTCTCGAGACATACATCACTAGTTTCATCCATTTTTCTTATCTAAATTAATCAATGTGTTTGGACTAATCTGTTCATTTAATTAATGGTTCAATTGCCCACTCTAGAGAAAGTCACTTGTCGCCACCTTCTGGCTTAATGGTGCAAGTTGCGCAAACAGACTAGCACATTCGAGGAAATGTTAAACAAATATATTTATACAATAATAATGGCAATATATTTAATAGGGTGCATTTAAAACTTCTATCTTAAGCTACTTGCATCTTATCTCGCACTGTATGATCGCTAACTGAAGTAAGGTGGCGTGTTGGGATTAGCGCTTGGCTCGCGCTTCTGTGAACAAAAAACCTGCATGCTTTGATTGGTCTCAAACATTTTGACACTGACAAGCGGGTTTGAGTGCTGAAGCAGATCATATGAGAAGGTTAGTTATCGTCGTAATGGGAGAATCATTACAGCAACAAATTAGAGGGTACAACCCTGACTGGGTGTTTTTTATTCACAAGTTTGAATTAGCAACTAAATGATGCACATCAGAGGGAATTTAGAAGTGGGTATACGCAATGCCGACTGAAAAAGAAGTGGGTATACGCCATACCTGTGTATACCCTGCACTACACCACTGGTTAGCACGTTGGTATACAGTAAGATGCTGATGTTCATTTTTGTCCACTTCTGCTTTAAGTGAAGGCCTGTGTGTGTGTATAAAAGCAATGTCATGATAATGACTAAGCACCTTTTAAATACTTCTAAAATGATGACAGGATGCAATGCATCATGCCATCTGTTATGAAAGCGAAGAGAGAGAGAGAGAGAGAGAGAGAGAGAGAGAGAGAGAGAGAGAGAGAGAGAGAGAGAGAGAGAGAGAGAGAGAGAGAGAGAGAGAGAGAGAGAGAGAGAGAGAGAGAGAGAGAGAGAGAGAGAGAGAGAGAGAGAGAGAGAGAGAGAGAGAGAGAGAGAGAGAGAGAGAGAGAGTCATATCACAAATAAGCAAGCAAAACACCACGCTACTGCAAACCCAACAATCAAAAGATATCGACCTGCTCTTGCTAATCAAGGCAGACTGTGTTTTCACAGAAAACATGTGTGTGCCCGTTATGAAGTCTATTAGAGCTTCTACTTCCTGATTAAGCACATTTGCTCATTTCCCGAAATGTCTTGAAATGAATGAACAAACAAGTGACCAGCAAAACCTCAATAATAATTAGCACAATTATGAAGCGACTCCCAACAGCTCTCATACGCCAGTCTTACAGCCGTGTTTATGTGCAAATTATGAGCTGTGTGATTTATTGCCTTTTGTCTCCAAAGCCTCTAGTGGGTTACAGGGAATGAAGTTATTGGTTTCATATTTTGAAGAGGTTCTAATTTGCTAAAGGGAAAATATGGAACTCAGTCCTGTTCATTTTTAGAGCATTTGGTTAGAAAACAAGATGCCGTCATTTGAAGTACAGATGGTAAACCCACTTGCCAGCATTCAAACTTCCTCATAGAGTCTGGCAAGACCAAAACTTCAAAAAGTTACAGGGTCACATCACTTGTTTCGAGGAGGAGGGATATTTTTGAACACAGTGATTGACAGGCAGACATAATGCACCACATCTTTGGGTACAGAGTATTAGCCAAGAATAAATATTATTTTTAATTTCAGAAATGGAGAAAATACTGTAAATATCACCACCAGATCAAAAAGACTTTCAAAACGTTCATTTCAAAAAGCTTGTAAATGTTGTTGAAAGAAGTCTCTTGTGCTCAATTAAAAGAAAATGATGACAGTTTTCTATTTTAACATTTAAAAATGTAATATTACTCATTACTCAAACTTCACTCCAGTCTTCAGTGTCACATGATCCTTCAGAAATCATTGTAATATGCTGATCTGGTGCTCAAGAAACATTTCTTATTACTGTCAATTATTACTTTTGTGCTGCTTAATATTTGTGTGGAAATTATGATTAGTTTTGTTCATGATTATTTGATGAATATAAAATTCGGTCCCACTTTATATTAAGTGGCTTTAAGTACTATGTACTTACATTTAAAAATAAGTACAATGTACTTACTGTGCTCATGTTGTATTGTAAATCACTTTTGCTGCCATTGAGGTGTGACACGGGTAAGGTTAGGGACAGGTGTAGTGGTATGGGTAGGTTTAAGGGTGGGTTTAAGTGTAAGGGATGGGTCAGCTGTGTAATTACAGATGTAATTACATAAATTAATTACAGCTGTAATTACATGCTGGTATTTTTTTTAAAATATAAGTACAATGTAATAACATGTATGTACACAATAAGTCCATTGTATCAAATTATTCATTTCAATGTAAGTACATGATACTTAAAGCCACTTAATATAAAGTGGGACCTAAAATTTAATTATTTGAAAGAGAAATCTTTCATGAATTTATTTGTCTTTATTTCCAACTTTTATTTATACAATTTAATATTCACTAATATGCACAGTTTTTAAACGGCAACATATTACTGACTTTCTCTATACCCAAATTGTGGTCAAATCAAACATCCTCCAAAAAATGATTTTATCTGATGCAACCAACAGGAATAGTTCAGCCTTGTACGGATGACTCACAAATCATCCCTTAGAAAAATGATGGCATTGACAGTCCATTATTAGCATTAAAATGCATCAACACACCATGCTCATCTACACACAAGCATATCTTTATGGTATACAAACAAACCAATAGTGTGAATTCAAAAACTGAGGTAAGGCACTGTTGAGAATCTTTATATAATGTTATTATTATCAGTCTTTGTCTTTGCTCTTTGTGTTTGACGTATAAACTCGTAAGGGATGCAAGTCAGAACAATAGCCACAGCTGGCCAGGACATTGGCCATTGTATGGTCTGTTTTAGCAATGCCACTGTTTTATAAATCAGTATGACTTAACAGGAAAAGCATGAGAATACAAACTAGACAGACTGCATTTCCCCTTCCTCGAACAAACAATGGCACAACCTTCTCATGACTATCTTAATTAGCGATAGCAATCAGTTAATTAGTAAAGAACCTTGATATTAGCTCCAGGTGATGACAGACTATTTGTGCAAACGTTCAGTTGAATTCTGTCCATGTTCTATGTTTATATATTTATTATTCATTCACTTGTTTAATTCCCTATTTAACACTCTCACAACAAATGTTACTAGTTTGATGCATGTCTGGAGATGTAAGTACAAAGTTCCACAATGCACAGAAAAAAATGCTTTGCCCTTTTCAAAAAAAAACAAAAAAAAAGAAAAGCATTTTCACCACTTCAACTAAAAATAATAATAATTAAAAAAAAAATGCTAGGCTACATTGTGCCTATATCGTTAGCTTTTTGGATGTTCTCTTTCAACAGTTAAATTCCCCAAAAAATAAGATTCCACTTATATATTAGCATTTGCGAGAGTTAGCCAGACTCAAAAACATATCTTGTTCCATCAAAGACGGCCAAGTTATCGGTACTGTTGGAGAGTTCTTTGATCTAAAATATGCAAGTAAAGGTCTATACACCTCTGAGGTGCGGATCAATTCTCTTCTTTCCTATTCCGTTCTCCCTGCATCCCTCCTTCCCAGCCTTTCGTTGTATTTTTTTTTCATTGAACAGCAAGCTCTTTCAATACCGGCACTGCCCATTAGGATTCAAGTGTGGTGCGTGAGGCAAGCTCTCAGACTTAAACAAATGACAGTCTCTTCGTCATTTCATGTCTTACTGTCAGACTTTGTTTTTTGGCCATCCATGAAGGCTGTTATACATAAATAGTTTGAGTAAACTGAAGAACAGTTCACGAATGGTTGAACTTGTACAGGTGATGTCTTGTGTTTGCTTATGGGTTTGTGCACAAGTTGCAGTGTTTACACACTCTCTGTGCGCTGGCTATCACATTTACACACATGCAAAGACTCGCACATGGAAACACCAAATCATGCAAATGCATGTGTCCGGGCAAACAAACCCATCACATGAGCTTTTGTTTGCAAATGACATCATAATGCACACACAAATACATTAATTGGTCAGAATTTCCATTTAAAACTTGTGCCAAGTTGGTTTCATGAGAGTGAGTGTGAGAGAGAGAGTAATCAATTATATAAAAAAACAAGGATTGATATATTAAAATAAAAATAATATATTTTGTAATGTTTTATTATAATCATAGTATAACTATAGTTATACTACGATTATAATAAAACATTACAAAGCCCGTAAATTTTACAGTAAAAAAATGGCAGGTGTGGTTGCCAGAACTTTACCGTTAAAAATACGGTAGGAACGTTAATGGTTTTACAGACTTAACTTAAAAATTACAGTAATAAACCATATTATATTTTCTGATAAAATGTGGTTTTACCAACTTATTGACGAATTGATATCTGTTTTAGACCATTATATTACACTGAACAACCAACAATCATCACATCAGTAATGAGAGTTAAATGAGCAAGCTCATTACAAGTGATTGCTTGTAGAAAGCAATACTTGTTTAAAGAAACTGCACAATTGTCATTCACACAAACATTAAGCACCATCATGGTAACACACATAAAATTAAAAAAAATGCAATAAACATGAATTTAACAACATTAAATGTAACATAAAACCCTAATGTACATAACTAATTAGAAAAAAAAACAATAAAACTATGAGGAACCATAGTTATTTCAACAAAAATACTGTATGAAATGTGAAGTGTCACACAGGAAATTGTGGGAATGTCAATTTACGTTTTTTCACTGTAAATTATACAACGATTTGTTCTTTTTCACTTTCAAAAACTGAAAATTTAACAGTATTTTACTGTAAAATTATATCCCAGTTATTTACCGTGTATAGTACGGAAACTTTCTGTTTACCAATTAACAGATTTGCACTGCACTTTTTACAGTATTTTACTGTTAAAATCACGGATATTTTTTAATTCATATGTAATGATAATAATAGGAACTTCAACTTCAAAGAGAAAACCAGGAACTGGCCCGGTAACAATGGATAAGTTCTATCACCAAGCATCCTGAGAGGAAGACTTGCGCTTGCATGTGTGTTTTTGCATTACATGTTTTGATGTTTGTTGATAAGAGGAAGTTTCAGCGAGGAGTGGCTTCTAACGAAGTTGTGTAGTGCTGGTTGACTGAAGATATGGAGAGTCTGCATTGTAGTGCACTTCAAAGCCTTCATTCTCATAGCAGGCTTGTGCATTAGTGCATGTTCTCAACTGGCTCACAGAGACTCAACTAGTTGTGCATTTGTATCTGAAATGACCATAACAATGACTAAACGCTAAATCGTTAAAGTGGCCGTAGTTTCTGTCGAGCAAGTCCAACATCACATATGGTGTGGTACCCGAGTCTCCCTCCTGGGCTCATCGTTTGGCCTAGTTCTCTGTGATCAGCCCAGATGGAGGGGCCTTTATTTTGGCTCTTCCAGTCGATCACAGCACACAATAGGTCGAATGGTCACTTTTCTTACGTTCCGCTGAAACAATCCTTAAATAATTGGAGACTCTGATCTGCCTGCCAAAGACAATCAGAGGACAAATAAGCAAGATCAAAGCAGTAATCAATTTCCGTCCCATTTGAGTCTGTTTGTGAATGTGTGTTTGTTTGCATTAGGCCACTGGCCCATTTTGAGTGTGAGTGCTACAATAGCAATGTTAATGGTCACGCCACATGGCATGCAGAACGGGCTGGAGTCTAGGGGCGTAGGGCTGTGCCATATAAACAAAACTCATCCGAAGAGATAGAATGAGAGAAAGGACACAAAAAGAGGGAGAGAAAAACTGAGGGAGTGATGACCGCCAATCATAATGGCTCTATCTCTCTGAGCAAGTGTCACGTTTCTGGCACGAAGGCCAGAAGAGATGGAAACATAAGAGGGATGGGGCAGGGGAAATTGGAGACTTAACAGCAGTGAAAGCCCATTATCATGCTGTGGCAGAGCTAGAAAAAAAATGGACAAAATAATAATAACATAATAAATAAAGACAAACAAATAGGAAGGTAGGAAATGGAAAGTAAGCAGAACTGGAAGGAGCATCTCGGCTTCTCTCTAGAAGCCATCTGCATTTCTTTACAATCATAAAACAACACTAGGGCAGCATTTATCAGCCTGATACAGCCTCTGGAAAGAGGTGAATTAAAGAGGCAAAATGAGATATGGGGAGATAAAGACGCTATGTGCGCAACGGCAGCCATTTGCTGTGAGATGCCCCTGAGGGGAGCAGGTTGTGATGGAGAGCCACAAATTTACCATTCGAATGCTTTTCCGAGTAAGTAAAACAACAGCGAGACAGGTTCAACCAGCCGTTCTTTTGCGACCCATGCTGGGAGTGAAGTCGAACGGGAATGATTCAAGTTCTGGGCCTCGTGCCAGCACCGATACCTCGTCTGTTTCCTGCGGTGCGGTCTCTGGGTGACTCCTGTGGCGAGCGTGTTAGAACATGCATGGAGATGGTTTGAGAGAGGTTAGTGTCGGAAAAGAATGATATCGTCGACACAGGTTGTCATGGCTTTTAAATAGCAATAGGCAGAAAGATAACATAATGGGTTTAACAGTGCGAGGGAGCGCCTACGTGTGTTTTGAACCGTTTATTTTATTTTTTTTTACACACCACCGTACAAATGCCAATCAAATCATCCATTCAAACCAGGTTTGTGCACCATTCAGAATTCAATTGAGAATGTCCTTTAAATAACAATTACATTTTGAATTAAGGCAATTAAAATGATTTGAAACCATTTTTAAAGCTACACTGTGTAATTTTTATCCCCATCTAGTGGTGAAAGGGTATATGACCACCCAGTGAATATTAGTTTCTGTTCCTCTCAATTTTGATTGCTTTTTAACTCATACGGTGGCTAAATGTAGTCCAAGATTAACATGGTTTCCAGTTCGACCTCGTCTATGAGTGTTAACGTGAACGTAAACGCGAAAGGCGAAGCTTGAATTAACGGGTATGTCCCTCTTTGGCTAATGTACTTCAAGATGGAGGGACAACATGGCGACTGACATTAGAACCCCTTACTCGTATGTATTTTCACTGGCATATTATACACTCACAAGAATACTTTATTACTTGAACGAAGTAAATATACATTAATGAGCACATATATTTTGAAAGAACTAACGTGTTTTTAGCTAAGAATAAACTAAAGAGTTGCACAGTGTAGCTTTAAAGAAAAAAAAAGGAAATCATTTCAAGACAAACTTTAAATATTGACTTCCAGAAAATCCCCAAAGTTTTTTTTCTTTCCTTTTTTTCTTCTATATATTATGAACTTTTGAACTGAAGTAGCCTATGCAAGAAAAAAAATAGACTGTAAAGAAACCGTAACTGTAGAAAAAAATAGTAAAGTAACTAGAAAAGAAATTGGGTCAAGAAAAAAAATCTTGGTTTGACAAAGGCTTGTTTTGGAGGTGGTAGGTTGAAGGGCAGGAAGAGAGACACAGAAAGACAGATAAATAGACAGATGACATTTCTTTGAATTGCAAATCAGTAAATTCTTCCTCTTCCTGTCATTCCAGTTCAGTTTGAATTAATTCTCCTGAACTGAAAGGGAGCCAGTTCTTCAATTCCAAATTTTGCACAACCCTGGTTCAAACACACAGCAAAAAAGCCACTAAGCAAAATCGACAGCGTAGGTGTGTCTTTCTTCCTCTCTTAGGCTTCTGTCAGCCTGTGGGAGAGGAGTGTGTTGACAAGCACAACCCCTGTCTTTGTCCCTGTTTGTTTGTGTATAAACAGGGACAAGCAGCTACCCCTGTCTTTGTCCCTGTTTGTTTGTGTATAAACAGCGACAAGGGCAGAGACGTTGAACCACCAGAACTCCAAACAAATGACCCAAATGAAGAGCTCACTTGGCAGCGTTAAAGGGACAAGAGTTCACCACGCATCTGTCTGCTAACAAGCACCCTGCCGGAGAGCCTTTTGTGCTTCAATTTGCGACCTCACTGGCCCCGAAAATAGAAGAGAGGTGACCAACACAGGGTCACTTACAATCCCCAATCTCAACCACTGCCAAATCATGAAACAAACATTCGATGTACATCCATTTTGCTCACATATTGTTGTAGCAGAGTTTGTGCTGAATAATCAAATGTTGGCCAATGGTATGTTGCAAGTACCTGAAATAAGCACAGATGTTAGTCAAACATTTTAGAGGGCCCCAAAAACACTGTAACCCCAGAGGGTTAAGCTGAATGCAACCATTTGCTATCTTAAAGACTTCATCAAACAGGATGGAGACGACAGTAGCTTTAAGATGCTTTCAAATGCATTGCAGAAGCTTCGGGCTACCACTACATTACAATGCCCAGGGGTCTCTCCCATATCAAAGCAGCGATTTAAGAGTGTTTTAAACCACACAAGCCTCTTATAATTCTATTTTTAAGAGAAGCGTTTCTGTCTGAGCAGGATAAATGAAGTATGTACAAAGTCAAACTTGTTCTATTGTAGCCTATAGAAACGCAATGTACAAACACATGTATTATTCCACTGTGGCCATTTTGGCAAATTCAACTGACAATGCAAACAGTATTTTCCATTTCAGGAGGATGAAGAGAGAGAGAGAGAGAGAGAGAGAGAGAGAGAGAGAGAGAGAGAGAGAGAGAGAGAGAGAGAGAGAGAGAGAGAGAGAGAGAGATAAACATCATTCTGTCTGAGTGAATGAATCGTTTACCTCTGTCATTATTATTAGTGTCTGCATATCAAATGTGTTTACATAAGAATAACAGACTTGAGGGAACAAAAACAATTCCCTTGTCAGCCTGAATATTTTCTTGTTCGAAGTCTGGCCTTCGCTAAACGAACCGTCAATCTCAATACATCTTCTAAATGCGGCGTGACAATTTAGGCATAATTACGTGGCTAATACGTTATTAACAGAGACATGGAAATGTATTTGGACGTCGAAAAGTGTTATCTCCAATTACCTTCATTTGGGCTTTGTAAAACGAATACAGGTAAAGTGTGAAATAAGACTGTCCGGATAAGAGGGAGGGTTTGCAGGTGGAAATGTAAATATGCGTTCGATTCGAGGTCGGAATGTCACGGATATTTCATTAAGCTTTGCGGTGATAGCTGGGATTGGATAGAAAGGGAGGAGGAGAGGCTAGGATTGGATAGGTGAAACAGAAAGAGAGGAAGAACACAATTATTGAGAAATTATCATCTAATAAATTTTCACTTTAAAGTTTTTTTTTTTTTTTATCTCTTAAACAATATGTTTGCTCTTGAAGAAAATCTAAATTGGCTTTTTTTAATTTCTAAGATTTTAGAATTCTATATTTACATCCAATCACAAATTGATTTTCTGCATACTGTTTTACACCTCTATTTTAAATACAGGGGAAAGCCTTTTTGGAGGCTTTTTTGTCACTTTAATCAATAATGAAAGGATTCAACGCAAATATTTGCAAGATGGGCCAATTTCAAACCTTGAATTTCTCACTTAAGCAGCAACACATGCTTGTCACTGTAAAAAAAATCTTTTCATAGTAATTACAACATTTTTTCTATTGTCAAATCAACTTAAATAATTTATTTAGTTCAGATAACATATAATTTTGAGTTTCTGTTGATTAAATCATTCTCCTTCATTGTATTAACTCACTTTTTCCATTTCAATGAACTTAAAATTTTAAGGCAACCAGGTTACTTACTTTTTAAGTTAAACCAACTATATTTTTTTACAGTGATGTCACAGCTCTTTTCACCTCCGGCTTTGCGCAGGCAGTAATAGCTCAAAGTTATCTGCGGTTGGCAATAAGGTGCAACTGTTTTGTTATTTTGTACGGTTGTTTTCTGACACATGCACGGTCACACGCGCATACATTACTTTGTACTCTTTGGTACAAAGTGACCAGTGGTGCATTGTTAGTAAGGATATCAGCTTGATTAAAACATGCCTGGGACACTTTCACATTTGTCATTGTTAGATTAAATTCAGTTTGAGGCTTTTATATTTTGTCTCCTTGATTTTCTCTCCCCCCCACACACACACTTTGTCAGGCACCAGTGGCCAGCGGTCAGGGAGAGAGGATGCATTGCGGACATCATCTCGTTCATCATGAGTTGGACAGAGGGCAGTAGAGTTGACAGAGTTGTTCCATCAGTCACACCAACGATATATCACACACACACAGAGAGACAGCACCACACAGTCTGCACTGGAGATAGATCAAGTTGAGGTTCAGTGAACACTGTTTATCTCCTTTCAACATGCACACATGCATCGTTTACTACATGGAGACCTTTCTTTTATCATAACTTATGCACCATAATTCACACGTTAACAGACACACACATATCGTGAAACACTTATTCCCCAGTGTCTTCTTGAGTCATCCACAGAGGAGACAAACACACACACAGAATTGTTCCAGGGGCCATTGTATTGTTGGCTCAGACAGGGCCAGTTGCTGACGGAGATGGTTACCCTGGCGTTGGGTGACAGCGAATCAATCTGTAATCTGTGTCTGTTATTGATGATGGTGTGTGAAAGAGAGATAATGGGGCTCGATTCCACCACCTGTCATCTCGCCATTGTTTCCGAACTGATTCGGCTTGATTTCTGAAGCCAGACATTTTGCATAGAATCCCACTACAAATCAGATAGTTAAATGAGAGATTATCCTGCTGAAGAGACTGACAAGGTTTGTCAAATACTATAGTGTGTTTTGGATGCTGGCATGCTTCCCAGCTTCACCAGGAAAAACTATAGTGGCTGACTAACTTCACTATTTAAGGTTCACTGGAGAACAGTAAACTAAACTACCATTTCTGACAGGATAAAGGTGTTTCTTTAAATATAATGGCATTGAAAGCAGAGTAAAAAGATGATATGAAATTTAAAGAGATTGCTGTAGGACACAGGGCACAACTGAAACTTGATTTAAACCATTTATCACTTGAACACCAAGCACATGCCATAAATTCTGACTTAAAGTGAAAGAGATTTCTGAGAAAAAAACATTTAAGGAGAAATCAACACCCCCACTGTACAGTAAGGATCTCTGATGCCAGTAAATGCAGAAGGAATGAGGGTGGAGGCTTTGCACAATAATATTAGACAGAGATACAGTGGTTGTGAGGCCAGTCATATCTCTCTCTCTCTCTCTCTGATTCTGCTGCCTTTTATCATTTAAAGGAATATTCTATGTTGTTTAGAAATGAATGTTTACGGACAGCATATGTGGCATTCTGTGAATGCATTTAAATGGACTTCAGCTTAGCAATTTAGCCGGCTAGCAAACATAACCTTGTATGCAAGATGTATAACGCCGCTGCCCAATGAAACTCACGTATGTCCAAAACGGTTACTTTTCAGGAAGTGAAAAAAACATGTAATTTCAAAAGCAGCTGAACGTTAGCGTTGTCATGCTTGGTACAACATCTTTAAATGTAATTCTTTATTTCTCAGAATTGCGAGATGGAAAGTCAGTAATTGCGAATATATAAAGTCAGATTGCATGATATAAAGTCGCAATTGCGAGATAAAGTCAGAATTGCGAGATATAAAGTTGCAATTGCGTGTTATAAAGCCAGAAATGCATGATATAAAGTCAGAATTGTAGATATAAAGTCAGAATTGTAAGATTTAACTCTACTATTCTGAGGGGGGAAAGTTAGTCTGAAGCTGTATAATTTCGACATATAAACTTGCAATTTTGCGTTATAAAGTCAGAATTGCAATATGTAAACTAGCAATTGTGAGAAAAAAAAGTCAGAATTGTGATAAAATATCGCACTACTGTCTTTTTTTCTGACTTTATATCACGTGACTTCTACTTTCACAGTTCTGCACTTTCTACTATTATATTAATTCTGACTTTATATCTCACAATTCTGACTTTATATAATGCATTTCGGACTTTATATCTCAACAATTCTGACTTTACAGCACGCAATTTTGACTTTATATCACGTAATTCTGACTTTATATATCGCAATTTCTGACTTTTATAACTCGCAATTTTGACTTTATATCTCGCAATTCTGACTTTTTATTTCGCAATTCTGAGAAATAAAGTCAGAATTGCGAAGATATAAATCTGAATGTGTGAGCAAAAAAGTCAGAATTGTGAGATAAAAAGTCACTTTTTTTATATTCAGTGGCGGAAACAAGCTTCCATACTAAATAGTTTACCGCATTAGCAGAGATCAAAAAAAAAAAAAAAAAAAACAATCCTTAAGAAACTTTTTACTATAGCTGAATTCGTTTAAAGACCCTAAGACTACATTTGTTGACTAAGCCACTGTTCAATAATAATAAAAAGCTATTTTAAGTTAGTTTCCAAGTTATTTCCCGCTCTACAATGTTGAATCTATCTCCCCACTGATGCTAAAGTGAGTTAAGATGCAATGAGTATGTATATGTGTGTGCGAGAGGGTTTGTGCCTGCAGTGGTGATTGACAGCTCAGTGCTCTGATTAATGTGACTGGGCTCTGCGCTTCAGGAGAAGGAGAGAGCGAGAGAGAGAGAGAGAGAGACTCCCATTCCAGCTCTCAGCCACGTAAGACGCTGAGAGCAAGATAGAGGAGAGATCATGAAAGAAGCGAAGAAGAGGGACTGAGGGACAGAGAGACTGGAGACTTCTCACTCCTATTCATCAAAAACACTTTTAATTCTGACCATATCTGCCTCCTCTAGATTTCTCCCATTTACTCCCTACAATTCAAATGCAAGACAGCACTGACGGCTCTGAATCTAAAACAGCAATCTGCTTCTCTCTTCCTCTCATTTTCACGCTGTATCTCTGTCTCTCTCTCGCTCTCGATGACACTTCAGTCTGTCTGTCTTTAACATTCTGGTGTTAGAGTCGTCAGGAGCAGGTTGGAATCATTATTCAGGACATAAATGTGATGTGGCCTCTTTCACTCTTTCATCTGGCTGTGTGCTGTGGTGGAATTGAAAAGGTAGCACAGACCCTGATCAGGTGACACCAACCAAATGTCAGCATTGAGCATACATGGAATTAGATGACGAAACAAAGGACCTTATCTACAATAATCGGGCTATACCAGACCAAATGATTTGAATAGCATTTTCCAGAAAGTTTGTGTGTGTGACACGCATTTAACATGGGTCAAGTGCATTCAGACTCTGCAGGAACTTCACATAGCTGTGAGTTGCATCAGTTAGTCTTAGCTGGAATTTAGCTGGTAAATGATGATTGCTGACACACACACACATTCTAAACACAGACACAAAGAGACTTTTTTTTATTACAAAGTTAGCGAGCTCACACATTTCAACTGCCTTTATACTAGGAACAAAGACAAAGAAGGAAAATCTTTGACAATACAAAGAGGCAAATACTTCTCTTTAATTAAAGTTTCCAATCTGGAAATCAATTAAATTAAATTCTGTAACAAAAGAGGGAACTGTGCTGCAGCACAGAGCCCACGCAAATATCCAGCAGGTGGGAAGTGTGAGTGTGTGTGTGTGTACTGGCTCTTGTCTTCAGATGATGTGTGTTTGGTTAAGATCAGTGCTTTGGAGGACAGGAATGTTAACTTTCTTGTTAGACCTGCTTTCTAAAAATGCCAGTGGGAGGAAAGGGATATATCTCAACATAAGCAGAATGACAACATTTCACAGGACTGTCATTAGATCATAAACATGGCAGGGCGTAACATATTTACTTGGAACTGGGAACTATTAGCCTGACTATGTCCATACTTTCACTCTCGCTGAATTTCATTTAACAGAGTCCTATTACCATGCTAGGGAACTACTTGGGGACAAACAAACTAAAATATGCGTTAGAGTGACACAATAACACATTATTACTGTGTGTCTCTTACATATTTTTTTGTTCCAAATAAAAAAAAAAAAAAAAAAAAAAACAGTTAATGTAAATTAATATGTTTAAGAGAAGAAAGAAAAAAATCACTGGTTACATATGAGTGCATTGTTCTCTTCTTCTTCTTTTTTTTCACTGTAATATTTCAGTGTAAAAGTACCTACTTTTGAGAGTATCAAGCACATGTAATGAAACTCTTTAAATTATTCCCAAGGGTGTCTCTAACAGGTCTCATGACTTTTAGTATATAAACGGACAACATAATCTGACATTTCAACTAGATCTTTTGAAAGTAAACTAAACCCTTAAACCAACTTTTTCTAGTTAATGATCTGTAAAAATGGATCTTTATTAGTACCAAGTCATTGATTCGAGTAACTTTTTTGACATTTGTGTATAAAGTGTTTTTATTTTTACAATATATGGTGTAAAAACGTCTTTGTGCTGCCCTCTTCAGGCTTGAACGGTGGCTACTGCAATTGAATCTTTCCTATTGGATGTTCCGCAGGTTTCAGCTCACCACGCTCTTGGTACGAGCTACGCTCTGGCAGTAAAAACCAGCTTGTTTCATGCAAAACCACTGTAGCGAGTCAGGAGTTGGAATTGCGAGTATTGAAACGATCGTGATTGGGTGTTTTAGCATCTATTCTGTCCCCTCTATCTCCACTGGGGTCTGCCCACTTTTTCAGCATTTTTCAGCATTATCTTTTAAAAGGTATAGTTTATACTTTAAATCTAAGATTAGCATTTTAGCTCGAAAAGCTTACAGTTACAACACAGCTTCCCCAACACAGGTGGGAAAATACGCCTGGCAATAAGGGAGAGCGAATTGCTGTCTGGTTATATTATTAGTAATAGGCAGTGCCATTAACTTGTCACATCTGTCTATAGTTTGCAAATACCGATAAATTGGTGGTGTTGCTGGTTTGCAAACAACCATCATGGTGTGATTTCCTTTAAAGCATAGACGCTTTCATCAGACGCTGTTGCCATGGTGATGAGCTGGCCCAAAGTTAACTTCCGTTCTGTTGGTCTCACTTGTTTATTGGATATACGTGCATTGACTGTATTAGATATGATATTAAAATAGCTAGGTTTATCCAGTATTTGGTAGTGTTTCCCATGCATTTATTAGTGGCAGCCCAACTCATTATTAGGGCTGCCTTATGCTCGCTACATATCGAATTTCCGTGTTTTTAGACAATTTAAGGAAAAGTTGTATTTGACTGGAGAGTTGGCGTGTACGCACAGCATTGCAAAAGCTCTCTCTTTTCTCTCTCTCTCTCTTCCACACAAACACATTACAGTGAGCAGTATGTGATCATAACGCTGCATATATCCATCCCACATCCTGTTGATGTGGAGACCGCGCTTAAAAAAAGGTTAGCAAGCATGTAAGAAGCTAAATAAGGAGAGATGTCTACTTAATAAAGCCGTCGCCGCCTCCTGCCGTGACAGCTCTTTGACACTGCGGTAAATCAGACACGTTGGTAAAAAGAAGAACATCTTGTCTCTCTGATTTTTGTTCAACGGGTCTCGTAGTGTCACATTTCAGATCCTTGCCAGGTAACATTTATTTTCTCTTCTACTGTTGTAGAACTAGCTACTATGGTTATTTATATGATCACTGGCCCTTTGTCTGTACAATGATTGCTTGAGTTAAAACTCTGGCCAGTTTTTCATGCACAGGCGCAGTAATTTGTGTGTTTAATTAAATTGTCACCTGCTGAGCTTGCCCATAGCCAGCTTTTCCACTGTCTGTTTAATCTTTTGATTCACAGACAATGAAGCTTGTCCAAGACTGTGCTGTATCCAGAATCAATATATGCAAGCATGTGAGCTGTGCCAGAGTGTTTTTGCTTCAAGCAAACCTGCTTTATCTAACAATATTATCCATCAGTGACGGTACTCTGGTGAGCTCACAGGCCTGGGAATGATGGAGAAGTGGGACGTGAGAGGAGGAGAGGAGAAGAGGAAAGGTGATAAAGCAAGAGGGTAATAAAATGGATAGACAGGTGTGTCAGCTTTTGTGTGAGAATGTGTGGTTGTTCAAGCACATGTAAAAACTGATAAGCTTCCAAAAAAGCAAAACAGTATGAGAGGACATGAAGAGAGCAAACAGTGGTGATATTAAACACCTGGTCCAAATTTTCAACCTCAGAACACACACACTCACACTCACTAACTTTGTTAGTTATGTTGCAGCTCATGCCATGGGTGAGATGGGCTGTAATGGTTCACATATTTCACAGAAGTATGTAGGCCTACAGCCTGCATCCACTGAATACACACCACCCACCCACTTGCCCATAAACCCCCACCTTCTTTACGCCACATCTCAAGAACAACTTGTGCTAAATATGTTTCTCTATTAATGTGTAATGCTCTTCTTCTCATGCATAATGGTCAGACTCAGGATAATGTATTACTAGACCAACTTGATGCCAAAAGTTTTCTCAGATCTTATTGCATCTGCTTCACCTGGACAGAGCATTTATAAAATGTCCAAACCTCACTGGAATGGATCATCAGTCAACTGGAGTTCTGATTAAACCGTTCTTTTAGTTTATTTAGCTGTTCTAGAAATTTGTATATTTAACCTCTCTGAATTGAATCTTTAGTCCACAATATAAATCCTACCACACATTCCAAATAAATAAATACATAATATATATATATATATATATATATATATATATATATATATATATATATATATATATATATATATATATATATATATATATATATATATATATATCCACAAAAATATTAAAAATGCCTTCAAATACTTATACTATTTTTTATTTATTTATATTTTGTAATACTATACCACATATTAAGAAGTATTTCTAGGATTGCGTGATATTGAAGATTGAAGGTACTGATGCTAGAAATTAAAACATTAAAAAAAAAAAAACTCTGTTTTCCTCACCATACTTCTTAACATGGTAAGTGTAATAAGGGGTGGGTGGTAGCTCTAAAAAATAACAAAAATAACCATAATGGTATCATAAATATATAAATCCCTCTTGAGCTTGAAAAGCTTCAGTCCTATTCACTGCAATTTCATAGAGAAAAAAAAAACTGCAAAATATGCTATTCAAAATATCTTGGGAAAAAATATCCAGACAGGAAATGATGTTGTAATTTTCATTTTTGTGACTATTTTTAAAGCTAATTGAACAGATAATCAGGGAGCTATCAGGACCCATAGAGCAATACGGAAACTTACTCAGCACACAAGAATAATAAACA
>JAQIUQ010000551.1:0-37568 GCA_030378365.1 Hybognathus amarus
AACTACTATTACTAAAACTCACGCGCGGCTCGTCAGGCCATAAACAATGGATTGAACTCCCTTATGACACTAATAATGTCTAATTGATAAATGCAATGTGTCATCATTATGTGAGGGGTTAGGGACCTTAACATGAGACAGGGATGTTTTTAGTGCAAATGACAGAAAGACACAATATGAATTGTCATATTAGGCGATAATTTATTTAGGTAAACCATTGCATTTTAAATGCAACATCCAATTTATTTGTGATAACACAACAGGTTACAACAGTTGCACAAATCATGACTAGATCATGTAGTAACACTTGAGTCATTACTAGTTAGTTCCAATGATCTTCACTTTATAATACAGATCTAAATAATTAGTAATTCCCACAAAAGTATCTAGTAACACTTCATCTGTGAGCTATTACTTACTAATTATTTGGATCTGTATAATAAAGTGAAGATCATTGGAACTAACTAGTAATTACTCAAGTGTTACTACATGATCTAGTCATGATTTGTGCAACTGTTTGAGATTTTTGGTGAACTTTAGTATACTTTTAGAAAATGTCTTTAGTAACACTTGAGTAATTACTAGTTAGTTCCAATGATCTTCACTTTATAATATGAATCCAAATAATTAGTAATTCCCACAGAAGTATCTAGTAACACTTTCATCTGTGAGCTATTACTTACTAATTCGTTAATAAGAGTTTCTTTTAGTTAATAGTAGTGACTAGTAGTTACTAGATTATTAATAAACTTTTTCAGTAGTTCTCTGGGAAGTATTAAAAAATAGAAGTTATTGATTAGTTAATAGTGAACTACCACTTTCATCTATGCGCTATTACTTACTAGTTTATTAATCAGAGTTTCTTGTTAGTTAATAATAGTTACTAGATTGTTAATATTGTGTAACTCATTGGTTCTTGTGTAGTTATTCATTAACGAAGGAACCGTATTCTAAAGTGTTACCCTGAAATGTTCTGTTCGCTTTGTGTCTGCTGTAACAATTACACTCTTAGAAGAAAAGGTTCAATATAGAACCTTAAAAGGTTCTAAAGCGTTACGTATTTGGAACCCCTGAAAATGCAATGCATGTGAATGATCACAAAATTCAAGATATGGTGGTTAAAAAATTTAATTAATCAATATCACACGAAGAGTGCCATTTCACTTTTTATCCTCCAAAAATCTGCATGATTAAAATGTGATATTAAGTTACTACAACAGTTTAATAAACAATAATTTAATAACAACTACAAATGTTGCAGAATAATGTAATATATGAATGAATAATAGCCTTTAAAAAACCTTTGAGCCAAAAGGGTTCTTTCTTGTCGTTATTGAACCTTTTTTAGCATAAAATGTCCTTTGGAGTTGAGTAAAGAACCCTATGCTACATATATAGAACCCTTTTTCCTAAGAGTGTAGCTTACACTATAATCAATGGAAGTAGCTATAGGCTACACAACGTGATTGCAGCGCCAGCGCGTGCGTTTGAAGGGATAAAAAGAGACCAGATTAGTCTAAAAGGGATTTTACGTGTCGTCGTGAACGGAACGCTTCAGTTAGTGCCTGTACCCTAAGTGACACATTGGAATTGACTTAAGCTAACTATCTAGCGCTAGCCAGCCAGATAATCATACATGTTTGCAAAAATAACAGCAGCAGCGCTGCTTAACTAAACTCACTCTACATTAAACTGAGTCAGAAGATAACTAATATGATCTTATCATTTCAATTAATGTTATGCTTTCAAGTATCACCAACTTACTCACCTGTTAGTTACAGTGGTATATACAGTGAGTTAGCTGCTAGTCTTCATTAAGCGCTGTCAGAATGCAGGCACGTTATGTCTCGCACTGTTGATGGGGGCGTGACCCAACATGTTGCTAATATGGGGCTTGTATCGTAAGTGACAAATCAATGACTTGATTAAAAAATGCATACATTTCAGCTTCCTTTTTAGACCGTTACTGGAGTTTTTATTTTTATTTTTTATTATTATTACATTTATTTTCCCGTGAGGTTGGGAGGGGGGCTGGCAGGGGGGCCGAGCCTTGACCAATGGTGGCCGTGGCCCCCCCTGGCCACCATGTAGCTACGCCCCTGCATGGAGTTATAGTGCGTCGAGTCCGCATTGAAAAGTTCAAAGCACAAAGGAAATACATATGTATGGACAGTGTATTATACATTATCTAACTATGCAATAGTTTGTTGAGCCTTTTCTTTTAACGGTTTTAAATTTCAGTTACTGTGTGCGTGAAGAACAATTATAGTGCTCTGACTCTAGTGTTGTGATCTAACCGACAGCGTCCGACACCCGGTAGAAAGTAACACAATTAAGTTACAGCAATAAAGTCCAGCAAGAAAAAGTTTCTTCATTCGAAACCATAGACCTTTACACCTTTATCTTAAAGATCAAGTATAATAGGATTAACATTGAATCATCTTGAGGATCGTTTCATCATTGACTGTAACCGAATGCGACGTGATGTTTGAATGCTGAAAGGAGAATGACTGACAGCCGCAGAGAGGGAAAAGTTTATGTGTTCTTGAATTTAATGACTTAAATATTAAGTTATATATCACATAATGGCTTCAGAACACTTATAATACAGTACACAAAAACTTTATGGTTTATGGAAAGTTTTTGTGCCTTTTGTGGGGATTAACAATAACATAGAATAGTATATGCACAATATAGGATTTGAATCAGCCTCGTCTGATCAATACCCGATCCGGCAAAGATGGCAGTATCGGAGCCGAATACCGATCCTGAGTATCGGATCGGCTCATCCCTAACTAATATAATGTAAAAACACGGCAGATTTAGACCTGGATGTACACCTGACCTTTCAGAAGGTTGCTCACACATACTTTGTGGTTGATATGTGCCTTCGATGTGCAATCTTGCAGAGCCCTCATTGATACAAGCTCTTCAGCACACTTGTTTTCGACAGTCAAAGCGGGGGTTACGTTTTTGCACGTCGTGCAGAATAACCCTAAAGGCACTCAGGTGGCGGTGCCACCGGCTTATGTATATATATATATATATTAGAGCTGTCAAAAGATTAATCACGATTAATCGCATCCAAAATAAAAGTTTTTGTTTACATAATATATGTGGGGTGCATTGTGTATAATTATTTTATATATATAAATACACACACATGCTTGTATATATTTAAGACATATTTTCATTCATATACTGTTTATAGATTTATATGTAATTTATATTATATATACATATATATATTTTACATATAAATAATATTTTTTCTTTAAATATACATGCATGTGTCTGTATTTATATATATACAAAGTAATTATACACAATGCAGTCCAAATATATTATGTAAACACAAACTTTTATTTTGGATGCGATTAATCGACGATTAATACTTTTGACAGCCCTAGTATATATGTGTGTGTGTGTGTGTGTGTGTGTGTGTGTGTGTAGCTGCGAGCAGCGCACGAAGGGCCAAAGCCGGCCGGTCCGCCCACCCCGGTGCCTTTAGGTAACTAAAGGCACCGGGGTTGCGGTGCCACCGGCTTGGGCCCGCAATCGCTGCTTGCAGCTATATTTCAGGGCCCAAGCCCTGAGAGGCGCAGAGCCCTATTGTTTTCCTTCCGATTATTTTTTTTTTTTTTTCTTTTTTTTTTTTTTTTTTCTAGCGACTACTCGGGCACTTTTGGGGCCCTTAACATGCTCGAAAACTCTTGAAACTTTGCACACGGGTCAGAACCCGGCCATCAGAGCCGGGCTGAAGCTGGTACCCGGGCGTGGCAGGCGGCTCGTCAGCGCCCCCTGGAATGGGGTCCGAACACCTGGTCCATAACTCAAACACACTTGCATGTAATAATATGAAACTCGGTACACATGTCGATAGCAGAATTTCATCTATACCTCGCGTTCTTGCTTTTACCCCAGCCCAACAGGAAGTCGGCTATTGAGGTTTTTTTGTAAAACACACGCAATGAACTTTT
Organism: Hybognathus amarus; assembly: GCA_030378365.1. Lineage (NCBI taxonomy): Eukaryota > Metazoa > Chordata > Actinopteri > Cypriniformes > Leuciscidae > Hybognathus > Hybognathus amarus. Next base: position 3,981 of record JAQIUQ010000551.1, read on the forward strand.
AAATACTCCTCCTAGAGCTCTGATCCAAATTCGACGAAACTCGGTCAGCTAGAAGTCAAGACATTGAGGATGAAAGTTTGTGTGGGGATTTTTGATATCTCGAACGGTTTGGCCGTGGCGAGGAAACGAAACTATGGCGAGAAACGTGAAACAGGAAGTGTGTCATAACTTCAGCATACATTAACTGATCTGGATGAAACTTCAGCAGTGCGTTCGCTGTAAGAGGACGATCACATGGATGTGACTATTGTGAGTCAAAGTTATAGCGCCACCAACTGGCAGCAGGAAGTGTGTCACTTTCAAAATGCTTTGAAATCACCCTCTTATTTTTACCCGATTTGCTTCAAACTTCATCTGTATAATGTACATACACGGCAGATGAAGACCTATGAATGGATTCTTGATATCTTTGAAACTGTTGCCGTGGCGACGCATCAAACTTTACCATTCTTTTAGGATGCATTCTTTTAGGGATTCGAACATTTGTCCATAAATCAAACACACGTGCATGGATTAATATGAAACTCGGTACACTCATAGATCACATCAGGCCAAACAACTTTCGTGCTCTAAGTTTTACGACAGTTCGAACGGAAGTCGGGAATTATGTTTTTTTTTTTAAATAATTGTCCTAGAAAAACATCAAATTACAACCCATGCTGTTACCAATCACCACCAAACTCGATATGCATGAAGTCAAGACATTGAGGATGCTATATTCCGGACGGATTTTTGATATCTCGAACGGTTTGGCCGTGGCGGATTTTTTTGACTAAAAAAGGACACATAAAGTGTGTTATAACTTGGTTAGTTTTACTGACAGTTACAAAACTTGCCGTGTATATTGTTCTATTCAAGCCAAACAACTTTCTAATTAACAATAATAAGCTCAAACCCACAGAAAGTCAGATATTGTAGTTTGAATATGATCATGCTCTTTCTGAGCCTAGGCCTGTCACACAGTCTGTGTGTGTGTGTGATTGAGTCTTTTGACACACAGTCTCTGTGTGTGTGTGTGTAGGGGGAGGGGGCTTAATAATTTCACTGTGTGTCTGGCCTGCTAAAGTAAATACATTTCTTAAGCCTGGTATTTTTTACATAAGTTTTTATTTTTATTTTTTTATAAGTAAAGGCATATAACCTGTTTAATTGTAGTGCATTGACAATAGTTTTATATAATTAGTGTATTAATTAAATTAACTTGGTCCATAAATCAAAAAAGTAAGTAAATAAATCAAAAAGGAAGTGTGTTAAAACTTCTGCATACATTAACTGATCTTGATGAAACTTCAGCAGTGTGTTCGTTGTAAGAGGTCGATCACATGGATGTGAGTCAAATATATAGCGCCACCAACTGGCAGCAGAAAGTGTTTCACTTTCAAAATGCTTTGAAATCGCACTCTTACTTTTACCCGATTTGCTTCAAACTTCATGTGTATAATGTAAACACACGCCAGATGAAGAGCTGTGAAAGCATTATTCAATATCTAAGATAATGTTGCCATAGCAACGCATCAAACTTTAACATTCCTTTTTTTGATGATTTTGAGACTCTTAGCGGCTTTTGGGGCCCTTAACGGGTTTGAAAACTCTTGAAACTTTGCACACAGGTCAGATCCCACAGCCATCAGAGCCGGGCTGAAGATGGTACCCGGGTGTGGCAAGGGGGCTAGACAGCGCCCCCTGGAACGGGGTCCAAAAACTTGGTCCGTAAATCAAACACGCTTGCATGTAATAATATGAAACTCAGTACACATGTTGATCTCATCGTTTCATATATTCATATATTCTCCTCAAGCCGGACAACTTTCTAATTTACACTCATGAGCTAGGACCCACAGAAAGTCAGATATTTTGGTTTGAAAATGTTGAGTGTCTCTCTGAGCCTACACTTCTGTATGGCAAGCCCTTTAACATTTAAAAGCTAAGTTTGACTATTCGTAATTAACATTGTAGATATCAACAACGTCTTTCTAGTCGTAATTACATTTTGGATAGTTTGTATTATCATTTAAGATATCTGTAACGCAATTGTGACTAGTCGAAACGACAGATAGAGTATGGCAAGCCGTTTTAACATTTAATCATTTTAACCTACTAGTCTCTATTTTCATGCTACTAGTACTTATTTTTTAGATACTAGTATCTATTCCATTAAGTACTAGTACTTATTCATTAGCTACTAGTGCTTATTCTTTAGATACTAGTGCCTTTTCTTTAGATACTAGTGTTTATTCTTTAGGTACTAGTACCTTTTTAAAGATACTAGTACTTATTCATTAGAAACTAGTCCTTATTTATTAGATACTAGTACTTATTCATTAGATGCTAGTCCTTATTTATTAGATACTAGTACTTATTCATTAGATGCTAGTCCTTATTCATTACATACCAATGCTTATTAATTAGTTACTAGTACTTATTCATTAGATACTAGTACCTATTAAATAGATACTAGTACTTATTCATTAGACACTAGTACTTATTTCAATGGTGACTAGTAACTATTCTTTTGTTACTAGTCACATTTTTTCCATTGACTTCTATGGTGATCTGTCATTCAGATATCAACTATTCAGTTCTGACTAGTATGTTAGTATGTATTCCAATTGTGGAATACATACTAGTATGTATTCCAAAGCAGGGGTTACGTTTTTGCACGTCGTGCAGAATAACCCTAAAGGCACCAAGGTGGCGGTGCCACCGGCTTTATATATATATATATATATATATATATATATATATATATATATATATATATATGTGTGTGTATGAATATAGCTTGCGAGCAGCGATGGAGGGCCAAAGCCGGCGGTACCGCCATCCCGGTGCCTTTAGGCACTGGGGTTGCGGTGCCACCGGCTTGGGCCGCAATCGCTGCTCGCAGCTCTTAGGGCCCAAGCCCTGAAAGGGCGCGAGCCCTATTGTTTTCCTTCCGATTACTTTTAGGGCCCAAGCCCTGAAAGGGCGCAGAGCCCTGATTGTTTTCCTTCCGATTATTAGGCCCAAGCCCTGAAAGGGCGCAGAGCCCTATATTTTCCTTCCGATTATTTTTTTTTTTCTTTTCTAGCGACTATTCGGGCACTTTTGGGGCCCTTAACATGCTCGAAAACTCTTGAAACTTTGCACACGGGTCAGAACCCGCGGCCATCAGAGCCGGGCTGAAGCTGGTACCCGGGCGTGGCAGGGCGGCTCGTCAGCGCCCCTGGAATGGGGTCCGAACACCTGGTCCATAACTCAAACACACTTGCATGTAATAATATGAAACTCGGTACACATGTCGATAGCAGAATTTCATCTATACCTCGCGTTCTTGCTTTTTACCCCAGCCCAACAGGAAGTCGGCTATTGAGGTTTTTTTGTAAAACACACGCAATGAACTTTTAAATACTCCTCCTAGAGCTCTGATCCAAATTCGACGAAACTCGGTCAGCGTGGAAGTCAAGACATTGAGGATGAAAGTTTGTGTGGGGATTTTGAATATCTCGAACGGTTTGGCCGTGGCGAGGAAAACGAAACTATGGCGAGAAACGTTGAAACAGGAAGTGTGTCATAACTTCAGCATACATTAACTGATCTGGATGAAACTTCAGCAGTGCGTTCGCTGTTAGAGGACGATCACATGGATGTGACTATTGTGAGTCAAAGTTATAGCGCCACCAACTGGCAGCAGGAAGTGTGTCACTTTCAAAATGCTTTGAAATCACCCTCTTATTTTTACCCGATTTGCTTCAGAACTTCATCTGTATAATGTACATACACGGCAGATGAAGACCTATGAATGGATTCTTGATATCTTTGAAACTGTTGCCGTGGCGACGCATCAAACTTTACCATTCTTTTAGGATGCATTCTTTTAGGGATTCGAACATTTGTCCATAAATCAAACACACGTGCATGGATTAATATGAAACTCGGTACACTCATAGATCACATCAGGCCAAACAACTTACGTGCTCTAAGTTTTACGACAGTTGAAACGGAAGTCGGGAATTATGTTTTTTTTTTTTTTAAATAATTGTCCTAGAAAAACATCAAATTACAACCCATGCTGTTACCAATCACCACCAAACTCGATGTGCATGAAGTCAAGACATTGAGGATGCTATATTCCGGACGGATTTTTGATATCTGTGGAACGGTTTGGCCGTGGCGGATTTTTTTGACTAAAAAAGGACACATAAAGTGTGTTATAACTTGGTTAGTTTTACTGACAGTTACAAAACTTGCCGTGTATATTGTTCTATTCAAGCCTAAACAACTTTCTAATTAACAATAATAAGCTCAAACCCACAGAAAGTCAGATATTGTAGTTTGAATATGATCATGCTCTTTCTAAACCTAGGCCTGTCACACAGTCTGTGTGTGTGTGTGTGTGTGTAGGGGAGGGGGCTTAATCATTTCACTGTGTGTCTGGCCTGCTAAAGTAAATACATTTCTTAAGCCTGGTATTTTTTACATACGTTTTTATTAGGGCCCAAGCCCTGAAAGGGCGCAGAGCCCTACTGCTTTCCTTCCGATTATTATTTATTTATTTTTTTTTTTTTTTTTTTTCTCACGACTATTCGGGCACTTTTGGGGCCCTTAACATGCTCGAAAACTCTTGAAACTTTGCACACGGGTCAGAACCCGCGGCCATCAGAGCCGGGCTGAAGCTGGTACCCGGGCGTGGCAGGGCGGCTCGTCAGCGCCCCCTGGAATGGGGTCCGAACACCTGGTCCATAACTCAAACACACTTGCATGTAATAATATGAAACTCGGTACACATGTCGATAGCAGAATTTCATCTATACCTCGCGTTCTTGCTTTTACCCCAGCCCAACAGGAAGTCGGCTATTGAGGTTTTTTTGTAAAACACACGCAATGAACTTTTAAATACTCCTCCTAGAGCTCTGATCCAAATTCGACGAAACTCGGTCAGCGTAGAAGTCAAGACATTGAGGATGAAAGTTTGTGTGGGGATTTTTGATATCTCGAACGGTTTGGCCGTGGCGAGGAAACGAAACTATGGCGAGAAACGTGAAACAGGAAGTGTGTCATAACTTCAGCATACATTAACTGATCTGGATGAAACTTCAGCAGTGCGTTCGCTGTAAGAGGACGATCACATGGATGTGACTATTGTGAGTCAAAGTTATAGCGCCACCAACTGGCAGCAGGAAGTGTGTCACTTTCAAAATGCTTTGAAATCACCCTCTTATTTTTACCCGATTTGCTTCAAACTTCATCTGTATAATGTACATACACGGCAGATGAAGACCTATGAATGGATTCTTGATATCTTTGAAACTGTTGCCGTGGCGACGCATCAAACTTTACCATTCTTTTAGGATGCATTCTTTAGGGATTCGAACATTTGTCCATAAATCAAACACACGTGCATGGATTAATATGAAACTTGGTACACTCATAGATCACATCAGGCCAAACAACTTTCGTGCTCTAAGTTTTACGACAGTTCGAACGGAAGTCGGGAATTATGTTTTTTTTTTTTAAATAATTGTCCTAGAAAAACATCAAATTACAACCCATGCTGTTACCAATCACCACCAAACTCGGTGTGCATGAAGTCAAGACATTGAGGATGCTATATTCCGGACGGATTTTTGATATCTCGAACGGTTTGGCCGTGGCGGATTTTTTGACTAAAAAAGGACACATAAAGTGTGTTATAACTTGGTTAGTTTTACTGACAGTTACAAAACTTGCCGTGTATATTGTTCTATTCAAGCCAAACAACTTTCTAATTAACAATAATAAGCTCAAACCCACAGAAAGTCAGATATTGTAGTTTGAATATGATCATGCTCTTTCTAAGCCTAGGCCTGTCACACAGTCTGTGTGTGTGTGTGATTGAGTCTTTTGACACACAGTCTCTGTGTGTGTGTGTAGGGGAGGGGCTTAATAATTTCACTGTGTGTCTGGCCTGCTAAAGTAAATACATTTCTTAAGCCTGGTATTTTTTAAATAAGTTTTTGTTTTTATTTTTTTATAAGTAAAGGCATATAACCTGTTTAATTGTAGTGCATTGACAATAGTTTTATATAATTAGTGTATTAATTAAATTAACTTGGTCCATAAATCAAAAAGGAAGTGTGTTAAAACTTCTGCATACATTAACTGATCTTGATGAAACTTCAGCAGTGTGTTCGTTGTAAGAGGCCGATCACATGGATGTGACTATTGTGAGTCAAATATATAGCGCCACCAACTGGCAGCAGAAAGTGTTTCACTTTCAAAATGCTTTGAAATCACACTCTTACTTTTACCCGATTTGCTTCAAACTTCATCTGTATAATGTAAACACACGCCAGATGAAGAGCTGTGAAAGCATTATTCAATATCTAAGATAATGTTGCCATAGCAACGCATCAAACTTTAACATTCCTTTTTTTTGATGATTTTGAGTCTCTTAGCGGCTTTTGGGGCCCTTAATGGGTTTGAAAACTCTTGAAACTTTGCACACAGGTCAGATCCCACAGCCATCAGAGCCGGGCTGAAGATGGTACCCGGGTGTGGCAAGGGGGCTAGACAGCGCCCCCTGGAACGGGGTCCAAAAACTTGGTCCATAAATCAAACACGCTTGCATGTAATAATATGAAACTCAGTACACATGTTGATCTCATCGTTTCATATATTCATATATTCTCCTCAAGCCGGACAACTTTCTAATTTACACTCATGAGCTAGGACCCACAGAAAGTCAGATATTTTGGTTTGAAAATGTTGAGTGTCTCTCTGAGCCTACACTTCTGTATGGCAAGCCCTTTTAACATTTAAAAGCTAAGTTTGACTATTCGTAATTAACATTGTAGATATCAACAACGTCTTTCTAGTCGTAATTACATTTTGGATAGTTTGTATTATCATTTAAGATATCTGTAACGTAATTGTGACTAGTCGAAACGACAGATAGAGTATGGCAAGCCGTTTTAACATTTAATCATTTTAACCTACTAGTCTCTATTTTCATGCTACTAGTACTTATTTTTTAGATACTAGTATCTATTCCATTAAGTACTAGTACTTATTCATTAGCTACTAGTGCTTATTCTTTAGATACTAGTGCCTTTTCTTTAGATACTAGTGTTTATTCTTTAGGTACTAGTACCTTTTTAAAGATACTAGTACTTATTCATTAGACACTAGTCCTTATTTATTAGATACTAGTACTTATTCATTAGATGCTAGTCCTTATTCATTACATACCAATGCTTATTAATTAGTTACTAGTACTTATTCATTAGATGCTAGTACCTATTAAATAGATACTAGTACTTATTCATTAGACACTAGTACTTATTTCAATGGTGACTAGTAACTATTCTTTTGTTACTAGTCACATTTTTTCCAGTGACTTCTATGGTGATCTGTCATTCAGATATCAACTATTCAGTTCTGACTAGTATGTTAGTATGTATTCCAATTGTGGAATACATACTAGTATGTATTCCAAAGCAGGGGTTACGTTTTTGCACGTCGTGCAGAATAACCCTAAAGGCACCAAGGTGGCGGTGCCACCGGCTTTATATATATATATATATATATATATATATATATATATATATATATATATATATATATATATGTATATATATAAATATAGCTGCGAGCAGCGATGGAGGGCCAAAGCCGGCGGTACCGCCATCCCGGTGCCTTTAGGCACCGGGGTTGCGGTGCCACCGGCTTGGGCCCGCAATCGCTGCTCGCAGCTATATTTCCAAGCTGATAGTCATATATTATTTTTTTATTTTTTTTTTTTATTTTTTTTTTTTTTTATTTTTTTTCTAGCGACTATTCGGGCACTTTTGGGGCCCTTAACATGCTCGAAAACTCTTGAAACTTTGCACACGGGTCAGAACCCGCGGCCATCAGAGCCGGGCTGAAGCTGGTACCCGGGCGTGGCAGGGCGGCTCGTCAGCGCCCCCTGGAATGGGGTCCGAACACCTGGTCCATAACTCAAACACACTTGCATGTAATAATATGAAACTCGGTACACATGTCGATAGCAGAATTTCATCTATACCTCGCGTTCTTACTTTTTACCCCAGCCCAACAGGAAGTCGGCTATTGAGGTTTTTTTGTAAAACACACGCAATGAACTTTTAAATACTCCTCCTAGAGCTCTGATCCAAATTCGACGAAACTCGGTCAGCGTGAAGTCAAGACATTGAGGATGAAAGTTTGTGTGGGGATTTTTGATATCTCGAACGGTTTGGCCGTGGCGAGGAAACGAAACTATGGCGAGAAACGTGAAACAGGAAGTGTGTCATAACTTCAGCATACATTAACTGATCTGGATGAAACTTCAGCAGTGCGTTCGCTGTAAGAGGACGATCACATGGATGTGACTATTGTGAGTCAAAGTTATAGCGCCACCAACTGGCAGCAGGAAGTGTGTCACTTTCAAAATGCTTTGAAATCACCCTCTTATTTTTACCCGATTTGCTTCAAACTTCATCTGTATAATGTACATACACGGCAGATGAAGACCTATGAATGGATTCTTGATATCTTTGAAACTGTTGCCGTGGCGACGCATCAAACTTTACCATTCTTTTAGGATGCATTCTTTTAGGGATTCGAACATTTGTCCATAAATCAAACACACGTGCATGGATTAATATGAAACTCGGTACACTCATAGATCACATCAGGCCAAACAACTTTCGTGCTCTAAGTTTTACGACAGTTCAAACGGAAGTCGGGAATTATGTTTTTTTTTTTTAAATAATTGTCCTAGAAAAACATCAAATTACAACCCATGCTGTTACCAATCACCACCAAACTCGGTGTGCATGAAGTCAAGACATTGAGGATGCTATATTCCGGACGGATTTTTGATATCTCGAACGGTTTGGCCGTGGCGGATTTTTTTGACTAAAAAAGGACACATAAAGTGTGTTATAACTTGGTTAGTTTTACTGACAGTTACAAAACTTGCCGTGTATATTGTTCTATTCAAGCCAAACAACTTTCTAATTAACAATAATAAGCTCAAACCCACAGAAAGTCAGATATTGTAGTTTGAATATGATCATGCTCTTTCTAAACCTAGGCCTGTCACACAGTCTGTGTGTGTGTGTGTGTGTGTGTTAGGGGGAGGGGGCTTAATCATTTCACTGTGTGTCTGGCCTGCTAAAGTAAATACATTTCTTAAGCCTGGTATTTTTTACATAAGTTTTTATTTTTATTTTTTTATAAGTAAAGGCATATAACCTGTTTAATTGTAGTGCATTGACAATAGTTTTATATAATTAGTGTATTAATTAAATTAACTTGGTCCATAAATCAAAAAAGTAAGTAAATAAATCAAAAAGGAAGTGTGTTAAAACTTCTGCATACATTAACTGATCTTGATGAAACTTCAGCAGTGTGTTCGTTGTAAGAGGTCGATCACATAGATGTGAGTCAAATATATAGCGCCACCAACTGGCAGCAGAAAGTGTTTCACTTTCAAAATGCTTTGAAATCGCACTCTTACTTTTACCCGATTTGCTTCAAATGTAAACACACGCCAGATGAAGAGCTGTGAAAGCATTATTCAATATCTAAGATAATGTTGCCATAGCAACGCATCAAACTTTAACATTCCTTTTTTTGATGATTTTGAGTCTCTTAGCGGCTTTTGGGGCCCTTAATGGGTTTGAAAACTCTTGAAACTTTGCACACAGGTCAGATCCCACAGCCATCAGAGCCGGGCTGAAGATGGTACCCGGGTGTGGCAAGGGGGCTAGACAGCGCCCCCTGGAACGGGGTCCAAAAACTTGGTCCATAAATCAAACACGCTTGCATGTAATAATATGAAACTCAGTACACATGTTGATCTCATCGTTTCATATATTCATATATTCTCCTCAAGCCGGACAACTTTCTAATTTACACTCATGAGCTAGGACCCACAGAAAGTCAGATATTTTGGTTTGAAAATGTTGAGTGTCTCTCTGAGCCTACACTTCTGTATGGCAAGCCCTTTTAACATTTAAAAGCTAAGTTTGACTATTCGTAATTAACATTGTAGATATCAACAACGTCTTTCTAGTCGTAATTACATTTTGGATAGTTTGTATTATCATTTAAGATATCTGTAACGTAATTGTGACTAGTCGAAACGACAGATAGAGTATGGCAAACCGTTTTAACATTTAATCATTTTAACCTACTAGTCTCTATTTTCATGCTACTAGTACTTATTTTTTAGATACTAGTATCTATTCCATTAAGTACTAGTACTTATTCATTAGCTACTAGTGCTTATTCTTTAGATACTAGTGCCTTTTCTTTAGATACTAGTGTTTATTCTTTAGGTACTAGTACCTTTTTAAAGATACTAGTACTTATTCATTAGAAACTAGTCCTTATTTATTAGATACTAGTACTTATTCATTAGATGCTAGTCCTTATTCATTACATACCAATGCTTATTAATTAGTTACTAGTACTTATTCATTAGATACTAGTACCTATTAAATAGATACTAGTACTTATTCATTAGACACTAGTACTTATTTCAATGGTGACTAGTAACTATTCTTTTGTTACTAGTCACATTTTTTCCATTGACTTCTATGGTGATCTGTCATTCAGATATCAACTATTCAGTTCTGACTAGTATGTTAGTATGTATTCCAATTGTGGAATACATACTAGTATGTATTCCAAAGCAGGGGTTACGTTTTTGCACGTCGTGCAGAATAACCCTAAAGGCACCAAGGTGGCGGTGCCACCGGCTTTATATATATATATATATATATATATATATATATATATATATATATATATATATATATATAAATATAGCTGCGAGCAGCGATGGAGGGCCAAAGCCGGCGGTACCGCCATCCCGGTGCCTTTAGGCAACCGGGGATTGCGGTGCCACCGGCTTGGGCCCGCAATCGCTGCTCGCAGCTATATTTATTATTATTATTATTATTTATACGACTATTCGGGCACTTTTGGGGCCCTTAACATGCTCAAAAACTCTTGAAACTTTGCACACGGGTCAGAACCCGCGGCCATCAGGGCCGGGATGAAGATGGAACCCGGGCGTGGCAGGGGGGCTCGACAGCGCCCCCTGGAATGGGGTCCAAAAACTTGGTCCATAATTCAAACACGCTTGCATGTAATAATATGAAACTCGGTACACATGTTGATCTCATCATTTCATATATACTTCATACTTTTACTTTTTACCCCAGCCCAACAGGAAGTCGGCTATTTAGGGTTGTTCGTAAAACACACACAATAAACTTTTAAATACTCCTCCTAGAGAATTCAAACACACGGCACGAAACTCGGTCAGCATGAAGTCAAGACATTGAGGATGAAAGTTTGCGAGGGGATTTTTGATATCTCGAACGCTTTGGCCGTGGCGAGGAAACGAAATTATGGCGAGAAACGTGAAACAGGAAGTGTGTTATAACTTCAGCATACATTAACTGATCTTGATGAAACTTCAGCAGTTTGTTCGTTGTAAGAGGCCGATCACATGGATATGACTATTGTGAGTCAAAGTTATAGCGCCACCAACTGGCAGCAGGAAGTGTGTCACTTTCAAAATGCTTTGAAATCACACTCTTTTATTTAACCGATTTGCTTCAAACTTCATCTGTATAATGTAAATTCACGGCAGATGAAGACCTGTGAATGGATTCTTGATATCTTTGAAACTGTTGCCGTGGCAACGCATCAAACTTTACCATTCTTTTAGGATGCTTTTGAGACTCTTAGCATGCTTGAAATTGCATGAAACTCGACAGACACATCACATTTATTAGCCAGTAGACATGTGCAAAGTTTCAGAAACGGGCGTGGTGCAGGGATAAGTAGCGCCACCTTTTGACAAAATTGAGAGGGTTAGTTTCATAGTTTGCTCTGCAATCATAAAACTCGGTAGGTAAATTGTTCGGATCAAGCCGGACAACTTTATAATTTACTGTCTTTAGCTCCGAACAAAAGGAAGTCAGATATTTCACGTTGAATGTGGATGTTTTGAGTAATCTCTGCCTCTCTCTCCCTCTCTCTAGGCACCTCTGTCTCCTTGCCATTCTGTGTGTGTGTGAGTGTCTGTGAGTGTCTGTGTGGGGAGGGGGGTAGGGTAGGGAGGGGGGATGGGTGGTGTTTGCTGGTGTCTGTGTTTATGTGTGTGTGTGGCTGACTGTAGATTCTTCCTGCAATTTTTATAAAAAGACAAAATATGCATATAACCCCCATCTTTTAAATGTATAGTTTGCTTTAAATAAAAGTAAGATTGTATTTGTAATTGAAGCTGAATAAATTTAAAATGCATGTGCTATATTTCAATATATTTGTTTTCCTTAAAATTTTAAAACACTAACCTCATTCTCATCTGAATTACAAATATTTTTTTTCTGTATAAAATAATACTCTGACTAAAAACACATTTGATGTTTCTTTTTTAATCTATGTAATAAACAGATTATTGCTCTGTTTGAGGACGATCCTGTGTGGGGAGGGGGCAGGGGAATTTCTCTGTTGGGTGAGATTTAATTTAAATTACCTATATATATATATATATATATATATATATATATATAGTATATATATATATATAGCTACGAGCAGCGATTACAAGCCCAAGCCGGTGGCACCACAACCCCGGTTATAGCGCCACCAACTGGCTGCAGGAAGTGTGTCACCTTCAAAATACTTTTAAATAACCCTCTTATTTTTACCTGATTTGCTTCAAACTTAACTACTACTAGGGATGCACCGATACCATCTTTTTATTTATTTTAATTTTTTTATTTTTTTAGAATTTATATAACTCTGTGCGTTGAACCAATAATCACTCTTGTGTGTGTTAAACACAATCATCTTAATACAGACAACTTTATTATAAAGTAGGGGTGGAACGGTACATGTATTCGTATCGAACCGAAACGGTACGGGCGTCACGGTTCGGTGCACGAATTTAAATGGAGAATACACGGTATATAAATAAATAAAACTTGCGTGCATATTAATTAATGTAATGCGGAACTACTGTTAGATACGCGGGTTCTTTAGGGACACATAGCCTAATCTGTACCATCGGCTAGCTCTGAACCGTCAAAGCTCTGAACGCGCGTTCACTTCAAACGTGGCTTTATACGCGCATCCTCGCTTTGGACTAGCGTCGAACCAGACGCGATAGACGTGAATTTGGCGCTCTATTCGCGTTTGGTGTGACCGCATAATGGACAGGCTGCGATGTCAAGATTGCAATGCTTGTGTGTGTGTGTGTGTGTGTGTGTGTGTGAGAGAGAGAGAGAGAGAGAGACGCGTCATCCTACAACTGTCATCCAACCAAAATCACACACACACACTGTTTTAAAAGCAAAACATAGGCTATTTATCCAACTCCATTTCAAAACAGTCTGTGGGTCCCATCTTTTGGACATTCGTCATATTCCTCGGAGCACTAATCTTACACATTCTACATTGATTTAAAAAGAAAATCAAATGCGTTTTTAAAGGTAGTATTATGTTATACAGAAATCAATTATTTATTCAGATGAAAATAATGTCACATTGTTAATTAATAATGTTAATTAAAATTAAGGAAAACAAATATATTAATCTGAAATATAGCAAAATAATTTAAAATAAATTCAGGTACAATTACCAAACATTTCGCAAGGTCTTTTTGTCTTTTTATTCATTTAATTAATAAACTAATTATATAAAACTATTGTCAGTGCACTACAAATAAACTGGTTCTATGCTTTTATAAAACTTAAAAAAATACAATGCCTTCTGTATTTTTGTTTTGCTTTTCCCTCCATTGTACCGAAATCGTACCGAACCGTGAGGTCTGAACCGAGGTATGAACCGAACCGTGACTTCTGTGTACCGTTCCACCCCTATTATAAAGATAAACAACAAACCCAAAAAATATATGATCATAATCTATGGCAAAAATGCTAACTAGATTAGTGGATAATACACATTGCTCTTTGTATTGTTGTAAAATACATTCAGGAAAAACAAAAATCAAAAAGATAAATAAAAACACAAGTAGATGTAGACCTGGATGTACACCTGACCTTTCAGAAGGCTGCTCACGCATACTTTGTGATTGATTTGTGCCCTTGATGAGCACTTTTGCCGAGCCCTCACTGATGCAAGCTCTTCAGCACACTTCTTTTCGACAGTCAAAGCGGGAGTTACGTTTGTGCACAATAACCCTAAAGGCACCAGGGTGGCGGTGCCACCGGCATATATATATATATATATATATATATATATATATATATATATATAGCTGCGAGCAGCGATTGCGGGCAAAGCGCGGCGGTACCGCCACCCCGGCTGCTTAGGTACACTAAAGGCACCGGGGTTGCGATGCCACCGGCTTGGGCCCGCAGTCGCTGCTCGCAGCTATATTTGAGGAATTATTTTTGTTGTTTATCTTTTACCAGGAAAGTGTATGTGTAAAATGAGACAATTATTGTCTTTGTTTGTTATTTTTAAATAACAAATGTCATTTGATTTGCATTGTACATGTACAAAAATGCATCTTTATGTACTGTAAAAGGTGAGGATTTTGTTTGTGAATTTGTGTCCCAAAGGTTCATTAACCCAATAGGTCTCTTAAGGCCAACTTTCCTTCTTCTCAGGGGGAAGATAGCTATGTACCAATTTATCCCGAAGAAGTTCTATAAGAAAACAAAGGCGCTTGAGGAAAGAGCTGTACTGGAGAGTAGGGTCAGGAGTCACTGGCCCAATTCTCCTGAATTATCCTTTTTATCTGTCTTGCCTCCCTACTATATTGTGTGACAAAGAAGGAGCGGGATCTGAGTAACTGTCTCACATCCTTTCTTAATCAAGGTGTCAGGACGGTATCGGGATTTAGCTCTGGAACGAGCATGAGCAACAGTACCTAGTTCATAGGCTCTTATAATAAAAAGTTCTGATATAATGTCTGCCTGTTTTCAAAATCAACATCATCATCACATATACGATGTAGCCGCTGGAATTGGCCGAAAGGTACACTATCAAATGAGATAAGAAGGATGGAAAGAATCAGCCCTAAGGATGGTGTTTCTGGAGGTCTTTTTCTAAAAGTCGTGGCATGTAACTTTCCTTCTGGATCAATGGAAATGGTTGGGTCTAAATCGCGATCTTATTTTACAAGTCATGGAATGGAAAATGTGACATTAACCTGTTAACAGCAGGTTTCTGTTTTCATATGTTTAAATAAAGGGTGATTTATTGAATACCCCGATTTATTTGGTTCGTTTATTTTTGTATTTGCACTTGATTTGTTTTGTTAAAATCTGCATATGACTTGCACCAGCGCAACAATAGGTTTTAGAACTTTTCAGTTCTTCAGAAAACATTCAGACAGTGTTTTGCTCCAGTTTGAAACTAGATATACTTCATACTATGCTTGTCTTACTTCATAAAAAATTGCATTTAAATATGGAGAACGCAATAAGTAAAAATGTAAAAAAATAATAAAAAATAAATAAATAAGGGAGGGTACTTAAGAGTGAGGGATTGAGGGATTTACTAAGAGTAAATTAATCTTTATCTTCTTTTAGTATTTCCCTGTTACACTATGCTGAACACTCCATTCAATTTTACTTCTGTGAGGTTTTCTATTTTTTCTTCCTTCGAGAAACGTTGCTATAAAGTCGTACTTTATTGTTGGTCTTGAATTCTAATAAGCGAGTGGTGGTGTACACGTCTAATTGAGCGGTTTGAGAGACAGATGCTGCGTCCAAATTCGCATACTATCCGTCCTAAATAGTATTCGAAAATAGAATTCAGTATGTCCCAAACCGTAGTATGTTGAAATAAGTGTTTCAAAGATACCCGGATGGTCTACTATTTCCGGTCAGAATCCGAAGTGTAGATCGGTGCACACTCTAACGGCTGATATTGCCCACAAACCATTGCGCGGTGGACGAGGATTCGGTTAGAACTACAAACACGAGTAAAAAGTGTTAAAGAACTACAGACACGCAGGGCGCGCGCGAGTCCCGCGCTGGTCCCGCGACTGTGTAGAGAGGTTTAGATAAACAGGTTCGAGTGATTAATTATCGGTATCTAACCAGACGAAAATGATTTTATTCAATTTTGTCCACATTATATTGCATATGCAGCAGCATTGTGAACTTTTGTAAAGACACGTTTAGCCATTACTTTTAAATGCATCAGTATATTCAAATTGCAAACACGAGGAGAGTATCTGCATGAAAGACCCACGACTGGCAGATGAACGTGCTCTGAAACGGTAGGAAATCAAATTAGATAGAATGGAGGATTTTAACTGTGACAAGATGATTGACAGGGCAGTTTACGGTGACAGGATGCACGCAGCACGCGACAGAGCTGTCCGTTAAAGATGACGTGATAGTATGTCCCAAAGCTTGCCTACTCTTTTTGCTGCACACTCAAAAGTATATACTTTTTCTTCACAAAAAGAGTACATACTTTTAGGGTGTAGTATAAGTAGGCGAATTGGGACGCAGCAAGAGTATGTGTATTAGTTTCTTTACATCTCTCAGTTTAGTGTTTTGTGCATTGTTCCTTCTTTGTCAGTAGAAATAACTGACCAAACTGAGGCATTACAGCACAGATGGAAAAAAGGAATAAACACTGTCAGCAAGTCATTAGTCATCAATCATGACAAATGACTGCTGAAAAATCATTGTTTTGTGTTATTTTGCCATATTGTGATGTTTTATATCTCTTGTATAAAAATAAAGAAGCAGGCACAGACACCGAGTGTGTATCTTTTTCTTCTCTTTACTACTCTTCTCTCTTTCTCTCCTCTCCTGCCATCTAGTGGCTACACATTAACTCAGCAGACACAACACATAATACTCTTCTCCCCTACTGGACACATCACCGAACAACAGGCGCGTAAAACTGCCAGGGGCGTGAAACTGCCGGCTGCCAGGTCTGCAGCCTTCCCATATAGACCGTTTATTCCGTCAAGATAGAACATATAAACTGCGTCCGAAATCGCATAGGCTACTTTCTTGAGGTACTTATTTTTTAATACAAATTTCCTTTTTTTGTACTAAAAAAGTACATTCTATGTTTGTAGTATGGATGTAATTGAATCGTATTATACCCGCGTGTTGTCATTATCATGTGACCTTGCTAACATCATCAGTTGTGTCGCTTCACTGCCATTCATAATTCATAAGAATCCATCATATGCACATTTCAGGACCTCTCTGGAAGTATTAGGTCATTTGGAAGTTTTAGGTCAATGTTACTTTTTGCCTACTCTTTTATAAGTGCTGTGATTTCGTATATAGCCTACTGTACTTCTTCGTCGACAAAGCCTACTGTTTTTCATCTGCTATAGACCATAGGGAAGATTTCACATCTAGCCATAGATCCTTCACTGCTTGTGTTATTACACTATCCTGTTTGTTCGATTCTGACATTTTTTCCTCCAAAAAATAAAATGGCGTCTGAATAATAATTTCTGTGTAAATGGAACCAATGCGCCGTCTATTGGTTGTAGATGATCAGATCGTTGCTTAAATATTGTTATGAAGCCTGTCCGAAATCAGTTTCGGTAGGTTCCACAAGTCTACCTAAGCTTTCTTGTAAGTCAAATTCATAAGAGTAATCTGGTTCTTAATAAACAATCCTGTTTCTCTCATATTTTAAAATATATTTCGAAAGTCCTGATTGATCTGAACAGACCCCGCTCTCTGTAAAAAACGCTCTGATTTATTCTTGTACATTGGTTCATCCAAACAGTTCTAAATGAACAGATGCAACTGTAGCATGTCTTGCCCATTATGGTATACATAATGTTGAATTCTGTAAGACTATACAAAACTTCTGTAAACTAAAAAGGAAAATGTGTAAAAAAAAAACAGTGTCAGTCCAGTCAATATGCCTGAGAATAGAATTATTTTTATTCAGAATGAACTATATTCAAAATGTATCTAGGCTTATGTAAACAGATATCTAATCTCAAAGATATTGACAGCCCCTATTGAAATAACCCTTTAATGGCATATTTTCCACTTTCATGTAACTTACTGGATATAGGCTACACACGTGATGCCCAAGGATACAGATTACTTCATTTACTATCAATTTATCTCCCACTTTGCTGGGAGCTCCTGGTGAAATTACATTTTGATTATTTCCATAGGTGGATAAATAAAGTACTAAGTAAATGTTTGCCATTTTCATTAGGCTTCTGTACAGAATATAGTTCTGTTTCATATCTTTGTTTTAAAATTTAAAGCATTTCACAGTGGTATTCTTACATTCAGTTTAGCATAATTTCCTCATGATCTTTACCTCAGACCTTACATAAGAAACATATTACCTTCTGATTCATAAACTTGATTATATGCGCTTGATTATATGCAGAACAATTTACAAGCATTTCATTCATTTAATTTAGCTATATTCATTTTTATCTTACAATGTTTAAGTGTATAAACAATATATTTGTTCCTTGTTCAACCAAGTCTTTGGAAATAATCAGATGCAAAATTAGATGACAATAAAAATAGCTATTTTTATTTTTCCCCAAATCTACAGTGTAAGATCTTACCATATGATACTTCACAATACAATGGGTACAATATTCATAAAGTAATCTATTTTGATGTATATATTTCTGGCCACTCTGGACATACATGAATTACACAATATGGGTTGAATAGAAAAAATTAAAGACTAGGATATTTGGTTCCCTTTCGTAGCCACTCCGAGTTATGTCATATAACGAGAATGGGGTTTCGCCTAGAAAGCCTATGATCTTTGAGTATTATAAAATGAGCCAATGGCAATGAAATGCCATGTGTCTGTGAAATTTGCATAGTGTATCTCTGCCCCACCACATGGGTATAAATGGAGAACGCCAGCAACAGGCAGTTATGTTTTCGCTTCGGAAGCCAAATCCTGAGTTTTCAGTGACTTCATCTCTTCGAGACGAGCAAACTCACCGGTGTTGGTGTGACGGTGGTCTCCAGCAAGCTTCACATTCCCTGCAGTCTGAGCAGTGGTCCGCCGGTCTGTGTGTTCTCCCTGGTCACTTCAGCATCCGTGGAAGTTTTCTCTCACTAAAAGAGCTGCTCGTGGCACGCTCTTTTTAAAGATGTCTCGCCCGTGTTCTTCTGGTTGCGGTCGATTCTTGTCAGTCTTTGATGGGCACAATTGCTGCTTGTTGTGTTTGGGCTTTGATCATGCTAAAGCAGCACTTGTGGATGACTCATGTTCCTTCTGTGGGAACATGACTATCACGACACTTAGGTTGAGACTCAAATGATCTCGCAAGAGAGAGAGCCCCCTCATACACACTCCGATCTATCCCCTCTATGAGATGTCATACTTTGGCTGGTGGCCAGGGTGCATCCTGACGATGCTGTCCTCGGACCACACCCCCCTCTTCAGTGTCGCAACCTGCGAATGCCGCGGTGATTCAGGCGGGACCATCTTCGGATGCCCCGGATGTTTCATTCGGCATTCCAGAGGAGGACTCAATGTCGAACGCTGCATCACAAGGTGGGCAGGAGTCCTCGGGAAGTGATGATTCGGCTGCTGGAATGGAATTCTCCGCCCTGTCCTGAGCGCTCGCTGTTGGATGATTAGTTTTGGGTGGCTACTGGTTCACGCAAGCAGCCGACCACAACACCGTTCTTCCCAGAGGTGTATGAGAAACTGTCGAAATCCTGGAAGGCTCCGTCACGTCCCGTGACTGCTCGACAGCTTTCTCCACCTTCCCCCACCTCCATGGGGCCGATGCCAGCCCAGATGCTCAGGGAAATCGAGCGACGAAAGTGGCTGCACGTTCCCTGGGTCAGGTGATGTCCACTAACTAGGTCCAGGAGCATCACCTATGGCTGAACCTGGCCGATATGCAGGACACCGAGTGAGACTCGTCTGCTCCACGCCCCCATATCCCAGGCTGGCCTCTTCGGCGGAGCAGTTGGAGGACTTTGCCCAACAGTTCTCAAACGCCCAGAAGCAGTCTGAGGCGATTAAACACATTCTGCCCTGACGGCCCACTGCTGCCTCCACCCAGCTGTCGGAACAGAGCCCTCAGACTGCTCGCCGCCGAGGGCACCCTCCTGACGATCAGAAAACTGGTGGATTACGGCCGATCCTGGACCTGTGTGTCTTGAACCGCTCCCTTTACAAGCTGCCATTCAAGATGCTCATGGCCAAATGCATTTTCGAATGTGTTCGGCCCCAGGATTGGTTTGGAGCGATAGACCTGAAGTACGCCTACTTTCATGTCTCCGTTTTACCTCGACACAGACCGTTTCTTCGATTTGCTTTCGAGGGGCAGGCATACCAGTACGCGGATTCTCCCATTCGAGCTGGCTCTGTCTCCTCGTGCTCTCAGCATTCAAGAAGGACGAGGTAATTTTGGTTGCGTCGTACTGGCCCACCCAGACCTGGTTCTCTGAACTGATACTCCTCGTGACAGCACTTCCTTGGCCAATTCATCTGAAGAAGGACCTCCTTTCTCAGAGACGGGGCACCCTATGGCACCTCCGTCCCGAATCTTTGGAACCTCCATGTATGGCTCCTAGACGGGATGAGGCAGGTTTGAGTACCCTGCCACCAGTAGTGGAGGCTACCATCATTTCCGCTAGAGCATCTCCCACGAGGGACGGGGACTACACAGGGACCCCATTCTCATCATCTGCCTTAACTCGGAGTGACTACGAAAAGGGAACGATCTCGGTTACGGATGTAACTCTTGTTCCCTGAGTAGGGAACGGAGATGTTATGTCTCCCTACCACTTCCGCTGTACCGCTAGGTAAAGTTCAGTCTCGGCTCCTGTTGCCGTGTTCTCCTTTTATATGCGGTGGGCGGAGATACGCTATGCAAATTCCAAATCCATTTCATTGCCATTGGCTCATTTTATAATACTCGAAGATGATAGGCTTTCTAGGCGAAATCCCATTCTCGTCAGACCGACGTAATGTCTCTGTTCCCTACTCAGGGAACGAGGGTTACATCTGTAACCGAGACGTTTCTGTTCATTATGGCTGCAAATAACATGACAGCCAGTATTTTGACAGCCATATCATGTTTCAAATATTATGCAAATAACTAAAAGCCACACTAGGTGGGACTTTGGAACCTGAGACTAGAAACAAAAACGGTCCCTGTTTTTAAGCAGTATGCCTGGTTTTCTAAACAGGGTTTAGATTAAGCCTTGATTAGGCCTTAACTAATTAAGACATTTAAGTAGCTTTTATTTATTTAAAAAAAAGTGCCTTAGGAAAAAAAAACCTACTGATCTGTATATTGAGACAAAACAATGGCACTGAAATATTTAAAGATATGTCAGTGCAAGTTGAAAACAGCTTTTAGTTTAACTTTCAGTTAAAACAGCTCAAACATGCATTATAGTCTGGGACTGAGGTGTGTCTGTGAAATTAGGGGATTATCTTTAATAATCATAATAACCTTATTTTATAATCATAATGATGAATAATCATAATCTTTTGAATCAGGGTTAAAAACAATTAAAACAAACAAAAAAAATCTTAAAATGTACACCCCTTTAAATGATGCAGGCAAAATTTGTGACAGATCATCTACAAATGGACAATAATAATTGTGAATGGTAAGAATTTTTTTTTCTTAAACAGACAAATGTTCAGCATATGTACAGAACACAGTTTAATTGTTGAGAAAATTACATAATGTCTCCCATATTTGTCCATATACTGGCCCAGAAAATATTTGTACAATCTTGTACACTATATGTCACACTTAAAAAAAAAAAAAAAAAAAGTCTAGTCTAAAATCTATTTCTACGTGTGGCTTGGGTGTCTAAAACTCTTGGGGGTCACTATGAAGAATGAAACACATATATCAATAAATCATGGTCACATATATATTACAGAATACAGATAGAAAACCGAATGGCTCAGGACTTGCTTTACTGAATACTTAGAGTTGCAAACAAACAAACAAACAAACAAACAACAACAAAAGTTCAGCTGGTTTGGGTCACTGTGGTGCAATTCTGGAAATCTGAACATTTGATCTACAAAAGCCACAATATTACATCTGGGTAACATGATAATATTAATAATAATAATAAATCGTTACATTTATATAGTGCCTTTCTGGACACTCAAAGCGCTTCACATAGTGGGGGAATCTCCTCAACCACCACCAATGTGCAGCATCCACCTGGATGATGCGACGGCAGCCATATTGCGCCAGAACGCCCACCACACACCAGCTTACTGGTGGAGAGGAGACAGAGTGATGAAGTCAATTGGTATATATGGGGATGATTAGGAGGCCATGATGGACAGAGGCCACTGGGCAAATTTGGCCAGGATGCCGGGGTAACACCCCTACTCTTTCGAAAGACATCCTGGGATTTTTTGTGACCACAGAAAGTCAGGACCTCAGTTTAACGTCTCATCCGAAGGACGGTGCTATTTTGACAGTATAGTGTCCCCATCACTTTACTAGGGCGTTAGGACCCACACAGACCACAGGGTGAGCAACCCCTGCTGGCCTCACTAACACCTCTTCCAGCAGCAACCTGGTTTTCTCAGAAGGTCTCCCATCCAGGTACTAACCAAGCTCAGCCCTGTTTAGTGGGCAACCACTCTTGGGTACAGGGTGATATGGCTGCTGGAGAAGTATATAAATATACTTGCAGTATATAAATACATAACTCTTTAAAAAAATGTTTACCTTTCTTTAAAACAAAAAGAACATTTAATTTCACACAAGTACGAACCTTTACAATTAAAAGCACCACAATAATTAGAATGACAAAATAAATGACCTATGCTTTAAAAAAACACACACACAAATGCAAACATGGCACAAAGCACATTAGAATTTCATAGACCAGTAAAGATACAACAAAGGGCAGAGTAACTACAAACAGGGGGACACTAAACCAGAATTATGCTTACACTCAACTAAAATGTTATTCATACAATGCCTCCATCAAGATCAAAGCTATTTTCTAAAAGTGTGTGAGTGCACAGTAAGAGGTCATGTAATATACTGCAGATTCTTTTCCACTTGTCTTTGTTCCATTATATTTTCAAAGAGTCAAAAACATAATTTATTTGTATTTTTATGCTGTAGACCCCATTATTTTTTATACCCAATAGCCATTCAGTATGTATTGGTTAATTAAAATGTAACCCTTTTAATGTGTTAATTTGTAATGAATAAGTGAGAGAACATTAAGCATAGTGGCATGTTGGATTTTTGACATTGTATCTGAGCTCTGAGCAGTTACCATAAATGAGAAAATTGAGGGGAAAAAGCATAGTAACACATCTTTAATAAAATTACAGAACATCACCATTTTGCTACACACTTAAAGATTCATGTACCACAGATCAGAAATATTTTTTGGGGTAAAACAATAGTCAACTGACACAATGACAAAATGATGAAGTCAAAGTCAAAGGATAGACTGTTGATAATTAAGAGAGAAGGAGAAAATCGATAGATGGACGGACTGATGGAGGTATGGATGGATGGTCAGACAAACATTTACATCTCATGGGAGAGGACTTCATGCTCAGGCACGCCATTGGCGTGGATTGCTTGCTGGCCATTTGGTTGTGTGTTGTTCTCATTGAGTCTGCGTAACGCGGTACATCTCGGAATGGATGCTGCTTGCAATATCTTTGATGTTCTGCATGTGAGTTCTAGAACATGAAAACAGACACAGAGTAAACACTTTATAGCCTATTGAAATACATTTATTAACAAATGAACTGTAGTCTTGTTTATTCAAGAACTGAAATGTTGATTTGTAGAATACCTGATGAGCAGGTCCCGCAAATAGGCAAACTCGCAGTGTGTGATGTTCTCAACTGCAAAAAAACAATTAGAAAAAGGACGATGGTATCATTTTAGAGAGTATTTCAGTCATGAAAAACCATTAACAAATTATTTATTTTACATATTGTATAATTCAATTCACATTTATTTGTATAGTACCTTTAACAATACATAGCATTCCAAAGCTTTACAGAAAATGTGTCTACATTACATGTCCAAGTTCATGCTACAAATCATGCAATTAGCTAAAACAATTTAAGGCAGAAACAATGATTCATTAAAGTGATTATTACAAATTGGGGACATCATGATTACAATAAAGAGAAATTTAGCATTGGTGTGTGTTAAATAAACAGTCTATCTGTAACTGTATGTTTCTATATGTGCTTGAGGGGTGCTAGCATATTATTGCCACTAGATGGCACTGCAGTAAAACAGATGACACCAGAATAAGCATATTTGAGAAGCAAAACATTTCTAAGGAACTAAGGGATAGTTCACCCAAAAATCACACTTTAAAAAAATGTTGGTTAACCCATTGACTTCTATTCTAGGAAAAATTATATACATATGGAAATCAATTAAAAACAATGGTGTCTCTATTCTAGGAAAAATTATATTCATATATCAATGGTGTCTATTGACAGTGAAAGTGTGCATGAATGCATACAGACTCATAAAAGTAATTTTATGCATACTAACTCCTATTAATTACGTTTTTTTGTGTGTGTGGATTCTGCTGACTTTTCGTAGTTAAAAAAACAACATGCAGGGCTGATTAATATTAAATAAATATGCAATATGGGGTAATGTAAGAAGAATAATGTGGTGAGGAAATAGAAGCACTGATAGTGTCTTCTATTTTTAACTCTTACACACATATACTGACTCTAAATTGTCTAAAAGTTCATGTGAGCTGATCTGTGTTCCTATTGTTAATCACATTTTCATTGTAAATCAATTTCCTCCGGCTCGTTGCAAATAACTGTTAGTGTGAATCTCGGCCCTGATATTTGAATAAATGTTTTAATGACATATACAAGTATGAATTGCATT
The DNA here is from genome assembly GCA_030378365.1 of Hybognathus amarus. Classification (NCBI taxonomy): domain Eukaryota; kingdom Metazoa; phylum Chordata; class Actinopteri; order Cypriniformes; family Leuciscidae; genus Hybognathus; species Hybognathus amarus. The sequence goes on from JAQIUQ010000551.1 coordinate 28,828, forward strand.
AAACATTAAAGTAATTGGATACATTAACTTAGCCATAGTGTCTAAATGTATGTTTGTCTAAGATATCCTGTAGAGAGCATTTGTGATGTGGCTGTGTAAAAGTTTGGCTTAACTGTTTAAATCTCGAGAATCAATTTAAATATAGTAAATCAATCACAGCAATGTAGGATGATGTGGACACGAGTAGATGCATTTCCTTACACACACAACCAAATGTTTTTTTTTTTTTAAAGAAGCACAGGACATGAATCCAGGTGTGTGTTACCTCCTACATTATGGGGACCAAAAATGGCCCCACAAGAACAATAATTTTGTGATTTGCCATTTTTGTGGGGACATTTTGTCCCCATAATGTAGGATATGCCAGGTAACACACATACAACACTTTTCTTCAGTCTTACATTTTCTTGCCCAAACTCGCATCTGCACATCCTCTCTGGTAGTAAGCTTTGTTCTTGGATTAATGTCCTGTGCTTCTTTTTTTTATTATACATTTTTTTATTTATTTTTTATTATTTTTTATTAGCTTTCTTTTTTTTTATAACAGCTTAAATACCAAAATAAGTTTTTTTGTTTGTTTGTTTGTTTCTTTCTTTTTTGTGGGAAGGGTAGGTTAAGAGGAATGGTTAGTTAGGGGATAGAATATACAGTTTGTTCATTATAAAAATAATTAAATCTATGGAAAGTCCCCACAAAACACAATGTGTGTGTGTGTGTGTGTGTGTGTGTGTGTGTGTGTGTGTGTGCGTGCGTGCGTGCGTGCGTGCGCGTGCGTGTGCGCGCTACCTTCTACTGTCCCCCATCTTGTTTTCCTGCCCAGAAGTCTTTTTCCATTGACCTGATATTCTTGATCACTTCCCACCACAGCAAAAGGGATCATCTCCTGTTACACACATCACATGGAAACCCTCAATATACAAAAGCAACAGTTAGCCCAGCCAGTCTGAAACAAAAGACTCAAAAGCTTACTCTATGAAGTGTGTCATACACAAGACAGCTGTTTTCAACGCATACGCCAATAAAAGTGACTGAGTGATAAAGAAATAAATGACAAGTGGACATACCCTAATCTTCTCATTAATCATTCTGTCTTCTGCATCCTCATCAAACTCCTTTTGAGGATAGATGTCAATTTCATTGACTTGCAAGTCCTCTCTTATCTGCACATACACACAGCAGGAAAAAAAAATCCATGAATCAATGTTTAGTTATTAGTTCATTAATGGAGGCAAAGGGGTAAATATATTGTCATCAAAAGAGGCTGATTCATTGTTTTAAGACAAAATTAGTAGAGTTCAACTCTTGTTAAACACATTATTAAGTTAAGGCCTCAAGAAAAAAAACAAAACAAAACAAAACAAAAAAACAAACAAACATGAAATTAAAGAAATAGTTCACCTGAAAAATAAAATTGTCATACACTAATTGAACACTTGAAATATAGTGTAGTCATATGAACCAATGTTATTTTCAAATGAGTTATACACTATTATAGTATTTATTAGGGCCCAAGCCCTGAAAGGGCGCAGAGCCCTATTGTTTTCCTTCCGATTATTAGGGCCCAAGCCCTGAAAGGGCGCAGAGCCCTATTGTTTTCCTTCCGATTATTAGGGCCCAAGCCCTGAAAGGGCGCAGAGCCCTATTGTTTTCCTTCCAATTATTTTTAGGGCCCAAGCCCTGAAAGGGCGCAGAGCCCTATTGTTTTCCTTCCGATTATTTATTTATTTATTTATTTATTTTTATTTATTTATTTTTTCTAGCAACTATTCGGGCACTTTTGGGGCCCTTAACATGCTCGAAACTCTTGAAACTTTGCACACGGAAGCTGGTACCCAGGCGTGGCAGGGCGGCTCGTCAGCGCCCCCTGGAATGGGGTCCGAACACCTGGTCCATAACTCAAACACACTTGCATGTAATAATATGAAACTCGGTACACATGTCGATAGCAGAATTTCATCTATACCTCGTGTTCTTACTCTTTACCCCAGCCCAACAGGAAGTCGGCTATTGAGTTTTTTTGTAAAACACACGCAATGAACTTTTAAATACTCCTCCTAGAGCTCTGATCCAAATTCGACGAAACTCGGTCAGCGTGAAGTCAAGACATTGAGGATGAAAGTTTGCGTGGGGATTTTTGATATCTCGAACGGTTTGGCCGTGGCGAGGAAACGAAACTATGGCGAGAAACGTGAAACAGGAAGTGTGTCATAACTTCAGCATACATTTTTTTTTTTTTTTTTTTTTCTAGTGACTATTCGGGCACTTTTGGGGCCCTTAACATGCTCGAAAACTCTTGAAACTTTGCACACGGGTCAGAACCCGCGGCCATCAGAGCCGGGCTGAAGCTGGTACCCGGGTGTGGCAGGGCGGCTCGTCAGCGCCCCTGGAATGGGGTCCGACACCTGGTCCATAACTCAAACACACTTGCATGTAGTGTTATCAAAATATTCGGTACTTCGGTACCAAGTCGGTACTAAAAAATTTAAACGTCACGGTACCAAGTGCCGGTGGTACCGATACCCGGTCAAACCCGGATCTGGATGCGCATGCATGCACGAAGGGCGTGAAGTTGCGTCCTCTTCATGAAAGCAGCGGCGCTGCTGATGTGGTTTCTGTGTATACTAAACAGCAAAACGACTATTTAAATATGAACCCTGCATGTTGCGCTTGTCTCTGTGAATGAACGGCGCTGACGCGCGCTTTCATTTAACGTTCAACGTTACCTCACACACACACACGCACGCACAGAAGCACGAGCGACGCTCGCGCTGTTTTCAGTCTCTGCTGCCTCACGATATGATGACATGATTCATGATCCATTCATCTCCGAGAGTTACTTCATGAGCATTTTACCGTTTAAATATGAACCCTGCATGTTCTGCTTGTCTCTATGTGAATTAACGGCGCAGACGCGCAGTTTCATTTAACGTTACCTCTCTCTCACACACACACACAAACACTGAAGCAAGAGTGACGCTCGCGCTGTTTTCAGTCTCTGCTGCCTCACGATATGATGACATGATTCATGATTCCATCTCCGAGAGTCACTTCATAAGCATTTTACCGTTTCATTTGAGAAAAACTATCATCATATCCATAGGGTCGTATCATATCATATATCATACACACACAGAAAGTCAAAGGTCTCTACGGCAACCCGTCAAAATAAAAGTTTGGTTTAACTTAAAGAAATGGACAGAAATAATTATATTAGGCTACTGTACAATATATTTAACTACGTCTCCATTTATTAAAAATACTACTGTAGCCTAAATCCACTGAATGCTGTATTTTTCACTTGATTTTTATTATAAACAATATTTCTCAGTATCATCAATATTTTCGTTTAAACAACATGCTATAGCCTTCAAAGCTTTCATAAATGTACCATCATAAATAATAAAGTGATTGAATTTAATTTAATATATTTTTTCAAGTAGTTAAATAAAATTTAAAAAAAAACCTAATTTTGTTGTGGTACCGAAATTGGTACCGAGAACCGTGACATTTTAATGGTATCGGTACCGACTACTGGAATTTTGGTACCGTGACATCCCTACTTGCATGTAATAATATGAAACTCGGTACACATGTCGATAGCAGAATTTCATCTATACCTCGCGCTTCTTACTTTTTACCCCAGCCCAACAGGAAGTTGGCTATTGAGGTTTTTTTGTAAAACACACGCAATGAACTTTTAAATACTCCTCCTAGAGCTCTGATCCAAATTCGACGAAACTCGGTCAGCGTGAAGTCAAGACATTGAGGATGAAAGTTTGCGTGGGGATTTCTGATATCTCGAACGGTTTGGCCGTGGCGAGGAAACGAAACTATGGCGAGAAACGTGAAACAGGAAGTGTGTCATAACTTCAGCATACATTAACTGATCTGGATGAAACTTCAGCAGTGCGTTCGCTGTAAGAGGACGATCACATGGATGTGACTATTGTGAGTCAAAGTTATAGCGCCACCAACTGGCAGCAGGAAGTGTGTCACTTTCAAAATGCTTTGAAATCACCCTCTTATTTTTACCCGATTTGCTTCAAGCTTCATCTGTATAATGTAAATACACGGCAGATGAAGACCTATGAATGGATTCTTGATATCTTTGAAACTGTTGCCGTGGCGACGCATCAAACTTTACCATTCTTTTAGGATGCATTCTTTTAGGGATTCGAACATTTGTCCATAAATCAAACACACGTGCATGGATTAATATGAAACTCGGTACACTCATAGATCACATCAGGCCAAACAACTTTCGTGCTCTAAGTTTTACGACAGTTCAAACGGAAGTCGGGAATTATGGTTTTTTTTTTAATAAATGTCCTAGAAAAACATCAAATTACAACCCATGCTGTTACCAATCACCACCAAACTCGGTGTGCATGAAGTCAAGACATTGAGGATGCTAAATTCCGGACGGATTTGTGATATCTCGAACGGTTTGGCCGTGGCGGATTTTTTTGACTAAAAAAGGACACATAAAGTGTGTTATAACTTGGTTAGTTTTACTGACAATTACAAAACTTGCCGTGTATATTGTTCTATTCAAGCCAAACAACTTTCTAATTAACAATAATAAGCTCAAACCCACAGAAAGTCAGATATTGTAGTTTGAATATGATCATGCTCTTTCTGAGCCTAGGCCTGTCTTTGCCTGTGTGTGTGTGTGTGTGTGTGTGTGTGTGTGTGTGTGTGTGTGTGTGTGTGTGTGTGTGTGTGTGTGTGTGTGTGTGTCGTGTGTGTGTGTGTGTGTGTGTGTGTGTGTGTGTGTGTGTAGGGGGAGGGGGCTTAATCATTTCACTGTGTGTCTGGCCTGCTAAAGTAAATACATTTCTTAAGCCTGGTATTTTTTAAATAAGTTTTTATTTTTATTTTTTTATAAGTAAAGGCATATAACCTGTTTAATTGTAGTGCATTGACAATAGTTTTATATAATTAGTGTATTAATTAAATTAACTTGGTCCATAAATCAAAAAAGTAAGTAAATAAATCAAAAAGGAAGTGTGTTAAAACTTCTGCATACATTAACTGATCTTGATGAAACTTCAGCAGTGTGTTCGTTGTAAGAGGCCGATCACATGGATGTGACTATTGTGAGTCAAAGGCTGCGTTTACACTTGGCATTAACATGCGATCACCGTGATCTGATCAAGCAGATCGGATCATTAGCCAATCAGGACATGGTGAGTTTACATTTGGTCACATTAAGTAGCCTCTGTATCTGGATAGAAGAGCGGATTTCTGTTTCCTGCATAATATTTAAATTAGATATGTTGCACGACACCAGATTAAGAGTAAAAATGATGCAAATAAAACAATGTCCCAGTTGCTTTCACTCATTCGCTTTGCAATCTCCAGTAATTAGATTAAAAAAATGTTAACGAAGTTATACTTCCAGAGTTGATCATACAAAAATAACTGGGTTGATCATAAAACAAGTCATATCATCGATCATCTGGTTTTAAGGTTATAGCGTGCAATGACTATATTGACAGAAATGGGAGATTGGTTAACATGCAAAGACATTCAATAAAAACATTCAACATTTAAAAAATCAGATTGCGATTATTCCTCTGGCAAAGCAGCATGCAGCTCTTATTTAAGATCTCATGACTGACTGTGAATGTACAGGCGATCGCCTCGTTCAGATAATGTTGCACAATTAAAATGAAAAATGACACACATAGTATCATGTAAGCCTAAATTAACTGTTTTAAAGATAAACGTTTATTGTAAGATTCAAATAAGTTTTTATTTCTTGTCTAAACTGCGTCTGGCCATTATTTTTCTCACAGCCACGCGGGGAGACTGGGTGGGATTTAAATTACGTCCACCTGTGAATGCAGACACGATGGCTGGATTGCGTTTACATTACACTGAGATCCGATCACAAAGCGTCCTCGACTACCTCCAAACCTGGACACGCCGATCGGATAACATTCCAATCAGAAGCGCGTTTACACTTGTCTTTTCAATGTGTATGTGGACAACATCCGGATACAGGTCGCATATTAATGCCAAGTGTAAACGCAGCCAAATATATAGCGCCACCAACTGGCAGCAGAAAGTGTTTCACTTTCAAAATGCTTTGAAATCACACTCTTACTTTTACCCGATTTGCTTCAAACTTCATCTGTATAATGTAAACACACGCCAGATGAAGAGCTGTGAAAGCATTATTCAATATCTAAGATAATGTTGCCATAGCAACGCATCAAACTTTAACATTCCTTTTTTTGATGATTTTGAGTCTCTTAGCGGCTTTTGGGGCCCTTAATGGGTTTGAAAACTCTTGAAACTTTGCACACAGGTCAGATCCCACAGCCATCAGAGCCGGGCTGAAGATGGTACCCGGGTGTGGCAAGGGGGCTAGACAGCGCCCCCTGGAACGGGGTCCAAAAACTTGGTCCATAAATCAAACACGCTTGCATGTAATAATATGAAACTCAGTACACATGTTGATCTCATCGTTTCATATATTCATATATTCTCCTCAAGCCGGACAACTTTCTAATTTACACTCATGAGCTAGGACCCACAGAAAGTCAGATATTTTGGTTTGAAAATGTTGAGTGTCTCTCTGAGCCTACACTTCTGTATGGCAAGCCCTTTTAACATTTAAAAGCTAAGTTTGACTATTCGTAATTAACATTGTAGATATCAACAACGTCTTTCTAGTCGTAATTACATTTTGGATAGTTTGTATTATCATTTAAGATATCTGTAACGTAATTGTGACTAGTCGAAACGACAGATAGAGTATGGCAAGCCGTTTTAACATTTAATCATTTTAACCTACTAGTCTCTATTTTCATGCTACTAGTACTTATTTTTTAGATACTAGTATCTATTCCATTAAGTACTAGTACTTACTAGTACTTATTCATTAGATACTAGTACCTATTAAATAGATACTAGTACTTATTCATTAGACACTAGTACTTATTTCAATGGTGACTAGTAACTATTCTTTTGTTACTAGTCACATTTTTTCCATTGACTTCTATGGTGATCTGTCATTCAGATATCAACTATTCAGTTCTGACTAGTATGTTAGTATGTATTTCAATTGTGGAATACATACTAGTATGTATTCCAAAGCAGGGGTTACGTTTCTGCACGTCGTGCAGAATAACCCTAAAGGCACCAAGGTGGCGGTGCCACCGGCTCTATATATATATATATATATATATATATATACATATACACACACACACACACATATATAATATAGCTGCGAGCAGCGATGAGGGCCAAAGCCGGCGGTACCGCCATCCCGGTGCCTTTAGGCACCGGGGTTGCGGTGCCACCGGCTTGGGCCCGCAATCGCTGCTCGCAGCTATATTTGTATATATACTATAGCCCATGAAAGGCGCAGAGCCCTATTGTTTTCCTTCCATTATTTTTTTATTTTTTTTTTTATTTTCTTTAGCGACTATTCGGGCACTTTTGGGGCCCTTAACATGCTCGAAAACTCTTGAAACTTTGCACACGGGTCAGAACCCGCGGCCATCAGAGCCGGGCTGAAGCTGGTACCCGGGCGTGGCAGGGCGGCTCGTCAGCGCCCCCTGGAATGGGGTCCGAACACCTGGTCCATAACTCAAACACACTTGCATGTAATAATATGAAACTCGGTACACATGTCGATAGCAGAATTTCATCTATACCTCGCGCTTCTTACTCTTTACCCCAGCCCAACAGGAAGTCGGCTATTGAGGTTTTTTTTGTAAAACACACGCAATGAACTTTTAAATACTCCTCCTGAGAGCTCTGATCCAAATTCGACGAAACTCGGTCAGCGTGAAGTCAAGACATTGAGGATGAAAGTTTGCGTGGGGATTTTTGATATCTCGAACGGTTTGGCCGTGGCGAGGAAACGAAACTATGGCGAGAAACGTGAAACAGGAAGTGTGTCATAACTTCAGCATACATTAACTGATCTGGATGAAACTTCAGCAGTGCGTTCGCTGTAAGAGGACGATCACATGGATGTGACTATTGTGAGTCAAAGTTATAGCGCCACCAACTGGCAGCAGGAAGTGTGTCACTTTCAAAATGCTTTGAAATCACCCTCTTATTTTTACCCGATTTGCTTCAAACTTCATCTGTATAATGTAAATACACGGCAGATGAAGACCTATGAATGGATTCTTGATATCTTTGAAACTGTTGCCGTGGCGACGCATCAAACTTTACCATTCTTTTAGGATGCATTCTTTTAGGGATTCGAACATTTGTCCATAAATCAAACACACGTGCATGGATTAATATGAAACTCGGTACACTCATAGATCACATCAGGCCAAACAACTTTCGTGCTCTAAGTTTTACGACAGTTCAAACGGAAGTCGGGAATTATGTTTTTTTTTTTTAATAAATGTCCTAGAAAAACATCAAATTACAACCCATGCTGTTACCAATCACCACCAAACTCGGTGTGCATGAAGTCAAGACATTGAGGATGCTAAATTCCGGACGGATTTGTGATATCTCGAACGGTTTGGCCGTGGCGGATTTTTTTGACTAAAAAAGGACACATAAAGTGTGTTATAACTTGGTTAGTTTTACTGACAGTTACAAAACTTGCCGTGTATATTGTTCTATTCAAGCCAAACAACTTTCTAATTAACAATAATAAGCTCAAACCCACAGAAAGTCAGATATTGTAGTTTGAATATGATCATGCTCTTTCTAAACCTAGGCCTGTCACACAGTCTGTGTGTGTGTGTGTGTGT
>JAQIUQ010000552.1:0-82287 GCA_030378365.1 Hybognathus amarus
ATACTGTTATAAACATGAGCCCCGTCTGATCGGTCTCTGGCGTCGGTGTTTGCAACAATCTATAAAGATATTTTTAATGTTACTCAGAAAACAGGTCACAGGTTTAATTCATTTGAAGTACTTGTGCTAAATGTTACGCTCTTAGATGTAAGAAAGAAATCCATATTATCTCTAGCCCTGGCTACTGTATATAGACCTCCAGGGCCATATGCTGAATTCCTAAAAGAGTTTGCAGACTTTCTCTTGGATCTATTGGTGAATGTCGATAAAGCAATAATTGTCGGAGATTAACATACACGTAGATAATACAAATTATGTGTTAGGGGCTGCGTTTACAGATTTATTAAACTCCTTTGGGGTCAAATAAAATGTCAGTGGTCCCACTCATCGTCTAAATCATACACTAGATTTAATTATATCTTATGGAACCAATCCAACTGATATAGATATTATATCGCAAAACGATGATGTCACTGATCATTACATTGTGACTTGCATAATATGTACTGCTGAAATATGTCATGTTGCACCAAGTTATAGACCAGGCAGAACAATCCTTCCAACCACTACAGAGAGATTCTCAAATAGCTTACCTGATCTATCTAAGCTGCTAAGTGAACCCAAACAAACAGATGAATTAGAGGAAATGACTAGCAGTTTGAGCACCATTTTCACTAGTACATTTGATATTGTTGCACCAATTAGATTAAAAAAGGTAAGAGAGAAAACTAAAGCACCATGGTACAACAGTGCTACACATGCTATCAAGAGAGAAACTCGCAACTTAGAGCAAAAATGGAAACAAACTAATTTAGAGGTCTTTAGAATCGCATGGAAAGACAGTATGTCACGTTATAAAAAGGCACTAAAAACAGCCAGGGCTGAGCATCTCCGCAAACTAATAGAAAATAACCAAAATAATCCAAGGTTTTTATTTAACACCGTGGCTAGACTAACAAATAAATAGACATCACCAGAACAGAATATTCCGTTACAGTTTATTAGTAATGATTTTATGAATTACTTCAATGAGAAAATAGAAAGCATCCGAAACACAATTATAAATGTACAATCCTCTATGGCAGGGGTTCTCAACTCCAGTCCTCGCGACCCACTGCTCTGCACATTGTGCATGTCTCCCTCATTTAACAAACCTGATTCAGATCCTCAGCTCGTTCAGGATAGACTCTCTGTCTATCCTAACGAGCTGAGGATCTGAATCAGGTGTGTTAAATAAGGGAGACATGCACAATATGCAGAGCAGTGGGTCGCAAGGGACTGGAGTTGAGAACCCCTGCTCTATGGTGTCTTGTGATTCAGGCCCTGTTTACACGAGAACGCTCGCGGGTGAAAACGTAAAAATATTTTACCGGATGTGCCTTTCGTTTACACGGTGACGGCGTTTTTGAGGCTTAAAAACGCAAAAAAGTGAAACCACCCTCCAGAGTGGAAATCTTAAAAACGCTCCACCGTCACGTTCCCGTGTAAAGGGTAAAAACGCAAAAGTCTGCTTGACAGTGAAGGTTGTACGCAGGCGCGTGGACTTGGTGTTGCTGTAGTATGCACTCCTAGCCACCTGGAGTGCATACTACATTGAATTTCTCAGACATTTGCGTCACCATTTGCACGCGAATTTCCTCACACAAAACGCTCGTCTAAACGCAGGAATAAAAATGATGACGCAACGCCACTTTTGCGTTTGTGGCGTTACAAAACGCACAAACGCAAAGTCAGGTTCCGTGGGGACTGGTGAGGGCAGATCATCTACAACCTCTTCCTCCTCCACAGCTCTGATCAGCAACACCTCTGCCTCCCTCTCAGATCTTTCAGCCCACTCCTTTAAGAGGTTCACATGGAGCACCCTGCTGGAACGTGGATGGCCCGCCATGGCAACTCTGTAAGTGGTAGGTCCAAGCTGTTTCCTCACCTCAAATGGTCCTTGCCATTTTGCCAGCAGTTTGCTGTCATTGGTAGGAAGCATGACTAGGACCTTCTGACCTGGAGCAAAGGTCCTCTGCCGTGCCGACTTATCATACCACTTTCTGGTACCGCTGGGCCTCGGCCATGTGCTGCTGGGCAAGTTCTGTCATCTTTTGTAGTCTGTCTCTCATCTGAACAACATAGCAGATGATGTTAACACCCCCTCCCTCTGCTGGTCCCCTTCCCAGGTCTCCCTAAGCAAGGTCAGTGGTCCCCTCACCTCATGACCATACAACAGTTCAAATGGGGAAAACCCAGTAGAGGCCTGGGGCACTTCCTGGTATGCAAAAAGGAGGTAGGGTAGCCATTGATCCCAATCAGAACCAGTGTCATTGACGAACTTACGGAGCATCTGCTTGAGGGTCTGGTTGAACCGCTCTGTCAGCCCATCGGTCTGCGGGTGGTAGGGGGTTGTTCGCACTCCCTTGATGCCAAGCAGCTGGTAAACCTGTTTCAGAAGTGTGGACATAAAGTTAGTGCCTTGGTCAGTTAGAATCTCACGAGGGAAACCAACTCTGGAGAAAAATTGTACCAAGGAGAAAGCCACTATCTTTGCTTTGACAGATTTCAGGGGAAACACTTCTGGGTATCAAGTAGAGTAATCAGTGATCACCAACATGTAGCGGTTTCCAGTTTTGCTTTTTTCAACTGGACCAACAATGTCCATACCAATACACTCAAAGGGAGTACTAACAATGGGAGTGGAGCTCTACCTGGTCCTTTACTTGAAGTCTTCTGGCACTGAGGGCAAGTCCTACAAAACTGGGCAACATCTGCCCGCAAACCAGGCCAGTGAAAGTACCGTTTAATGTGAGCCAGGGTCTTGTGCTTCCCTAAGTGGCCAGCCCAGGGAACAGAGTGACCCAAGAAAAGTACAGTATCTCGGGCAACCTTTGGAACCACTAGCTGCTTAGTTGGTCCATGTTGATGATAAAGAATACCATTCTGCAGGAAATACACCTCCTGGGACTGTACTCAAACTCATTCCTCACCTCTCGCTCTTTAGTGCTGCACAATAAAGTCTCTAAGCTGGGGTAATCATGTTGCATCTGCACAATGTCTGATGGCAAGTCCGCAGCTACTGCAACTGGGGATTTTATGACTGTATGCTGAAAACCTCTCCTGCCTCTTTTGCCTACGTGACTTCCGGGGTTTCTCTGGTTGAGTGTCCAGGTCTGCATCATAAAAAGGCAGGGCACTAAGGGTAACAGAGGGCTCCTCTACCAGCTTGGCTTGGGCTCTGGTCACAGCAACATTGCAACTTTGAGGTTGGTTCAACAAATCAAACAGGACTGGCAGGTCACTACCCAGCACTACTGGAAAAGGTAGGTTGTCAGCAACTCCAATGTTTAACAGGTAGGGTTGTCCTTGCACTTCAATGTAAACATCAGCCATGGGGTAAGGTTTCTTATCACCATGCACACAGCAGACTGGAATAGTTTCAAGGGTGCAGACAACATTAGATGGTACATACTGTCTATGCACCAGGGTCTGATCACTGCCAGAGTCAATTAGGGCTTTACCATTAACTCTGACGGTTATCTTCATGGACTGATGATAGCCGTTTCACTCCATTTACACGACAAGCGTGAGCGACGCATATTTTTTCGGCTTGCATGTTAATCAGTGAGTGTATTCACACCGGAAGCAGGAGCAGCGCGTGAGTGTCAAGCACATTTTTTGTGAGACATTTTTTTTTTTACAGTTTTTATTGTAAATGGTAAATGGACTGCATTTACATAGCACTTTCATAGACCTAATGGCCACCAAAGCGCTTTACATATTGCCTCACATTCACCCATTCACACAACACCGACGGCAGTGTCAGCCATGCAACGGCTTCATCCAGCTCGTCGGGAGCAGCCGGAGTTAGGTGTCTTGCTCATGGACACCTCGACACTTAGTCAGGTGGAACCGGAATAGAAACACCACCCTTCCGGTTTGTAGACAACCTACATGAACCACTGAGCCACTGCCGCCCCAGTACTAAATTGTATTTATTTATTGCTATTTTATAAATGAATAAATATTTTATACTTTTTTATAAAAGTAATGTCATATAATCAGTTTAATTGTAGTGCATTGGCAATAGTTTTATATCATTAGTTTATTAATTAAATTAACTTGGTCCATAAACTTGGTCTGAAAATTTAGTCCAAAAATCTAACACACTTGTATGTAATAATTTGAAACACGGTACACATATAGATCTCATCGGGCCAAACAACTTTAAGCCAGCCCAACAGGAAGTTCCACTAAATGTGGATATTTTGCAAAACCAGCCTCTACATATTTACTCACTCCTTTTAAGTGGTTAATTTTATTCCCACCAAACTTTTTCACCACAATGAAAATACATTAAAGATGCTAAATTATTAACGGATATTGAATATCTCAAACGGTTTTGCTATGCGTGAGGGATTATGTCAAAAAGATTTAGGAAACGCCTCATATCTTCTAAAAATGTAATTATACATTTATATAAAATTATAAAAATATTAGAACTAAACTCATTTTATCCTATTTTTTCAATTCAAGTTGTATGAAAAAGTTTAATTAAAAAAAAAATCATACATAGGGCTATACTTTCCTTTTGTGTGCAAAATGATATCAACATAGTACATAAAACTTTTTTATCAGGTATGGCTATTGTATTTTATATATAAATATATTAGGTATGTAGCTGTAAGGATATTTTCCCACCGGTTAATCGACGTGTGACAACAGCAGGGGCTTTTAAATAGCTAATAAAAAGTGAAAGTAAAGGTGCTTTTACACAAAATATTCCATCATCTTTTCAGTCAGCTCTTCACTCTCTTGATAAATGAAATTTGAGTCCTATACGCACAACCGGGCTGCGTCATAGAATGTCTCTGAATAGGTTCACGCCCACTTTTGGGGAAAACAAACTAGACTCCCCATAGACTTTAATACAAAATAACATCAAAAACCAACGTCCGTACATAGCTGACGGGCATAAATAACTTAAGAAATCACTTAAATAAAACATGTCAAGTAATTATATGTCCACCTTGCCTGCCAAAGAGCCTGAAAGATACATACACAAACTTAATTTGGCCAATTTAAAAACATGTCCCTTTATTCTCCCAGCATCAAATTGGTGTAACAACCCCACCCAGTGGCCAGAGGTGTCTAACCCGGAGATCTATTCTGTACCTCATCGAGTCACCAGGTAAGCCAGTATATGATTTTATTTAGTTTTTTAAAGTAAAAAACCTTAATGTATACATTATGAATTTATGATAATGATGGCAGCTAGCCTGGGCTAGTTGATAACAGGCTTAAAAAATGTATCTTTCTCGCTCTATGACAGGCAGGGTAGACATATAATTACTTGACATGTTGTATATAAGTGATTTCGGTAACACTTTAGAATACTGTATCTTACTGCAGAATTAATAAGGAATTATTGACGAACTAATAGGTAATTCTTCATTAACTACTTCTTCACTACTGTTAACTACTAAGGAAGATGTTTTAACTAATCAGTATGTAATATAATTTTATGATTGTGTTAAGTATCAGTTAGTTAATCAATAGCTAATGAATTCTGTCATACCTCCTGAAGAACTACTATTAATTATCAACTAATTAAGGTTCAAGAAAAATAACTAAGAAGTAACTACTGAACAGTCATACAAAACTAACCTCAGATTATTTGTATATTTCATATACAGTACTGTGTGTGTCTGTTTTTCTCAGCATAGAATGCCACTGAGAAAATTCATGTATTTGAGGCAACGACTGAGGGAAACTGAAAATATAGGGAACTTATTAGTAATTAATAAATAAGTATCAAATAATTCTGCAGGAATTACCTAGAAGCTGGAACAGTATTCTAAAGTGAAAATATAGGGAACCCATTAGTAATTAATAAAGAATTATCAAATAATTATCCAGGAATTAGGCTACTTATAATCTGAAACAGTCTTGTAAAGTGAAAATATAAGGAACTTATTAGTAATTAATAAATAACTTTTAAATAGTTCTTCAGGAATTACTTAGAACCTGGAACAGTGTTCTAAAGTGACAACACAGGGAACCCATTAGTAATTAATAAATAATTATCAAATAATTATCTAGGAATTAGGCTACTTATAACCTGAAACAGTCTTCTAAAGTAAAAATATAAGGAACTTATTAGTAATTAATAAATAATTATTAGATAGTCCTTCAGGAATTACTTAGAACCTGAAACAGTATTCTAAAGTGAAAATATAGGGAACCGATTAGTAATTAATAAAGAATTACCACATACTTCTGACTCAAACAAAACTTACTGAAAAAAAAAAGGTGTAATATGCATGATATGTTTTTGCTTATTTGCAGATTCAGAGCCTATAGGTAAATGTCTGAACTTATCTTTCTTATTAGTGCTGAAGAATGACAAACTGACTATGTGTATGACTGTTAATTAGTAGTTACTTCATAGTTATTTTTCTTGAACCTTAATTAATAGATAATTAATAGTAGTTCTTCAGGAGGTATGACAGAATTCATTAGCTATTGATTAACTAACTGATTCTTAACACAATCATAACATTATATTACATACTGATTAGGGATGGGCATTTTTCAAAAATATTGCATTCGAATATTCGGGCTCATAAAAATCGAATATTTGAATATTCGATTTATTTAAATTATGTTTAAAGGTACCATCTGGAATTCTAAATCAAAAAATATTACATTTTCCATAACAGATGGGGGCAGTATACCTCCAGAAATTGAGTTGTAACGCGGCCGCACTCTCACACTCTTTTTCTCACGCATATTATTCAAATCATTTGACACGATAGTAAAAGGTTGGAAGACCGCAGTTTCACGTGGAGCATTTGGATATTTTTAGAGATCAGAGACTCAATGAACAACATCTCAACACTAAATGATGAAGACCGTCTCATAGACGCCTGTCTCAAAAACAAGCTGGTGCATTTCCACGATATGGGAAAATAAAAGCCTGGGCAATTATTTTAAGTTTACGGTATTCGTTTTGTTCATATTACACTTTTATTGTTAGTTTGAATTAATTTGACAGACAGCATTGGCTGATGTTGATCAAGCTAGCGTCATTCAGAGCTGACAACTCTCACGAATTCACCGTGAGACACACGCAATTGACACTTAGCAAGTAGGTTAGTTAAGCTCTCAGATTCTGTCAATTTTATTACGCAATTCAAACAATAAATACCGTTTTGGCGCTTGTACATGTTACACCACAGATCTCTAGCTCACGTGAACCGATCATCTCTAGCTAATGGAAAAGAACATGAACACTGTTGAAAAATACAGTATGCTACAACTTACCAAAATGTATTCCTCATGCATGTCGACCAATCATTTTTTGAACTCTTCCTTGAACTGAAATGTAGTAATCGGCTGTATTTCCACACGACTGACTTCAGGTTCAAAGTACAAACATAAGACGCGCGACTTAACTCGTGTACTGCAGTGTGCGGCTGGTGTTTATGTTGCCCGCCCGCATACCGCCTCCCATGGCCGAAACTGGTATTACGACACCTGACGGGCCGGGGCTAGTAATTTGGCATGCTAATTTAGGTTTATATCTCGGCAGCAATATAACTTTTCAGTTTTTTAATGACATCATTGCACTTATTTCTTTCTCATTCTTTTGATGCGTGTAGCTCATTTTCTGTATATATTTACCTCAATAATCCCAGATGGCACCTTTAACGAAAAGACGGTTTTTTTTTTACGTTTTTGTCACAATTTCTGGACAAGCTTACAATTAGGCAATACACAACAAGCTTACAATAGTAATTAAAGTTTTCTTTTAGTTGAAAACATTAAACAGTAGGCCTATGTGTAAACAATATATATATATATATATATATATATATATAAAAGCATTATTAAAAGCATGCTCAAGCAGCGCGAGCGAAAAAAAAACCCCTAATAAAGCAGATTGCGTCAGATATTGTACAGAACGTACAAATATACACACACACGAGTCAGCAAATGATTGATTATCGTCATTATATTGTTTCACGTTTATGTTGGAGAAAACAATAATATGTAACGTTACATGCAGGGGCGCCGTCAGCACTTTATGCTCGAGTGAGAAAAGACGCGCGCTGACAGACGTTTCAGACACAAAGAGAACGGAGTTTCTAACAGCACTTTGCATTTTCTGTTCTTAAACCGGTCTCCCCCAACAAAACTTAAAGGAAGTATGTCTCAAAATCATTTTGCTATTAGATAAGTTAACATCTTTGATCACGCGGGGTCCAGCTGCGCTTACCTGCAGTTGTGATGCAATGATGAACAGCTGTCTTTCCTCACTCGACTGCTTGGATTTCATGTGATTTCTCATGGTGATGATATCATAACTCAGGTTAATTAAATAATTTGATCAAAAGTAATTCCGTTTAGTAAGAGCCTTTTCAAGTAACGTTAATTCCAAACTTCGCGAGGCAGACGACAACATTATGTGATCAAATACAGACAACTTGTTAACACACTCCACAGCGCCATCCTGTGCATTTAATTATAACTGTGAGTTAGTTCTTAGAATATATCACTGCATTTACGGCCAGCAAAGCAATGTATTCAAAATTCGAATAGTATTTAATTTTTCGAATAATAATTACATATCGAATATTCGAAAATTTGAATATTCGGTGCACATCCCTAATACTGATTAGTTAACACATCTTCCTTAGTAGATAACAGTAGTGACTTAAGTGTTAATAAATAATTACCTATTAGTTCTTCATTAATTCCTTATTAGTTATGCAGTAAGTAAGATACAGTATTCTAAAGTGTTACCGTGATTTCTTAAGTTATTTACGCCTGCCGGCTGTGTAAGGACGTTGGTTTTTGCTGTAATTTTGTATTGAAGTCTATGGGGAATCTAGTTTGTTTCCCCCAAAAGGGGGTGGGGACTAAATTGACAGTTAAGTTCCCGGATGTGCCGGTTGCAGATCTTTGCTGCATCTTCCGTTCAGCTCACAATTTAGAAAGCAAACACGTTCAGGTTTTATTTGTAGTGACTAAATTGTTTTATTAACCCTCTGGGGTCCAAGGTGTATTTGGGGTCCTTGAGATGTTCTGACATTCCCTGACATTTGTGCTTTTTTCAGTTGCTTAAAAACATATTAATGGCACAGGTGAAATTACACTATATTTAGCACAAACAGGGCTGCCATAATATGTCAGCAACATGTATGTTTGTATTTTAGAGAGAATATTGTTTAGGCGTGGTTATTGAAAAAACAAAAAATGCAAGTTTCTGAAATAAGGCCACAAAACATAAGAAATATGCGTCCACATTACTTTTGACTAATGGATGTTGTGGCCTAGAGTTTTTTCTTCACAATGATCTGAAAATCATTCTGCCTAATCTTTCAAATAAAACTGTGAATTGGGTTATATTGTGAAAAATAGAGTTGTTGTTTTTTCCTGGTTCGGTTACGACACGCCTCATAATCAAAGCTTAATTGGTCTCAGAGTATGACGAAGTCAGGCTAGCCCCTCTAGAACAACTACACCGCTTTACAACGATAGGACAGGAAGAGCTAAATAAACTTATCATTGCATCTAAACCAACAACATGTTTATTAGATCCAATACCCACTAAACTACTGAAAGGAGTGTTACCTGTAGTGGAAGAGCCTCTCCTCAATATTATTAACTCGTCTTTATCTTTAGGTCATGTTCCAAAATTATTCAAGCTGGCAGTAATAAAACCTCTCATTAAGAAACCGCAATTAGATCCAAATAACTTAGCAAATTACAGACCCATTTCAATTCTTCCATTTATGTCCAAAATACTAGAAAAAGTTTTGTCCGCTCAATTGTGCTCTTTTTTGCAAGAAAATGATATCTATGAAAAATTCCAGTCAGGATTCAGACCGCATCATAGTGCAGAAACTGCGCTAGTTAAAATTACAAATGATTTACTTTTAGCTTCTGACCAAGGCTGTATCTCAATACTAGTCCTACTTGATCTTAGCGCTGCGTTCGACACTATAGATCATAAAATACTCTTGGATCGATTACAAAACTACACTGGTGTTCAGGGACAGGTATTAAGCTGGTTTAGATCGTACTTATCGGACCGTTATCATTTTGTTTGTTTAAATGGGGAAAAAGATAAAAGATAACGCCAGTAGACTATGGAGTACCGCAAGGATCGGTTTTAGGCCCTCTGCTATTCTCAATATATATATGCTGCCACTTGGTAATATTATAAGAAAACATGGAATTAATTTCCACTGTTATGCTGACGACACTCCACTATATATTTCATCACGACCAGACGAAAACACTAACTCATCTAAATTGACAGAGTGTCTCAAAGATATAAAATGCTGGATAACGTGTAATTTCCTGCTATTAAATTCTGATAAAACTGAGGTATTACTTATTGGTCCAAAAAACTACTCACAGAACCTCATACAATACAACTTTAATATACATAGATGTCCTGTTACTTTATCCACTACAGTAAAAGACCTGGGTGTTATACTAGACCGCAACTTGTCTTTTGAAAATCATATTATGACCTCGAGACTTAGATTACTGTAATTACTTTATTATAGCCGGTTGTCCTGCATCCTCGATAAACAAGCTACAATTAGTCCAAAATGCAGCTGCTAGAGTTCTTACTAGGTCAAGAAAATATGATCATATAACACCGATTTTATCATCTCTACACTGGTTACCTATTAAGTTACGCATCAGACTACAAAATACTACTACTGACCTATAAAGCCCTAAATGGTTTAGCTCCAATGTACTTAACTGTAGGGATCTTGCCAGGCAAATCGACCAGTCATCGATCGATCGCAAATCGACCCCCCCCCACACACACACACACACACACACAAACACACACACATACACCGCCACACACATTCTTCCACTCACTGGAGTGAGATCATGTTACAAGACTGTGGAATGTGCTTTATGTCTCTGAACCAAGAGATGGACTTTTCTGTGTTAAAAGACATTTAACCAGATATATTCAATGTGTTTCTATGTATGTGTGTTTTTCCCCCATGTCACAGTGAAGTAACTTTGTTGGTCGTTGGCATAAATAGAAATTAGAATACCGGCCTTATGCATGATTAAATGTAAGTGTATTTTCCTTTAATGTAACATAATGATCCTTGGTGTCTCTATGATGCATAGGAAATTAAACACTCGAATATGCACAGAGGTATAAGGCAAAGGGTATTTTTAATATGTTTTATTGCCAATGAAGATCAAACTGTTATTTTATTAAGCCTCCTTGAAACACCACCCCTCCCACACATGACCACGTGCACTTCCCTGGGAGAACAAAGGACCATAAACCAAGGGTTTTCCCCTGCAACATCCCTCTCCCCGATTGGCTCAAGCCAACAGGAAGGGGATGGATTTCACCCAAGGTGATAAATGAAGGAGCGCCAGCTCTGCCCTTTCTCTTCCAAGAAACACCTCATGTCGAACAGCATGTAAACTCTGGATCTCCTCACGGAGACCCGACCCAACCGGGATCCCCTCTCTCACAATCTGATCCTCTCAAGAGAACATGTGATCATGGAGACTTGATCCAACCATGGATCTCTTTTGTTCGTCTTCTCCTCAAATGAACTACCAAGTTCGTTTCCCAGGAAAGGAAGTGGACTTTGCTGATCTATTTCCTCGGGTAACGTCACCTCAAAGACTTTTAAGCCTTTCAAAAATTCAGCGCCAAATGCCAACGAACGCCACGTGACTCCCCACGGAACAAAGAAGCCACGCGCACGCAACCAACCATGCACGCGCCAGGACGGGCAGTGCAAAAGCGCCGCGCTCCACGGAACGCGCTCACGCGCTCCACGGAACGCGCGCAGCACAGGAGAGCCTCTCCATTCATCGTGCCGGCCCAACCGGGCCTGGCCACGAGATCCGTGACCCACACAGACCAAACATGTTGTGCAAGTATAACGTTACCTTCTTTTAGAGCTTCTCAGAAGCATAAAGAAAGTGTTTTCATGGTGTTCAGAAAGATTAATTGACTGTTTGGTGACTGTAACTCCCTCTCTCTCACCCTCACTCTCTCTCTCTCTCTCCAACTCACTTATCGTCTAACGCCCTGCGTCGTCTTAGTTTGTGTTTAATGTTTGTATATACATGTATCATTGTAACGTAGTAAATGCTTACTAGGTTGCCTTATTGAATGCTATAGTGGATTAATTAAACCAATATACTCATCCTGACTGATTCACTGTATGCTCATATCCAATTCCCTGAAATGCAGATCAAGCTACATGCTTTATATAACTAAACATACCAAAAGGGTATGTTTTATGGAGTTGGAATGCTGAATTCTTCTGGGCAGAGAATTAAGTTTTCCCTGCTCTATAAATTAATTGAGCTAATTAATTTTACTTGTCTTGTAAGATGTGGTCTGTGAAATCTATTACAATTAATTTGTGGTTAATTGCAGAGATACACATGTATAAATATAAGTAAAGTTAACAGAAAGCCCTCATCGAGGGATTTATTAACATGTAAGACCGGGCTGATCCAAATCTGTATGAATAATTATTAATTATGAATTATTAATTATGATATGCAAATTCCCCTCGATCAGACCCGCCCAGAGTCTTTACAGTTTGGTGGAGAATGAACGGCCATTTCAAACTTGTTTATGAGCAATCAGTTTCAGTCCAAATGTGTATATTGTTATTTAATATTGTTTATGTAATATTTTATATTACACGGCACGCGCACATCGGAGTGAACGCTTTGCGAACTTGCGATATGACTGAGCTGGGCACAAAAGCTGCCTCAGCCAAGCATATTTAACAAGCTGCTAAATGTTCAAACGTTTAGTCACTGTTAAATTGCTAAAAGTAAACTGCAGTTTCCTCAGTATTAAATTTGTTCTGACACAGATGGAAGAGAAACCTCTGGACAAACATTTTTAATAATTTTAACTCCTCTGTCAGAACGAGATTCTTCTGACATTGGAAGACCAGATTTAGTGGAACGAGATTCTTCCTCTAGTCTTAAAAGGCCTTATATTCTAATCGTTAGAGTAATGATAAGCTCCTGGTTAAAAAAAACATTGACTTAGCTACTCAATGTATAAAAACCGCATATTATCATAAGTGCTATTGTGATATATGTCTATTGGAGCAGGAAACAGATGAGTAATTCCTGTTTCCCTTTTGCACAATGCAGCGAAGAATCCTACCAACAAACAAATTTCAAAGTTAATTTGAATTAGTCTCTCATTTCCCATTGGGAAATTGCTTTATGGCTTTATTTCTATATTTCCATTTCAAAATATTTTTAATAATTTTGATCTGGTTTTATTACAACTGTATCCTTACTAATCTAAAGGTTACTTAACCCCTATGCATTTGCTCAATTCGAATTGTATTTAAATCAGTTTGAATGCACTTCAAATCAAGCTCTCTGTCAGCCAGATTGACCACTAGGAGGAAGGGACACACACCCTTAGTGGCCAAAACTCGCCACTACAGATTGCTTCCTCCTGTGCTCCTCCCGCTGCACTTAATGCTATCTCTTCCCTGTATGGAGGTTGGGTTATTCTGATAATTGACATTGTCACAATTCCCTTCGTGTTTATACCATAGACTTTAGTAAAGCCGTTGCCTTTGATTTTTCAACAAAAATAGACACTCAACTTGATGTAGATAGAGGAGCTTTAATTCAAATTGAGGCACACTTGTTCTTCATCCTGTTTTGTGTTTGTAGGTAGAAATCTCTCAAGTGCTGTGGTGATGTGACAGTCACCTTCGCTTGGGGTCCGGCTGGCTGGTTCGTCTGATCTGCGCCACCATCGCTGACTGAGCGCAGGTCTCGTACTTTCCTGTATCTTTCTGTTGATGCGGCCCGCAACACGACACCACCAATCTGGCACCGCCGGTTGTGTTCAAGGTCAAGTTGCTTAAAAGGGCGCACCTCGGTACAGATGCACGAAATGCCCGGGACACTGCTGTCAGGTGTTGGGGGGTGACAGAGGGACCAGCCACGAGGCTGACTCCAACTGGGATGACCTCATTTCACCCCAGGCAAACTAGAAAAAGGTATTAAAACCCATCCACTTAATATTGGCCACCGAATCTAGAGATTCCCCTGATATTTGAAGTGGTTGGCTTCCTCCGCCTCTCCAAGCCACAAACTGCAGGCTTTAGCCTCACAAACTGCCTCTTTCACTTTTAACACTTCTTGTGTACTATTAATGCCATTTCATTACAGACCTCCCCATCTTTGATGGTTGCATGTTACTTCAAACTTTGCTAGCTTGCCATTGCTCTGTTCTGTTGTGCTCTGTTCCTTTCAGTTCACCTAGAGACAGAACCTCTCTGACACACCAAGGAAAGCTGAAGAATAGTTTGACAACCAAGTCGTTAGCATCAACAGGTGACCCCTAAGCTAGCGCCCTGTCAAATCTTCATTCAGACCCATGATGACCTACCCAAATTGTCCCACCTAACGGTTTAACTGTCTGCATCAGTTAACCAAAATTTTCATACACGGCCTAGCCGGTATTATAGCTCGTTAGACGTAGTCGAACTTGCATTGGCCTCTCTGTGTGTGTTGTGTTCATCTCGCCCACAGTGAAGCCAGTATGTTCCAGTCCCACAACCCACGGGGACAACCTGGAGACATGGCCGAGATTCATGACATCTCCATCCCTGCCCAAAGCCACCGGTTACTCAGTGCCCCGAGCCAAGAGCAACTGGACGCAGACGTGTACAAGCTGATGGCGCACAAACCAAGCCAAAGCTCCCACGACAAAGACTGGGCCAGACACGTCAACCTCGCCTACCAGCTCAGCGCACACGCACGCCTCCGCAAAAGGAGCCGCATCGCCCTGGAGCACAAGGTTGCAACGCCGAGGATGACAACGACCCCGAGCTACAGAAGGAAGTAAAAGACTTCAAACTGCCCTGTCTAAATCTTCTACACAGACTGAAGAGAATAGTCAGAGAAAAGAACCAAAGAGGAATTCAACGAGAAACTCGACAAAGTGAAGCCCCTTTGCAAAGAGCAGAGGCTGAACTTAAAGAGATTCGAAAGCCACGGCCTACGAAAAAATTTCTCAAGAGGCCCGTGTGACCATCCACAAGCTCGTTCAGCAGAGACAAGATCTCGAACATGAACTTGATCCACAGAGTTGCAATACTCTTATAGACTACAGCATGACCGGAAAAGGGGAAACACACACCACAAGTCTCCCCTAACCAGTCTGCACATTTCAGCCAACAACACAAGAGCTGAAAAAGGGGGAGGTGGGAAAGCCCGCCTTCCACCACATCTCTGACAATCTACAAGACATCGACTTTCCACCTGCTGTCTCCAACCGGTGTCTGACACGACACCGACACCCAGCAGA
The DNA here is from genome assembly GCA_030378365.1 of Hybognathus amarus. Taxonomy (NCBI): domain Eukaryota; kingdom Metazoa; phylum Chordata; class Actinopteri; order Cypriniformes; family Leuciscidae; genus Hybognathus; species Hybognathus amarus. The sequence goes on from JAQIUQ010000552.1 coordinate 15,365, forward strand.
ACAGACCCAGGAGGGCCTGTGCTACCACCACCGGCTCCGAACGAGTTTGCTGTGGAACTTGCAGCGAACCTATAACTGAGGAGGACACCAGTTTCAAGAAACCTCTCCTCCTATCCCGTCAGTCACCATAGTTCTCCTGCCCCACGCAAGGCCCACTCAATGATGCGTGAAGGCCCACTCAGTAAGAATTCCTAAAACCCCAAGTTATTCTGAACTGCAACCCAGAAGACACTGCACGAACGCAGTGCAAGACTCTGCTAAAAGGTCCTTGATCAATATCGGACGTAGAACTTTTAAAAAGTAGATGAAAATGGGTGTTCAAAGAGTTGCAAGACTCTGCGTTTGTAGAATTAGAATTTTACTAAGTTAAAGGAATCTTACATAGACATGTACGCCTCAACGGCTGACAGACTATGCATGACTCTTTTGAAACAAACAGTTTCTAGATGTTGTTTAGAACGGCACCGTTAAACATTTCACGACAGTGAAGAGTCACAGAAAACACCCACTCCATACTTTGCCTTGACGACAGAGTGTAGTAAAATCACCCGAGTTTAAATTACTGTTAATCAACAGGCGTGCACTTGACCATCGCGGTCCAACTAAAACACTATGTGCAATACGCATCTTGATAGCTGGCTTGCCTAAATGCAGATAAAACAAATAGCGGGAATTGACATCTCTACTTTGACAAAAATGTTAGGCCTTAGACTCCCAACTGGTATCAGGAACTTCAGCATTAAAGCGTAAGTCTGTGTAACAGAAGAATCATCTCAGCAGCTTGTAATCTGTACCGATATCTTTTCCGCTTTGGAAACAAAAAAAAAAGAAATCCAAAATCGCGGTATAAGTAAACCTGTTTCTGACGAAGACAGCTCAGGACAGAGTTATATGTATGTAAACCTGGGCGACGCTCCCCTTCTACAAAGTAAAGGCCTTAATTTTATTGTTAGATTGATGCAATCCACCTAAATTTTAGCTGCTTCTACAAGCAGAAAGCTACTAAACGATCAAAAGAAGTAACTCGCGGAAAAGTCAGCATTCATGCATGAGAGAGACGTAACTATATATGCTTAGGAAAGCTAATCTATTCCCTTACTCTGTAAGCAAATAGAACAAGACAAGCTTTGACTTGCAGCAAATCTATTTCCTTACTCTGTAAACAAATAGAAGACTGTGAAGTAAAGAGCAGAGTTCCATGAGAAAATTAGCAAATGCCAAAACACATTTGCGTTTTACTTAATGCAACCAAGTTCTTGAAAATCATAAAGTATAGGTGCCTCCCTTTTAACCCGTTAAAACATGCATGATTCATGTAAAATACACAGACATTCTTCAGGTACTGTTGAATTGCTCTGACACCCTCTGGCTCCCATGACAACTTGTCACAGGAAGTGCTAACTCTTAATGTCACTTTTGTAAACAAACCAGCCTGGGTGGCTAAGCTAACCTAGCCTAGCATCAAGCTAACTTAGGCTAAGCTAAACTGACCCATCACTAAGCTAACTTAGGCTAAGCTAACCTAGCTTAGCATCAAGCTAACTTGGGCTAAGCTAACCTAACCTAGCTCCAATCCAATGCAGGCTAAGCTGAATAACCTCCACAGTTAGCAGTTAGCATTATTTTCTTGAACCCTTAATCACCGCTGTGTTCCACAGTGCAAAGTATTCTAGAATACTTTCCTCAACACCACTTAGGGTTTCTAATTATTCACTTTCCGTGTTTGCAATTCTTATTAGCCAAAGTTTACCCTCACAGGGTTAGGAATACTCCTTGCTAACCATTGAAGACTAACTTCACAGATGCCCTGTTAATTAAACTCAAGTTTAACTGCAGGTAAACTGCGTAACTAACTACAGAAGAATTTGTATAACCATAGGAATTTTTCGTCGGCATGTTGACTAAACCTTTGGAGGAACACACCCAATGTGGTCTTGAACACGCAACCGCTACAACCCACTATAGAGTGTTGATCAAAGCAAATCCAAAGTTTAGCCACTAATGCCACTGATTATTCTCGACTTCAGATCATTCCCATGTTTTGATCATTTTATTTCCTTTTGCTTTAATTTTGATTTTATTTTTCCTCGTTAATTATTTCATTCCTTTGACCTTGATAATAATAGCAAGCAGCTATTCCCTTGTCCATTAGGTCCTCTATATGATTTAATTCCTTTGCCTCTCTTGTCCGAGTGTGGTTCCATTTCCCATAGGGCCCAGAAAGGAAGCAGACACCCTTATTTGTTATTTTGGCTTAGTTCCAGCCAGTGCACTCGTTTTGTGACCCTCTAACACAAGTAATCTCAACAATTTACTAAAGGCACTACTAGAGTCCTGAGGATCGACAATAAGCAGAATTTAAATAAGAAAGCTGTCCTTTCCCCTATTATCGTTCACGCCATCGAGCCATAGTGAACCACCAGCTAAGTCCAGAGAAATAACTTAGTCATAAAGAACCACCTTACGTCATTTATTTCATCTCGGCTATGTCCTTCCCAGGAAATACCCTTGGAACCACACAAAACTTAGCCCCCTAACATTCGCAGCTAAGATTAGGACACAAGAGACACTTAGCTTTATGCGTAAATACTTAACAAACCTATTAAGCAGTAGTTCTGAACTTTTAGGGCCACGCATTAATCACTCACAACAAGGGTGCCAGAATGCCACAGAGCCCCTGCGTAACCTGACCTCAACCTCCCAAGGAACCACTGCCACAAACCACGGCATGGCTCCAAAAGGATTGGACCAAGCTAACCAGAAAAGCCACGACATGCAGACCAGACTGTCACTTGCAAACTGTCTAACCAACCTGACTGCATGAAACAGATTCTGCTCGATATGGATTACGTCCAGTCGTGAGGTGCACAGCTTCCTAGCTCGTCAAACAGAGACTGCCAAAATGGACTATTAGCTGTTGCAATAAGCTTCGATCGCTTAACTCCCTGATCCAGAATCATACCAAAGGTTCTCACCGCCGTGGACATCAAGCAAGACCGACTTGAAACTCCACCGACTCCGACAAACCACCAGGTATGGAAAGGATGCCAATCTCAGAACTTTGTTTCTTCGAAGCTTGCATCCCACAGTGAGTTATTCCGTAAGCACCCTGGCCTGTCCCTGTAGCATATCTACCATAGCTACGAGACCACAAGCTCACATTACGCAAAGACTTTGTCCGAAAAGACTGGGTAAACACCCTCAAACTAACCTGTCTCTGAGCACGACTCAGAGCTGCCTCTAGGAGGCACCCCACACTTTCACTGAGAGTAAACCGTTCCAAGCCAGCAGAGGGCAACACAACAGTCCTGGTGCTCATCGACCGCACCAGAGCAAGAGCTCTGAGCCGCACCTCATCACCAGAGACTCAAGCCCAACCAGCCCAGAGCGGTACCCCTCTCAACACGCCACTGGTAAGCACAAATCTGAGCACACATCAGATAACAACAGTGCAGCCATGTCACTGACAGCAAAAATCCTGAAGGTGCTGAAAGAGTTTCTGCACAAGATCTCACAAGAAGGACAAGCCAGACATGCTATGTCTCAGCGCAAGACCCAAACAGACACCCAGAACACTGCTCGTCAGCATCACACCACAGAGCTCACTGCCACTTCACAAAGTGACAGCACCAAGCAGCCACCACAACTGACAGCTGCACAGCCTGAGCATGACAACACCGTGTCCCACACAACATCAGCCCAGACGCCAGGACTTCTGGGAAACCTAATCAAAAAGGGGGTGGCACAAACTCTGCCTAGCCACCTAGAGACAATGATTTGAGCCTTGAAGCCATGCTAGACACTAGCTCAAACATCACGCTACTGCCAGCCCAACTCTTTAAAAGACTCAAACAATCAGAGCGAACTCTCAAATCCCAAACAGGTGAGCTGAAGGTGCAATCCTACAGCCAAAACGACATCTGGCTCAAACAACTAGCTCCCATTCACCCAACAATTGGTCCCTAAGAGCCTGATTTACCCAGTGTACCGATCACAAACGATCACGTACGCACTTCTGAGTGGCCAAGATCTGTTAGATCGTTATGAGCCTTTAATAGACTTTAAACAACTGAATGTCTGAGCTCAAGTTCAAGTACCCCTCCCCCTCCAGTCACACAGGTCAAAAGAACCTAACTGGCAGGTCACAGAGGTCACAAGAACTCCTGCAGCCAGCCATAAAGGCACAGCCTCAGCACCAAATGGAAACGTGAACTTGCTACCCTGCACCTTTCAGCTTACCAAAAACTGAGACTAACCAAATGAACTTTGAGACAACCACCTCTCAACCCCTCCAACCGCCGCAAACCGGCCGTCAACCACGACAACGGCAGCTCACCAAGCACATGCTGCTAAACGGCCCAACACTTGAAATTTATGTACCTCGTGACATCACTTCGCCACAGCTTGTGCTGCCACAGTACAAAAAGGGGGATATACCAGCCAGTGTATGCCTGTCACGCACCATGTGGGCTGCACACCGCAGCACCAGGACATCTCGGCATCCTCAAAGGCATCAGGCTGTCCCAGCCAGACAGCCGCCTGAAATCTTCCTCCCTTTTCTCTCTCTCTCCCCTGTCTCTGTTACAGGATGCTGCTGCTGTGGTCGTCTTCCTGTGCCTCCAGCCAACCAGAGGACAACTGCAGTCATCACCAGGTCCGACATCACACAGCATAGGGCTCAGACCACCGGCAAGCAGGAGCTAAATGGACACCCAGCGCTGCTGTCAGAACGCAGTCAAACACCGGCATGTCCAGCAACAAAACAGAACTGAAATCCTTCAGCCAAAAGGTAACTCACAACACAGAGTGCCTCCTCACAGACCATCAAGAAATTGAAAGGAGCTGTGACAGATCCACAGACGCTCAGCGGCATTCTACTGAACCAGACAAGCTGAACTCCAGCGAGACAACTGTTTACTGTCTGCCAGAAGGACTTTGCTCAAAACTCAGCATCCGGCAGCCTTTGCTCCAGGAGCTCGAGCTACCCTGCTGCGGACTGCAGTTACCTGAGTCAAGTCCCATCCTTTACGGAACCCCATGATTTCACCCTGATTCCAAGAACTGGAGATTATGAACTGTGAAAAGCAAGAAGAGAGAAGAAAAAGAAAAAACGGGGGTACCAGCCGAACTGAACTTGTTCCCAGCAACATAGCTCACCTAGCTGTGTTTGAGACTGAACACCTGCTGACACTGCACTGCACCACTGCATCACCCTGTTGTCCAACCCCTGGACCGCAGCTGATTCTGCGCTGGGATTGGCCCCTCTACGGTAATCAACCACGCCTTGACACTTGACATTCACACTCCACAAGAGACTCAACAAACGCAAACCTCCACAGCCACCACTGGACCCTCAGGAAGAGGGTACCACACTGGAGACTGCGGTCCAACCTCATCAAGCTAGAGCCCCGAGCCTCAGCCTCAGCCACCACCTGCTACCTGACTTTCATGATTCACCTGCCATCCGTCCATTGCGATGGGTGTCCGTTCGACTGGAAGTCCACGGTAGGACTTCATCTAACGGAAGAGAGAGATGTAGGGATCTTGCCAGGCAAATGGACCAGTCATCCGATTCAGTTTGGATCGGCAAATCCCCCCCCCCCACACACACACACACACACACACACACACACACACACACACACAAACACACACACACACACCGCCACACACATTCTTCCACTCACTGGAGTGAGATCATGTTACAAGACTGTGGAATGTGCTTTATGTCTCTGAACCAAGAGATGGACTTTTCTGTGTTAAAAGACATTTAACCAGATATATTCAATGTGTTTCTATGTATGTGTGTTTTTCCCCATGTCACAGTGAAGTAACTTTGTTGGTCGTGGCATAAATAGAAATTAAAAATACCGGCCTTATGCATGATTAAATGTAAGTGTATTTTCCTTTAATGTAACATAATCTGATCCTTGGTGTCTCTATGATGCATAGGAAATGAAACACTCTGAATATGCACAGAGGTATAAGGCAAAGGGTATTTTTAATATGTTTTATTGCCAATGAAGATCAAACTGTTATTTTATGAAGCCTCCTTGAAACACCACCCCTCCCACACATGACCACGTGCACTTCCCTGGGAGAACAAAGGACCATAAACCAAGGGTTTTCCCCCTGCAACATCCCTCTCCCGAATTGGCTCAAGCCAACAGGAAGGGGATGGATTTCACCAAGGTGATAAATGAAGGAGCGTCAGCTCCGCCCTTTCTCTTCCAAGAAACACCTCATGTCGAACAGCATGTAAACTCTGGATCTCCTCACGCAGCCCCAAACCCAAACCGGGATCCCTCTCTCACAATCTGATCCTCTCAAGAGAACATGTGGATCACGGAGACTTGATCCAACCATGGATCTCTTTTGTTCGTCTTCTCCTCAAATGAACTACCAAGTTCGTTTCCCAGGAAAGGAAGTGGACTTTGCTGATCATTTCCTCGGGTAACGTCACCTCAAAGACTTTTAAGCCTTTCAAAACATTCGCGCCGAATGCCAACGAACGCCACGTGACTCCCCCACGGAACAAAGAAGCCACGCGCACGCAACCGACCATGCACGCGCCAGGACGGGCAGTGTCAAAGCGCCGCGCTCCACGGAACGCGCTCACGCGCTCCACGGAACGCGCGCACACAGGACAGCCTCTCCGGGCCTGGCCACGAGTCCGTGACACACACAGACCAAACATGTTGTGCAAGTAGTAACGTTACCTTCTTTTAGAGCTTCTCAGAAGCATAAAGAAAGTGTTTTCATGGTGTTCAGAAAGATTAATTGACTGTTTGGTGACTGTAACTCCCTCTCTCTCACCCTCACTCTCTCTCTCTCTCTCCAACTCACTTATCGTCTAACGCCCTGCGTCGTCTTAGTTTGTGTTTAATGTTTGTATATACATGTATCATTGTAACGTAGTAAATGCTTACTTAGTTGCCTTATTGAATGCTATAGTGGATTAATTAAACCAATATACTCATCCTGACTGATTCACTGTACGCTCATATCCAATTCCCTGAAAATGCAAATCAAGCTACATGCTTTATATAACTAAACATACCAAAGGGTATGTTCTATGGAGTTGGAATGCTGAATTCTTCTGGCCAGAGAATTAAGTTTTCCCTGCTCTATAAATTAATTGAGCTAATTAATTTTACTTGTCTTGTAAGATGTGGTCTGTGCAATCTATTACAATTAATTTGTGGTTAATTGCAAGAGATACACATGATAAATATAAGTAAAGTTAACAGAAAGCCTCATTCAGGGATTTATTAACATGTAGACCGTGCTTGATCCAAATCTGTACTGAATAATTATTAATTATGAATTATTAATTATGATATGCAAATTCCCCTTGCACCACACGCCCAGAGCCTTTACATAACGGACCTGACTTTCGCCTGTACAATCCACCGCGTTCTTTAAATGGCGGGTTTACTGCGATTTCATTTTTTTCATTTTAAATAGTGTGTAATGTTGCTGCTTGGTGCATGAACAGTATCTGCAAAGTTGCAACGCTGAAAGTTTAGTGTAAGCAGAGATATCGTCTTTTAAAAATCAGTAAGTTTAATTGCCTACAAAAACGATCTCGATTGGGACTACAGCTGGGATTATGGTACGTCACTAACCCACACATTTGCATCAAACCCTCCCTCCGGAATATGAAGAAAAGGGCATGATCATATTTCAGCAGCTCCTCGTCGAGTGAGTTGTTCACGCAGCTGTCAGGTCTTCTGTGTTCAAACTTCCCACGGACGCTGTACTTCTGACAACAATGGATACAATTTATGTTTGATTATGTTCCTGAAAGTGACGATCGTAATCTAGCTCTCTGTGCTGCGCATTTTATGGAAGACAGCTTCCAGAATCTCCACGAGTTCAAAATTCAACAAGAAACTGTTACTAAACATGAAGCAGATCCAACTTTAAAACACAGAGGCAGCAGTTGTTGGGACACAACCTGTAAGTAGGATAAGACTTAATCATTTTAAATGTATTTGCATGTATAATTCCAGACGTAGCCTTGTGTTTTATTATTTTTCAAATGCCAGCGCTGGCTTTATAGGCTACTGGTTATCAGAGGTGGAAAGAGTAATAAAATATGCTACTCAAGTAAAAGTACTACTACTTCAATAAAATTTTACTTAAGTACAAGAAAAAGTACTGGTCTAAAAATCTACTCAAGTAAAAGTAAAAAGAAGCTTATTTAAAATTTACTCAAAGTAAAAGTTACTGAGTTACTTTTTTAACACCGGGGTGGGGGAATCCCCGTGTGGGGTTGTAATGGTATGAGATTTTCACAGTGTGATAACGTCTCTGAAAATACCATGGTTTACAGTATTAATCAATTATTAAATACATTATTATTATTATTATCATCAGTTAAAATTATTACGAAAACAGGGTTTTTATTTGGTTGAACAAATGCTTTTAATTATAATAAACTTGAAACCATTTGTTTGTTTTGTTTATTAAAATTTTAATAAAACATGTCTAATCAATTAAATTCAATAATTGATAATGACAACTTATTTTTAGCATTAATTATTTATTAAAATGTTTAAGAATTATATTGTCCTATGAAATGCTTTGATTTCTTTGGTTTTGGTTTCTTTGATTTAATACAAATATATTATCAAAAACGGTGGTAATCAAATGTAAATTTAAACTTGTGTCCTTTTATTTTTGGGGGAAGCGCTGCAAAAACAGATTTACTAAATTAAACCATTGACAAAAAAAATATTCCTTTAAATAATGAAATGTATTAATATTGTTGTTGTTATTATTATTATTATTATTATTTTGAGAGGTAGGCTACGTTCTTCTGTATGCCTACAATAGTAATATATTTCTGTCATAATTTCTCATAGTGAAACCCAACTTTTATTTTGACGGGTTGTAGTGAAGACCAAAAGTGAAGAAAAGTGTAAAAAAACAACGTTTTTTCTCAAATAAAATTATGAAAATGCCCATTAGGCGTTCTCTCAGAGCAGCTCTGGAAATGTTCATATTCACAAATTGTTTGCGAGACGCTGAAAACACCATTGCTGTGTCCGAAATGTCCCACTACTCACTTTATAGTGGACTATATAGTGAGCTCGCCATTTTGTAGTGCTGTCCGAATGTATAATGATGATTATTATACCCTATATAGTCCTCTCAATGTATCCCAGAATGCATTTTGAAAAGTAGTGTACAACCATGTGTACAACCGATGGTCACTAACAAAGCCCTACATACCATCATGCATTGCGCGGATCGTAAAAATAAGTTATAATAATGTGTGGAGTAGTGCATTAAAACAAAAACGGCCAGAAATCACTTTTAGTTTTTAAATTTTGGAGAAATAAGCTCAATATAAAGTAATGTATTTATTTTAAAAAATCTATTAAGCCCAGAGCCGGCTCGGCACCAGCTGACAGATGATGTAATCAACGGCGCAGAGAGACGATCGAGTAGTGTCCGAAAGTGGTGTTTCTATTATGCTGGTGAGCTCACTATATAGTGCTCTGCTCTCTACCCCCAACATAGGGGTTAGGGAGTAGTGCTTTGAGTGGAGATTTCAGACACAGCACATGAATGTCACGCATACTTGAGTATGTACTAAGTTAACTTAGTAGACAAAAAGCGGCGCAGCTCAGCAGAACAAATAGGGTTATACATTTACATGCAGTATTTTTGTGCTTAAATATTCACAGACCAGGTTGCGATTGGATTTATTGCACAGTTCTACTTTCCATGTATCTATCCATTATTTTGCATGTTTTACGTGATATCTGCGTTAAGTGAATAATTCCACTTTCATGACTGGATTTCGGGATTCCCTCTGCATCACGTAAGTCACTCGAAGTTATAATCGGCACATACCTTTATCTGCAGGAGGGGTAGTGTCCTATATCCTCCTTTTGCAGCCACTTTGCGTTCACTTTTTTAGCAAACAAATATCTATCCTCGAGGACATAATTCGTTTCATAAGAATTCGAGCGCGATTCGTTTTCAGCTTCAGCTGGGTCTGTCTATGGGTCTGCGTCACCTTTCTTGCGCGTTTGTTCTCCCGCCTTTCAACCAATGCAGTAGGTTCCGGAGTGTGATTATTTTTTTTTCTCCCGTGTACTATTATTTTTTACTCAGTAACGGATATGATTTAAAATGTAGCGAAGTACAATACTTCAAACAAAATGTACTTAAGTAAAAGTAAAAGTATAGATTTTAAAAACTACTTAAAAAAGTAGAAGTACACAAAAAAACTACTCAATTTCGTAACGCGAGTAAATGTAATTCGTTACTTTCCACCTCTGTATGCAAGTCCCCTTAAACACCTCCTCGTTTAAGTAAGATGATACCGGATGTTAGCCATCGCGAAACTGACGCAAAAAATGTGGAAATATATGAATCCGATCTCTACTCAGGAAAATAATCATATCAGAATGAGTTCAAACGTGGCAATGTTTCGCTTTTCCAAATATGAAAAGTATTTCTGTCTCAAACTTTTCAAGAATTAATGAGCATTGTGAATCACATTATGACCACATTCAGCATAGACACACATAGGGATGCAACGATTACAGATTTTGTAAGTACGATTATTGTCTGAAAAATAATCACGGTTTAACGATTATCGCGATTATTATGCATCAATTCATTTCACAACACTACTAATGTATAATATCACATGAACACTCAACACTACATTTTAATGTGTTATTTATAGCTGCAACATGGTAACAAATTATAAAATGACAAACAATAATCAATTTCATTAAAGAGAAGTGCTTTGTAGTGCTTACATTCAGTATTTTCCTTTTAAAAATAACAAATTAAGTCAAAGACTGCTGGACTCTTTGATTGAAATAGATCAGGGTTTAGTTTGTTCTACATTTATTTTCAACCTGAAGTAGAAAATCTACCTCAATATCTTGAAAACAACAATATCTTGTTGGTATTTGACTTAAAACATAAATAATACTATAAAGGGAGACTAAAAGTATTTGGATCTATTGAAATAAATTTAAGCTATATATTAACCATGTCTTTCTTCTAAAAGAAAACTAAATAAAAACACTTTTCCTAAAGTAAAAAACAGTCTTCTTTTCAATGAATGATATATGCATTCTTTATAACTACTTGCATACATCATTCTTTATTCTTTCAAGCAGCCATATTTATTTGTATGAATATAATTAATCCTTATTAAAGGTATTAACAAACAGTGAATGCTTTTCTTTTGTTGCTTGATCAATATTAAGGATACAAGACTGCATTAGGTTTACACTGTTGCTTTAAGAAAATTGGATCATGCCCAATGACATGCGGATGCAATTGCACTGATGCACACGGTACACTCACTGACACTCTATTCAGACATGAAAGAGAGCTAAGTTGAGTACCCGCACGCTGTATGTGTCTGAGCATGGCTGCACGCTTTGGGTCGGGTTGTGGCCACAGAAAACCGTACCGAATAGAGCTCTTTTTTTGCATCGTCACTCTTATTCAGATCTTTTTTAACATGTTATGGGACCGCAGGGTAGACCAACAGTACAAATGTGCGCATCACACACGCAGGACATCAGTTCCGACTTGGATCGCTTCCCAGATTGTCACTATCTAACATTTGCGTCTAGTTTTTATTCATTTCTCGTCTCGTTTTTGTCTGTGAAAAAATGTTTGTTAACGAAAATAATAAACGGAAACTTCTTCAATTATACCCTTGTTATTCTTTGTGTACGCAAAATGCTCCCACACTGCTGACTTGAGACGTTCTTTTTCTGTGGAAATAGAGCGTTGCTGCTTAGTCCCTCTGCCATAGTGACTGATGAGCACTTTAAGCTGGTGTAACTTTGTTTTCGTTTTGTGTTAGATGCCGTGCAAAATACACGGTGTAGCAAAGTCTTTACGATTAACCGTGACGTTTTAAATCATGGTTAATTGTGAAATCCGGTAACGCTGCATCCTGAGACACACACACGTGTTTAATTCAGTTCACACAGGATACATATGGCCTTGAATACAACATCAACAGCCTTTACCTAAGTGTTCCAAAAACACTTACAGTAAAGCAATCCTGTGTTGAAAGAATAAACTTGCATTTAGCCTATGTGCACGTAGAGTAGCACAAACAACTATACAGTGTGTTCTATGAGTGCTTTACATTGTGTGAAGCACAACTCCAAATTTGCATACAAACTATTGCATTATTGCTTTTTAATTCCATCTGTGTTGCAGTGGAAACTTCCAAATGCAATATCAAGTTTGTCAAGATTAGTTTGTTAATTATAGAATATTATTCAATGTGGCCTTGGCCCATGGTGGGCTGGTCACACAAAGGGTTAAGCGTTTTTGAATGCAGCATGTCATTAGCATTAGCCTCATTTTAGAAGCCGCATGACTTTAGCATTAGCCTCATTTTGGAAGCAACGTGGCTTTAGGATTTATCATTAGCCTCGTTTTGGAAGCAACATGAGCAATACTGGCATTTATGTTAATCTCATTTTTTTCTAAACAGCATGGAAAACTAACATTTAACCCTGCTAACTGCTTCTTAGCCTGTAAATCATATCATTGTGTTTTTTAAAGTTTGCTTTATCCTAAACAATTCATTGATCTGCCTCATTTTTAAAATCACGTGTTTTCCGAATCGTTTACAAACTTAGATTTTATTTTTTGTTGTTTGTCGATTCTCTTCACGTTGCTGGTTTGTTTCAACAAAGCCACTAAAACAATGATGACAAACATGCAAGTTTGTTTTATAGCTCTCGGGTAACGTTAAGGCTACCAGAAAATCATTTGGAAGATGTTATTTCAACTTTAGGTTTCAATTCTTTTTGCTTAAGCAAATTAAGCTTGGGCGGTATTACGGTAATATGGTATACTGCGGGATCTAAAAATAGCAACGGTATCAGTTGCAATATCGTCATACCGTCAGAAAAAAAGGCACTAATATAGGAGACAAGGAATCCTTGTCTCCTATATAAGTCAAGTCAAGTCACATTTATTTATATAGCTCTTTTTACAATACAGATTGTATCAAAGCAGCTTCACAGTGATAACATGAAAGTAGTACAACACAGATCAATAATATTGTCAAATGTTAAATATTAAATAACCCCAACTAAGCAAGCCAAAAGCAGCGCAAAGCAAGGCAACAGTGGCAAGGAACCAAAACTCCATCAGATTAGATGGAGAAAAAAACCTTGGGAGAACCCAGACTCAGTCGGGGGCCAGTTCTCCTCTGGCTCACATTCATATTGTTTATATATAAATATTGTTTATATATAACACGGCGCCATAACATATCACCGGCATTGAGTCGTCTCTTCACAGGTGTTGGTCTTCTCATCACAGGCGTTGGGGCATCTGAAATTCCTGTGAGAAGCTGGATACAAACTGTACCTGACAAACGCAACTTTCTCGGGACAAACGTCCCGAGATAACAGCAGAAAGGCAGATGGGAAATAATTAGCATAGCTGATGTTCATAATGATTTCCATTTTACGGGAGTCGGTGTTAGAAAATCATTATCTCACAAACTCTCAACAACCCAACCATACGCGCCGACCCCGTTGCTCTAAAAGGCTGTCGAGCCCCACTGGTGCGTTAAGCAGTTTCAGTGGCAAGCGGTTCTGTATAGCATAACAGAGGAATAAAAGGTAAGCATTATGTGAATGCTTGACTAAAGAGATGCGTCTTTAGTCTAGTTTTAAACTGTGTCAGCGAGTCTGAGTCTCGGACCGTATCGGGAAGGCTATTCCAGAGTTTTGGAGCTAAATGCGAGAACGCTCTCCCTCCTTTAGTGGACTTAGATATCCTAGGAATGACCAGAAGCCTTAAATTTAGTGATCTTAAAGGGAGGGGGGGTTTACTGCTTTTTTTCTTTGCATGATTGTGTTTATGGGGTGCAATATAACATGTATTTGTGGTTTATCTTTTTTTTAAGTCTTATTTTTCATAAATTTCACCTTTATTGTAAGCCGCGCTCTCCTCTGTCCCCTGAACGAGCGGTTCACTTCCTGATTCTATGAAAACACTCCCTCAGAATGACGTTGTGGGCTCAGATTGGTTCGTTTGGGCTGGTGTGTTGTGATTGGCTAAACTGTCGCTCACGTTGTCCGCAACGGGCATTCCAAAGGTGGATAACATACACGGTGGATACACGTAAATAATGATGTGGAGACTGCAGTATCAGTGAGGCAGAATCAGACCGAGAAAGCCACGATGAAGAGAGTCAAGCAGAACCTCAACACACATGGCTCTTAATAAAGGTTTCTGAATGATAATTTGCTACATTTTTTAACCATATACACATTTGTTTTACACAATAGCATCTGACTAGCAACGATACAAACTGACTGGCCACTAATGTTAAACACAAACAGCGTTGGCAAGTTTACGTTCTTGTTTAAATCGAAAATAAAGTCATAAAGGCATATATACATGAAAAATACATTTAAAACATTAGTACTTGTACAAAAATAATGTACTTGTACAAACAATAATGTTTGTACGCATTTGTCGTTGACACAAAATAGCATAACCATATCGCAATGCCATTTTTTACCAATATCGTGAGCCTAGCTGAGAGCGCAATCTTGTGATGTTTAAGTCCTATCTGCAATCCCGAAATAGATGTTGCCGATCTGATTGCTTCAGCTAGAGGCTCTATGGCCATCGCAAACAAAAGTGGTGACAAGGGCAACCCTGCATGGTGCCTCTATGTATAGGAAAATAATCAGATCTAAAGCCATTTGTCAATACGGCAGAGCGTGGGTCAGTGTAAAGCACTCTAATCCATTGCACAAAATTTTCACCAAGACCAAACTTTTCCAAAACAAAGAAAAGGTAGGACCACTCAATACGATCAAACGCCTTCTCTGCATCCAAAGAAAGCACTAGCCCATCTATGGATTTCCCAGTTTGAAGGCATATATAATATAGAAAAGTCATCTTATATTATCAGATGAATTTCTACCCTGTATAAATCCTGTTTGATCGATTCCGATTATTTGTAGGAAGAATTTTTTCAAGACGTAATGCTAAAATTTTAGAAAGCAATTTCCGGTCCATATTCAGTAATGCTATTGGCCAATAAGAAGAACATGAATCAGGATTTTTACCTTTCTTTAATATAAGCGTGATGTTAGCTTCTCTAAGGGTCTTTGGTAATTCTTTAACCACAAACGAATAGTTAAACATATTAAGCAATGGGTCAACAAGCAGGTCTTGAAACTCCTTAAAGAACTTTCCACAAAACCCATCCGGTCCAGGTGATTTGCCATTCTTTAGAACGTTGATCGCATTAATAACCTCCTGTCTTGTAATAGGTCCATTGAGGGAGTCTTTTTGTGCAGCTGAAATTGTTGGGAGATTAATTTCTAGAAAAAAAAAATCAACCATTTGCTCAAGATGGTCAGCTGTTTTCTCAGAAGAATATAGATTCATATACAAATCTTTAGAACAAGTTATTAATATTCTTATTATCGTGGAAAATATTATCCTCTGAGACAATAGTAGCGATAAACTGCGATGCAGCACGTTGTTTTGCAATATATGCTAGAAATCTTCCAGGTTTGTCTCCATGCTCATAAAACCTTTGTTTTGAGTATCTTATTTTCTTCTCTGCTTCCACAGTAAGTAGACAGTCTAGAGATGCTCTAACAGCCTGTAACTCTTTCAATAAATCTGCTGATGGAGAACTGTTATACATTTTTTCTTTAACCAATAGCTGAGCCTCCAAAGCCCTGTGATTCATCATTCTTTGACGTTTTTTAGAGGAAGTGTATGAAATAATTTGCCCCCTTGCGTAAGCTTTACAAGTTTCCCACAAATAAAGATGAATTATCTGTGGATGGAGAGTTAATAAATAGAAATTATTTAAGTTCAGAACCAAAGTAAACTGAAAATGCGCTATCCCTAAGTATTGCAAATATTAAGCCTCCAATGCATAGAACAGTCCGCTGTATTCCTGAATTGAAGCTCGATAGTAACACTGGCATGATCTGATAGTAAAATGGTTTCAATATTACAAGATAGTACTAAGTGCAGATCTGTTTTTGGCATAAAAAGTAGTCTAGTCTGGACTGACCGTTATAGGAGGAAGAAAAAAATGTTTATTCCTTATCGGCAGGGTGAAACGTTCTCCAGACATCTACAAAACCCAGATCTTTACAGATATTCTGCAGGGATCTCGCCTGAGGAGTTAGACACCCGCTGTGTGGGTGTCTATCAACAAGAGGATTCATTACACAATTAAAATCTCCACCCACAATTGTCAGATCTGCTGACCTGGCATTCAAATCCAGAAACACTTTAGTAATAAAATCAGATGGATGGGCCGGGGGATATTACATGTTAAGTATGAGAATAGTTTTACCTTGCAACAAACCTACAATAATAACATAACGACCGCCTCAATCTTTAATACAATTTACAATTTTGAACGGTAATTACGTTTAATGAGAATGGCAACACCTCTACTTCTAGATGTAAACGAAGAAAACTATACCTGACCAAAAACACCATTGTAATTTCAGAAGTTCTTCACCACTCAGATGAGTTTCTTGTAAAAGAGCAATATCGATATTTCCTTTTTTCAAAAAGCAAGTATTTTTCTCCGCTTTATAGGATTATTCGATACCTTGAATATTCCAAGTGCAAATCTTAAGCACTTTAGACATTCAAAATTGTACAGGCAATCAGTGCAAACATAATACAGATGATTTTGGAATATATTCCTAAAGGGAACCCTTATGGAATCTGAGCTTCAAACAAAAATAAAATAAAAAAAGAACACAAAAAAAAACGATTAAAGGCGAACAAACCTGCCAAACATGCAGGAAGAACTGTTCTTACTCTTTTCTTCTGCAGGCGAATGCCTACCACCCCAAACACTACTTACATCTCCTAACATAGGGTAAACACAAACCTCCCCACGCTCTCAGCAACATGATATTTCTTCACTCAGCAAGTTATTTTGTTGAAATGCCCCTATAACCGCACAACTTCAGCCAAATTAGCCCAGACTGTCAACGAACGCAGTCGCGTCATCAGAGGAAGCAAAGCGCTTCACAGACCCGTCAATAGACAGCCTCAGAGTTGCAGGATACAGCAGAGCATACTCAATCTTCATCTTCTGCAGTCGCCACTCGACATCATCAAAAGCTTTGCATTTCTTGAATCACCAATGCAGAGTAATCGTTAAAGAATGAAATCCTCGGTCCTGCGTCAGTGCTCCTTTCGGGATCCATGCCAACACGACGAGCTGCGTCCAACACCCACTGTTTGTCCGTAAAGTTGTGAAACTTTATGACTGACAGGTCTGGGTCTCTGCTTAGGTCCTGGTAATGGCGCTGAATAAAATGATGAGCCCCATCGAGACTTAATCCGTCCAGCCTTCGTTGCAATCTTTAAGTAATCGGGCAACCACCTTTTTAGAACTGCACCGGATCACTTCCCTTCCGCGCCCTCTCGAAGACCAACAAGACACAGAGTTACACCTGCGCCCGCGATTCTCCAGATCGTCGATGTGCGTCGACATTCGCTCACTTTTTTATGAAGATCATCCACAGTGGCCTGAAGAGATTCCGTTGAATTTTCCACCCCAGCTATTCCGTCTCCTCCGCTGGCCTACTCTCTCCACCAGGGCCTGGAACTGAACGGGTTCTGATCGTTTATCACGACTAGGACAGTATTAACCAGGGTTGTGGACTCAAGTCGCATGACTCGGACTTGACTTGAACTCGAGTCCCAAATTTGATGACTTGCGACTCGACTTGACATATTCAAAGATGACTTGCGACTTCAACTTAGACAACAATGACTCTGCGACTTGACTCGGAACTTGAGCCCTGTGACTTGGAAAGACTTGACCTACCTTTTAAACCACAGGTCAGAGATGTAATAATCACTGACTATAGTTTAGCACTGTATCATTGACACATGATCACAGCACTGATTAGCCCTGCTTACACACATTTGGCACTGAGCCAGCGCAAGTATGAGAGTGCATTCAGCAGCTCGTGTCAGTTGTCATTTATTATCACACATTCAGACAGTTTTCAACCAAATAATGTTTTTTTTTTTTTCAGGCATTTAAATACACAAGTACTAGCAAACCATTTATAATTTGAGAAAAAAAAAACACTGATGTCTAAGTAAGCGGCAAATAATAAACCTTTCAAATGTAATTTTAAGACGTTATATTTCCCCCACAACAAATGCACATTTTAGCCTATAGGTAACTATAAAGTCTTCTCCTGTTCACCAGCCACTCACTTTCATGTCTTTCTGGAGAAATGGATGGATTTACGTTACGTTTTGTAAATGACAGGCACATAGCCTCAAAAAGTGTCACGTGACGCTTCATATCGTCGCCATGGAAATAGGAATGCTCTAGTACAATTACTGTTGCGTAAACAAAATAATTTAACCAGGGACTCAATATTTTAAACTTAATGTGTAGCAAATCATGATTAATTTTCCCAATTATTTTTAAATCTGCATTGTCACTCTTTACATTCAACCAAGACAACCAACCAATCCACTAAGTTTGAATAAATATGATAATATTATACATTATATCATATTTTAAAAGCCTTTCTAATATAATTTAGTATACATTTAATTTACTATAGGCTAGTAATTTACACTGATACAGTAATTTGTGCAAAAAGCTTGACTTGGGACTTGAATGCTAAGACTCGAGACTTACTTGTGACTTGCAAAATAATGACTTGGTCTCACCTCTGGTATTAACTTTCTTCATCGATTACCTTCGTGATGTTTTCAGTTAATTTATCCAAAGCCTGAGCAAAGTTGGAACTTTCCTTCCTCACGACTCGTGCTCGCGTCATTCAAATTAGCTCCCTGCTCGTCGCCGCCTAGTAGAGCTTTTCGTTGCAATCTTCTTAGCTTTTGGCATTTTGTCAGATCCTTTTGAAAAATATTGATTAAAGACATGGCACAATAACCATTAAAGCTTGTAGAATGATTCTGCTGAGTGAAATAGTTAATTTATCGAATATTTGAACCAATGTCTCGAGAGCTCGCCACAAAATGTGTCTACTTATCGACGCCTCATCTAACATAACTCATGACCTGGTTAATGAAACTCGGTTTCATGTGACAGCTGGAATTAAAATTGCAATGGACATGATAATGGAGCAAGCAAACGAATGTGTCCACATGTCTGAATTCGAAACTGTTGAAAAACATCAAAAATAACTATGGTTCTCTCTGCATTTGTTTCTGTCAGGTTAACTTCTACAATTCCTCCGGAGGACGGGTGCTGGGACAGCCGGACTTCATGATTGTTAAAACATAACCTGAGATTCGGGAGATGGGTGAAAAGACAATTCAAGAGGCCTTTCCTTCTCACAATTAGCACATCACTACATTAGCATGGCCTCCCAGTTTAGAACTGGAACTAAAATTTGCAACACAATTGTTATACAGTAGATTCCAGCCATCTCCTAGACATGAACACTGACTGAACACACTCCTCCATCACAACACCCTCACGGCATCATCTACACGGAATAGATCAAATCTATTCAGACAGAACACTACACATCATAAGAAGATGAAGATGACAGAGTCCAATAGTGTCACTAAAGATCTATTTGTGCATCTTCACACTCACAGATCCGGATAGCTTCACACACATAAGGATGGGAAGCTGATCCCATGACATAGCACACGCTAGGGATGCAACGATTACAGATTTTGTAAGTACGATTATTGTCTGAGAAATAATCAAGGTTTAACGATTATCGCGATTATTATGCATCAATTAATTTCACAACACTACTACTGTATAATATCACATGAACACTCAACACTACATTTTAATGTGTTACTTATAGCTGCAACATGGTACAAATTATAAAATGACAAACAATAATCAATCTCAGAGCCGGCGCCAGCCGAGCGCTGATGAGGGGGCATCTGAAAACTGAGAGGGGGCTTTCACATTAACGCACGTCAACACTTTTTTTCCGGGGTCGATATTCTCCCCACCACTTTTTAAAACATCTTCGCGGTACGAATGTACCCATAAAAATGGATTAGGCCTAAACATCTTCAGTTAACTAGCAGAGCATTCATTTTGTTCGTTTGTCAAATTAGAGTCGTTATAGTGCTGAAATGTTTTTTTTTTTTTTTTTAGTTTTTTTTAATCAGTCAAAGTGCTCGTGTCGATCAGTGAAGCGGATAGTGTTGTCTTTTGGCTCGCGCTGTGGACCCGAGCTTCAATCAGTTGCGGAGACTAACCCAGGTGAAAAAAAAGTTCACTAAAATACATTTTATTTAAGTGCACTTAGTACACTTCCATAATGTGCTTAAAGTGCTCTATTTTCGCGCACTTATTTTGTACTTAATATATTAAAAGCTTATCTTTAGTACTGCTTAATAATAACGACACGTTTTACATGTTAGAAACACATTGTGTAGCTGCTAACTGTGTAAGTTTACATTTTGCTCTATTCTTCTCCCAGTTCACCGGCCACTTACTTTCATGTATTTCGTGATTAGTGGAGAAATTGACGTGTTGTAAATCCAAAATCCAACAGATACCGATTCTGAACACAGCTCTAACTAACGCGATCGTTATAAATGTGTTTAAATAACAAAACACATCCACTTGCACATATTTGACAATCGGAATATCAGTGTTTATAGCTAATACATTTGTGAATATTTTGAATAAAAAAGGAAAATGACATAAAAGCAGATCATCGTTCATTCAGCTGTGTTGTGATTGCGCTCTTGTCAGGTGACAAGCAATGACCGCACCACGCATTAAAGTGAAAGGTTCTGAATAACAGTCGCCTTGAAAAACTCACGCTGGGGGGTCAGATGGAATTTTTTAAACTTACGTGTGGAAGGGTTGACTAGGCTACAATATTATTAATTTAGCTTAATATTCACAAAATAGGGAAATGTGAAAATGTAATTGGCAAAATGGGATTTTATAACATTTTATCAGTAAAATCCCGTTTACATTCAGTGTGATCTGAGGGGGCGGGAGAGTCCCGTTGAGGGGGCGCGCCCCCTCACGCCCGCGCCCCTGATCATTCTCCTTCTTTGGAATTAAAGAGAAGTGCTTTGTAGTGCTTACATTCAGTATTTTCCTTTTAAAAATAACAAATTAAGTCAAAGACTGCTGGACTCTTTGATTGAAATAGATCAGGGTTTAGTTTGTTCTACATTTATTTTCAACCTGAAGTAGAAAAATCTACCTCAATATCTTGAAAACAACAATATCTTGTTGGTATTTGACTTAAAACATAAATAATACTATAAAGGGAGAATAAAAGTCTTTGGATCTATTGAAATAAATTTAAGCTAAATATTAACCATGTCTTTCTTCTAAAAGAAAACTAAATAAAACCACTTTTCCTAAGAAAGTGAATGAATGACACTTATGAATCAATGATTCTTATATCAATGAATGATATATGCATTCTTTATAACTACTTGCATACATCATTCTTTATTCTTTCAAGCAGACATATTTATTTGTATGAATATAATTAATCCTTATTAAAGCTATTAACAAACAGTGAATGCTTTTCTTTTGTTGCTTGATCAATATTAAGGATACAAGACCGCATTAGGTTTACACTGTCGCTTTAAGAAGTTGGATCATGCCCAATGACATGCGGATGCAATTGCACTGATGCACACGGTACACTCACAACTGCTTAAGACATAACCGACATAGTTTACATGAATACTGTCCAAACCGGACATTTAGACATAATGTTGTGTGTATTTGTCTATTCAGACACAAAAGAGAGCTCAGTTGAGTACCCACGTGCTGTACGTGTCTATGAGCATGGCTGCACGCTTTGGGTCCGGTTGTGGCCACAGAAAACCGTACCGAATAGAGCTCTTTTTTGCATCGTTCTTTATTCAGATCTTTTTTAACATGTTATGGGACCGCAGGGTAGACCAACAGTACAAATGTGCGCATCACACACGCAGGACATCAGTTCTGACTGGATCGCTCCCCAGATTGTCACTATCTAACATTTGCGTCTAGTTTTTATTCGTTTCTCGTCCTCGTTTGTCCGTGAAAAAAATTGTTAACGAAAATAATAAACGGAAACTTTTTTATGGCAAGTTTTGCAGACAGGCGATCTGTCTTCTTCAATTACACCCTTGTTATTCTTTGTGTACGCAAAATGCTCCCACACTGCTGACTTGAGACGTTTTTTTCTGTGGAAATAGAGCGTCGCTGCTATGTCCCTCTGCATAGTGACTGATGAGCACTTTAAGCTGGTGCACCGCTGGTGTAACTTTGTTTTCGTTTTGTGTTAGATGCCCGAGCAAAATACACGGTGTAGCAAAGTCTTTACGATTAATTAACCGTGACGTTTTAAATCGCGGTTAATTGTGAAATCCGGTAATCGCTGCATCCCTAGCACCACACCCTGCAAACTCATGGAAAAACACTGGAAAACACATATTAATGGCTACAGACACAAATCAATGTAATGCATCAAAAAGCAGTGGCAGACTTGCCATTACATTTCAAAATGTTTACACTTTCTGATTGTTATTAGGGTGGTTGGAAAGTCAGAGGGCCCCTGATTTCTCAACTTACCACTAATAACAGAAACATCATAATTAAAAAGATCTGAAGTGTGAGTGCTTCAATCAATTACAGAATTCACAATTCAACCCAGTCATTGATTGTGACTTAGCCAACAACAACACACACACACACACACACACACCCACATACACACAATCTTTCTCCTCTTTCTCTCACACAAACACTCACACACAGATGCATTCACACCCTCACACACCCTCACACAAACACACACTCTCACACCTGTTGCAAGGAATGAATGATCTCCATTCTTGAATACATTTAAGCATGTTCCAAGTCACTTCCTAGATTTGCATAAGTGGCTTGCATTGGAAGATTCCTGAACAAACACTGATTAATGTTTTATTGTTTTTATTACATGATTGAACATCGATTGTTTTTATTACATGACTTTTTATCATAGAATCTATTTGATTATTTTGAATACACTGACCTCTTGCTGCACTTCCTTTTTATAATTCAGATAAAAAAAATATATTTAAGAATTGGTAGTGGTGCACGATATATCGGCCGCCGATATAACATCGGCCGATTTGGTAAAATTTTTTATACATCGGTATCGTTCCGATGTCAAAATAGGGCCGATGTGAACAGGCCGATGATCATTCCTGTGTATTTGACGTGCGTGTAGATTTGAGTGTGGGGGTTGGGATGTTTGTTTTTATACGAGCGTGCGCAAGTCCGTTTAAAACGTCAAGCGCCTGAAGACTGGAACTGGCGCACTGTTTTCTGTCAGCCTAATGCGTATTTTTTGTTCCGCCAAAGCCATATTTGACCGGTAAGTGATGTAGATTGACTGCTTCGCTTGTTTAACTGAGGGAACGAGAGAGAGTGAAAGCACCGGTCGCGCGCGCTCATCTTCAAACGGTCTCTCTCTCCCTCACTTGCGCATGTTTATGAATTGCGTTGACTGAATATCTTTGAGAATACACGATGGTAAAAGTTTTTTTTTCTGAACTACTTGTTGTGAATTGTGCTAAAATAGCGTTGCCTTATCTTCTCTGAAAAGCTTTCCACACATCAGATCAGATGACATAAACCACACTTTCAATAAACCAAAAAAAAATCTACCTGGTGATGAAATGTTTTCCGTGTCGAGAACTATAAAAAATAGGTCGAGACAAATCTCGTGCGATGTCCTAAACTGCCTGGATAATCACACAACGTGTGCCGTCACCTGCTCCGTTAATGACACATCCGATTCGCAAACTAATGACTCATTTGAACCGATTCACTTTAATGAATGGTTAAAACAACTGATCTGTCCTTCACTGAACTCAAGAGACATAAATCGGAAACACTTTACAATAAGGTTCCATTTATTAAAGTGTACATTTATTAACATTCTATTAATATTAGTTTAATTTAATATTATAATATATTAAATATATATTTAATATTATTTAATATTAGATTTACTCCATGATAAAACCACCCCAGCCCAGTCATTCTAGAATGATTCATTCTTTCCAAATAGAGATATTCAAGTAATCTGGTGAAATTGTTTTTATCACAAATCACAATATATATCACAGAAAAATAAAATATCACAAAATGTAATTTTTTACCAATTTCGTGCAGCCCTAATCCTCGCTATGTGTTTTCTATACAGAGATATCGACATCGGTAAATATCGGTATCGGCAATAACAGCAATATTAATATCGGTTATCGGCATCGGCCACAAATTTTCACATCGGTGCATCACTAAGAATTGGATATTTAATATGAGACATTCTTACCATTCAATACCCTGAGAAAAATATGAGCATACTTGCTGAAAAGAACAGGATATTTTACATTGAACATGATATGATTTTGTTTTGTTGTATTATGCGTTTTTATGCATTCCTTCATGAGTTCAAGTTTATATGCGTTTCAATCGTAGAGTGGACATTTAAGATGCTTTTCAGAAGTCTCGCAGAGAGCTTATTCACCCACTGAGGTCTGTTCAGACAACCGCACCGCTGGAGGTGACAGGGTTGGTCAAGAAGGGACAGATTATTGTTATGGGGAAGGTGCCAGGGAAACGTGAGTGTCTTCACTAAGGAACAACACGCCAACTGAAGTCAAATGGTCCAGATTGACTCTATGAACTTTGCTCACATCACCAGAAGAAAGCCTGAACGCCTCATCCACCTGCTGGACTTACGCCTGGTAAGAACAGGTGTTCTGTAGGTGAACAAAGCCCTCTGAGCTTCTACAGACGGCAACATTGCAAAGAGACAATTGTTGAATTACACCAAGGATTACAACAAACGTCTTACTCTGTGACCCCTTAAGTGTCTGAAACTGACCCATGGGGGTCAACGGGGGATCTGTAAGACTAGAAAACTGGTTAAAGAGAAAATATCTGACCAGTGCCCTCTGAAGACAAATGGCACTGCTTGCAAATTAACATTTGACACTACCCCTTTTTCTCTGAACATCTTACCTGCATCTTTCTCTCTTTCTCTCTCTCAGTCAATAACACTGAAAAACTCACACAAGAATATGGTTTTAATGTGAATGTGATAATCTTTTAGGAGTGTTTGATATCCTTTCTGGAAGTCTCAGCGTGACTGGTAATAATGTCTCATTTCCAAAGAAGTAAAAGAAAAGGTAATAAGGGTTTTAAGATTATATAAATGTCTTGCACACGGAAGGGTGTGTCTTTGAGCTAACACCTTTTTTGCCTGTTGTCTGAATGCAAATTACAACTAAGCAACCTGGTGATTTACATATCAGGTGAGGTCTGATTAAAGGGAGATGTAACTAGAGTTCGGGGCTGCCTTTCTGTATTCAGATCAGCCCATGATGTTGTGTCTCAGCTCATGTAATATGTTGGGTAAAGTTCTTTGTTCTTTGAAACATTTAATGGTTTGCATTGATTATCTTGTGGGAATTGTAATAATACATTTACCTGACATAATAAATTGTTATATTTGGCTATTCTAACAGACTTTGACTTTATTTTCATTAGAGTTTAGTGTTGCACGGTGCACCGATACTTCAGAAAGTATCGCGAGACTCGGAAATTAAAAACCTCACGAAACCTAAATTTATTAGTATTGATACTTTTATGAATGACCGCGTTTCAGATTTGTAAGAGACGTATTTCATGTTGGTGTGTGCCACGCACGCTTCCAGTCTCTCCCTATATGAACGTCTGTGTTTTCTCCTTACGCACGCAGCAAAGAAGCTGCAGCTGTCATGAGACAAATACCTTGTATTTGACAAATGTCACTACCGCGAGACGGCTGCATGCGCGAGCACACGTGATACAGTGGCTGCCTGTCAGTAGCGGAGTGGCAATCCGGAGTCAGATCTCTTCCCAGTGGGCCGGTAGTGTTCCGAGGTGGCGAGGGCCGGTCTGATAGTTATACATTGCAAGTTATTAGCAACACAATCCAGTGGCCTGTACACAATAGTCTCTGCAACGGCGATAGTTTGAAGCGCGGGTGTGCGGAGCCGCAAAAGACACTGTATCCATGCAACTGATAGCAGCGAAAAAGAGCGCTCTGCTTAATTAAAAAAAAAACAAGAGATTTTAGCGCTTAGATCTCTTATTTAATAGCGAACTAAATGAATTATCTGCTAGTTAACTGGAGATGTTAATTTATTTTTGTATTACTATTAGGTGTACAACTTCCCCCCCAACTTTCATAGATAGCATAAATAATTTGCAAGCTGCTAAAATAAAGGATACAAAACATCAGCAAAATGATCTATCGGCTATATTATTATAATCAGAGCATGTGCATGTCAGTGATTTATTTATATTAGGTTATTACAGCATTAACAGGGTGGCTACAGGTATAACCAATTTAAATTTAAGACTTTTTAAGACTTTTTAATACCACTTCTAAATTAAATTTAAGACCAAACTTACAATGGAAATATAAATTAAAACTGAGAATATATAGTAATATTTACAAGTAAACACACTGTCTGTTCAAAAAATATGGTGAAATGACAATAACCATTTGTCAATTGCACACGTGCGGTCGCATGTGGGAGTACAGTGGAGTGAAAAGAAACATAGAAGGCATTTTTATAAATGTCTTAAGCCTTGTATGTTTTAAATAATAAAGTATATTAATAAAGGCTTAGATTACTAATAAAGGCATAGGACCAGTTTATTTATAGTGTACTGATGCAGTTACATATAATTAGTTTGTTAATTAAACTAATAAAAAGATAAAAAAGTGATATGTTTGGTTATTGTGCTATATTTCAGATCAATATATTTATTTTCCTTAATTTTAATTAACTTTAACTTTATTCTCCTCATAGGAATTATACATAATTGAAAATAATACTACAAACACTTAAAAATAAACAGATTAAGGCCCTGTTTTGAGGACAAGAAATGAAAACCAATATGCGATCTGATGAATGTCCAAAAGATGGAACTCTGTAACGGCCACCTAGTGTTCAGTAGTGTTCATGACATGTTGATATGCCTTTAAGATGACTTCTTCAATGGCGTTCGTTATTGTATGCGTGATGTTATGTGAGCACGCACGCTTAGTGAGAGTGAGAATGCTCACGCAAAAAGGAAGATGACCGATCTATCAGCGGGTTTGTTTTATTTTAATGCGTTTACTTCCACTTTGATTTGTAGCGTTTTACAGAGTGTTTTCTTTAACCTGTTAACATTCGACATGTATGTGAAGAGTGTGCTTAACTGAAAGAAAGAAACTATAAATGGACTCGTGGAGTTCGTTATGACCTATTCGTCATCAGGGCAGACTTCAAACTCTGACAGACGTTACAACTAGGGCTGGGTATCGTAACAACATTTTCGATACCGGTACCGATACCTTGACTTTGATACCGGTTCCAGAACGATACCTTTTTCGATACCAATATTATGTAACCAGTTTTATCAATATAATATTACCTTATTTTATTTTTCAGTTGTTGACTTTTTCACACTCATGTATGTAAAAAAGCACCAATGCTAAAGTTTTCTATGGTTCCTAATCATTTAACAACATGTTTTCTTTACTTCAATGAGCTCATTGTTTCTGCTTTATCTTAATGTTTAACCATGAAACTGAATGAAAATTAATTGAAATGCATTACACTGTCACCTCTGATAATAACAGATCATCACTCTAAATTGTACTTTAGAAACATGCATTTTCTGTAAAGCTGCTTTGAAACGATATGTATTGTGAAAAATGCTATACAAATAAAAGTGAATTAAATCAAATATAGGCTACTGGGGGCGGGATCTATGCCTCGCGCTCAGCACACGTGAAGCTTGCCGCAAAGCACTGGCAACAGAAGCCTAATGATTATGGATGTGTCGTGAAACAACAGCAAGGATATAT
Organism: Hybognathus amarus; assembly: GCA_030378365.1. Classification (NCBI taxonomy): domain Eukaryota; kingdom Metazoa; phylum Chordata; class Actinopteri; order Cypriniformes; family Leuciscidae; genus Hybognathus; species Hybognathus amarus. The sequence goes on from JAQIUQ010000552.1 coordinate 43,297, forward strand.
TTTTAATCGTTTATTAATGAACAAGTGTTTAATAAGTCTGCTGGCAGCAATATGATTATGGCGATGCTGACTCGTCATTCCTGCATCAGTGAATGTGCGCGCCTAACGTTATATGGATCAGGTAATCAAACTATTCATTTCTAATTGTTTTGTTTAAAAGTAGAATTATTTTGACCGACTATAGACCTATTTATCTTGTCTATGAGGCAAGTATCCCATATGCTGAGTGTCGGTTCATCTGTGACGCGCTCCAGTTCTTGCAGTGGAAGACGGACTTTGTACTCTCAACAAGTGTGTGTGCGCTTATCTGATTTACCGTGTTACTGGTCTTGGCGGCAAATATCCTGTCGAAAATATTGCATCGCGTGCTTCTGGTATCGAGTCTGGCACACAGGTACACTTTGGATCACTTCCACATATTTTCTATCCATCTGGGTTGGGACGCTTACATGCACGCTCACATGCGACGAGCTACGTCTCTGAGCAGCCGCATAAACTAGTGTTTTCTGCCACAGCCAATCGCGCTGCGTGCTTATTGTTTCACTGACGTTGACGAGTTAACCACTTAGGTACCGAAATTTGGTATCGAAAAACAAGACATGTTTCGATACTCGGTAGTAACCAAATCAATTCGGTCGGTACCTAAAAAGTACCGACACTCGGTACCCAGCCCTAGTTACAACACACAGACAGGGGTTTGATAAATATGTTTTGCTTTTAAAACTGTTTTAATGCGAGTATAGGCCTACACAAATATAAGTAAACACTTTGCAGACCGAATGTTGTCATGAACAAAATGACGGATGTTTTTCATGACTGTTCGATCGCACCCGCGTGTCTCAAACACACACACACACACAGGTTACCTTACCTTGTAGAAAATATTCAACCTGGCTGGCAGAACGATTGCCTTTGCCTGCATCTTTGCAGTGACATGACAAACGTATTTAAGACCTATCCAATCTGAATTTAAGACAATTTAATACTTTTTAAGGCCTTATTTCTAGGGAAATTGATTTAAGACTTTTTAATACTTTTTAATGACCCGCGGCCACCCTGATTAAAGAGCACAGACCTATGCAAAGGAGGTGCATGTGAAACGCCTTGTAAGAAATACTTTCCTTTTCAGGAAAAGTATCAAAAAAGTATCGAAATCGCAATACTTGACTAGGTATCGGTATCGAAACAATAATTTTGGTATCGTGACAACACTATTAGAGGTAAAAGGAATAGTCAAGCATTAACTTATTAAATGACGCACAGATATCATTGATAAACCTTTTCATTTTATGGAGTTAGATGAAACAAGTTAATACATAAGATTAAATGTGTTGCATTTAATTAAAATTCACTTTGCCATGGAAGGGACGGAAACGCTTGAAACCTTCACCAAAATTTTAATTCCGCCACTGGATCCATTTTGTGCTGACTTTACATTATAAACTAGATTAGAGGGTAACTCAGTAAAATGTAGTCTAGAAAAACAATAATTGGATAAAATCAGAACATTTAGTGAAGAAAAAAATTATTTAGTGGGGAACAAATAAGAGACAAGTGTAGCACTAAATCTGGTAAAATGTTACACATTGCTCGTTGTAAAATACGTTCATGAAAAACAAGCTAAAAATCAAAAAGATAAATTATTTTATGGTCTCCTATAAAATTAAGAAAATATATATAGCACAAATGTATAGCACAGCTGTTTAATGAGGCAGCAACATATGATAGATAGGACAGAACAAAAAAGGCTATTAATAATCTTTCATTGCGCAAAACTATTATGATATGATTATGAAAGACTCCAATAGAGTGCTGCACACAGCGCTTATGCGCATCCCTGCGCATCAAGCACTGAATGATGCACTTGAAGCAACATGAGTCACAGCGCGCAGCTCTTCAAGTCCGCATTTGAAAAGTTCATAGCACAAAGGAAATACATATCAATGCATAGTGTATTATACAGTATCTAAGCAATAGTTTATTGAGCCTTTTCTTTTAACAGTTTTAAATTTCAGTTACGGTGCGTGTGAAGAACAATGATAGTGCTCTCCAGTGTTGTGATCTAGACACACGGTAGAAAGGAAACATGATTACGGTACAGCAAGATAGTCAATTTATGCGACCATAGAGCTTTATCTACAGATCAAGTATAATAATATTAACATTTAATCATCTTCGAGAGAGTTTCATCGTTGCCAAACACGATGCACTGTTTGAACGCTGAATGGAGAATGACCGACAGCAGGGCCGGCCCGTGGCATAGGCAAATGCTAAGGGCGCTACCACTCAAGGGGCGCCAAAATGAGTGAACGAGTGAATTTTTTTTACTAATACTATTTTAAAACCATTAATTCGAAATACTACAAAATAAAGCAAAACAACTCCACAAAAACTTAACTAAGTCCCCCGACTCCAGTCCGGTGCATCAATCTCCCCATAGATCTCCCCCGCCCAGCGAGTGCTTGAAGTGCGCCAGAAACAGAGCGTGGCGCGCGCAATTAGTTTACTGTGCAATTTGTTGTTTAGCATCGCCCCTCGCAGTCGCCGCATCCAATGTAGACAACATTGCTTTCGTTTGAGGGCGCTTACGCTCAAGCACTCCCTTAGAAATGGGCCTGGCAGCCATCTAGACACGGTGAAAGTTTCCTCATTGTGACGGATGGCCGAATTTTTATGACACATTTAAATTAACATTATAGTCTGCTGCGATGGATACAATGCCAAAAAGAAGAGGATAAAAGGAAATAAAGACAGAGGTAAAGTGATGTAATGAATGAACAGTTTATCGAATTGCATAGTATTAAGATGCTATAATTTAATGGCAGTTATCTTTACCTTATAACTTCATGTTAACAGTAGTTCTGAGTTCTTCAGATCCCCAGATAATGCGATTTGTAACAAACATGACACTCTTTTTAGACTCAAACTATCACTTTTATTATTTAATGTTTTACTATACAGTTGGGATATATGGCATTTTTTATTTATTTGCCAAAATTAATAAAAATATTTATAGGCTACAGGTTTATTAAAAGTAGCTACCATGTAAGCTATGTTTCATGTAAAATTCACATTAAAGACATTTAGCAGTTTCATTCATGTTGAAAACATGAAACGTGCCATAATTTAGTGGAAGATTGCTGCCATCAACTCCCAAACAAACACTTTTGCTAGTGCTCAATGAATAGTTTGTGCATGAATGACATTTGGAACATGACATCACTGTTTTATCTAGAGTGGCTATATATAAATAAGATAATTTTTTTTTAAATTACAACAAAATAAACCTTCACTAAACATACTTAAACTTGATTATGACACTATTTTCTTCTAGATCTGCTGTACAGGAGAAGCAAACTTTGTTGCATTATTTTCCTGTTATTACTGTAAAGCTGCTTGAAATATTCTGTAAAGCGCTATATAAAAATAAAGGGGACTTGACTTGAATGCTAGCTGTAATGCTCTTGCTATATATATATAATATATATATATATATATATATATATATATATATATATATGTTAGGGATGGGCATGATTAATTGACGATCGATTATTGATCATTAAGAATTTCGTCGATCACGTTAATTTGTTATCGATTATCATTAAACTAATGCTGCTGCGTTGCATAGTGTAAGTGGAAAGTGAACGTGTTCCCCGGGCTGGTCATGTTAGCACGGAGCTACCTGTGCATCCCGCCGGCAACGGACTGAAGCATTTGTTTACACTCAACGCGTCCGCACGAGGGAGGTGCGCGCGCAGTCTGCAGAGACCAGCACTGAAGTGCCAGGCTAAAGTGTAAACAAGGCTTGACTGTCACCATGCAGGTTGCTAACGGTCGCGTCCTGACCCAGATCATGTCATCAACATGCTTATCTTTCTCAACAAAAATCAGTAGACTGGAGCAGAAGTTGTATGCGAGTATTCTTTATGAAGCTTTAAGTAGCCTAGCCGAGGCAGCTAATCTCTCTCACCTTTCTGACTCCGTTCCTTAATTGAGTCTACATTTGACAAAACTAGTGCTGGGCGGTTTGACCAAAAATTTATATCACGGTTTTTTTCAAAATCATAACGGTTTTTCGGTTTGGTTTTTTTAATTTATTTTTTATGCATAGTAAAGTGTTCAATGCATTTTCTACTGGTTAAGAGAGCAATTACTGCAGTAAATTGACTTAGTATGGTCTATTTTACTGTCATTAGTGAATATTGTAGAATAATTACACACTAGTAATACAGGTTTGCATGGCCCCAGAAAATTGTGCTGTTTACAAATAAGAGCCATTCATGATTCTAATGAAGTGAGGAATCAAAATGCAAAGACAACTGCAGTCAAAATACAGAACTTTTATTTTAAACAACACAATTAAAACAACTTGGAATACTTTTGCTAGTTCAAGTACAAATCCAGGAACATTACGTGCATTCAAATAAATATAAAAGGAAATCTTGTCTTGCATTGCTTTTGAGGTCTATTAAAGAAATTAAAACAAAATTATGCAACTTGCATTAGTTATTCCTTCAAAAGTATTGCTTCGAAACCAGAACAAACATAAAATAAATATAAAGTGCTAACTTACTTGGCACACAGGATTATCCTGTATAATGGAAACAATATTTGGTCTTGACTTTCTCTGTAGCTTTCCCTGTGTTACATGCTGATGTGGAGGGCGCTGAAATCCGCGGCTGAATCCGCGGCTGATTTAATACATTCTTGATATTCCAAGACATGTTTGCGGCGCTGGAGCAAATTGCTTGTGTTGCCGGGTCATTCTCCCCAGCGGAGATTTTAGCCTCCGCTAAGTGCTGTCCGCACTCTATGGTCGCACTCTACATAAAATGGTTGTTTGGTCAACGTCGGATTTTTGGAAAACAAAAAACCTCCAAACAACAGACCCGGCTCTCTTTTTGGCACAAGTTCTTCTTCGGTGTCATCACTGTCATGTTGTACTAATTCTTCAGAATCCATCGTCCATGTAACGTAACAAAGCGCTGCTGTTTGTTTACACTCGTCGGTGCTCAGTAGTTCAACGGGTAAAGAGTCCGTCTGAAACAGTGTCGCGCACTCTATGGTCGCGCAGCGTAACGGTTCGTTCCGAACGCTGTGTAATTGGTCGTGTAATTAAACCGGTATGGCAGTTTATTCAAAATCAAAATCGTGACGAAATATAAACCGGTTTTTGGCTTTGAACCGGTTTACCGCCCAGCACTAGACAAAACCTGCTGTCAGATTCAAATGTTATTATGTTTTTGGTTAAGTTATTATTTTATTATTATTTTGGAACAGACGAAGGTCTCACGAATGCCAACTCGCAGCTGCAGGTTCAGTTGCGTTGGTTAGTAACGTTAAGTTAACTGTTATAGCACCGCCGCGCATATCTTCAAATTTAGCCTAACCGAACGCCTAAGTTTAACTGCCACAAGTTGATCATCTTGTAATAAAGATCTAATCGAGGAAAAACACGCTGTATTTTTGTATTTTCATTACATTTTTAATTTATAAAAAGTTAAATAAATAATAAATTTGAATTTAAAAATATTAATGATTAATCGATAGTCGATCGTTAATTCTTCCGACGATCGACTAAGAAAATTTAATCGAATGCCCATCCTAATATATATATATATATATATATACACTCACCGGCCACTTTATTAGGTACCCCATGCTAGTAACGGGTTCGACCCCCTTTTGCCTTCAGAACTGCCTCAATTCTTCGTGGCATAGATTCAACAAGGTGCTGGAAGCATTCCTCAGGGAGTTTGGTCCATATTGACATGATGGCATCACACAGTTGCCGCAGATTTGTCGGCTGCATATCCATGATGCGATCTCCCGTTCTTCACCACATCCCAAAGATGCTCTATTGGATTGAGATCTGGTGACTGTGGAGGCCATTTGAGTACAGCGAACTCATTGTCATGTTCAAGAAACCAGTCTGAGATGATTCCAGCTTTATGACATGGCACATTATCCTGCTGAAAGTAGCCATCAGAAGTTGGGTACATTGTGGTCATAAAGGGATGGACATGGTCAGCAACAATACTCAGGTAGGCTGTGGCGTTGCAACGATGCTCAATTGGTACCAAGGGGCCCAAAGTGCCATGAAAATATTCCCCACACCATGACACCACCACCACCAGCCTGAACCGTTGATACAAGGCAGGATGGATCCATGCTTTCATGTTGTAGACGCCAAATTCTGACCCTACCATCCGAATGTCGCAGCAGAAATCGAGACTCATCAGACCAGGCAACGTTTTTCCAATCTTCTATTGTCCAATTTCGATGAGCTTGTGCAAATTGTAGCCTCAGTTTCCTGTTCTTAGCTGAAAGGAGTGGCACCCAGTGTGGTCTTCTGCTGCTGTAGCCCATCTGCCTCAAAGTTCCACGTACTGTGCGTTCAGAGATGCTCTTCTGCCCACCTTGGTTGTAACGGGTGGTTATTTGAGTCACTGTCTATCAGCTCAAACCAGTCTGGCCATTCTCCTCTGACCTCTGGCATCAACAAGGCATTTCCGCCCACAGAACTGCCGCTCACTGGATGTTTTTTCTTTTCGGACCATTCTCTGTAAACCCTAGAGATGGTTGTGCGTGAAAATCCCAGTAGATTAGCAGTTTCTGAAAATACTCAGACCAGCCCTTCTGGCACCAACAATCATGCCACGTTCAAAGTCACTCAAATCACCTTTCTTCCCATACTGATGCTCGGTTTGAACTGCAGGAGATTGTCTTGACCATGTCTACATGCCTAATGACTGAGTTGCCGCCATGTGATTGGCTGCTTAGAAATTAAGTGTTAACGAGCAGTTGGACAGGTGTACCTAATAGTGGCCGGTGAGTGTATATATATATATATATATATATATATTAGGGATGCACCGATATGAAAATTTTGGCCGATACCGATAATTCTTTATATTTGAAAGCCGATAACCGATATATCGGCCGATAAATTTAAATCCAAATTTTTGTATAATTTTGAGAGCCTGGTTACAAAATCAAGTCTCACAATTAAATCCATGTCCCAAGTGCACCGATTATAATGATGTTCTCATTATAGTGTTATGTAGCCGATATGACAGATTTGCACTGCACATGTTGTACCGAACTGTATTTTAAATTTTTTGAAGAGATTTCAATCATATTTCAAGAAATTCAAAAACATAAACAGTGCTCAACAAGTGTCTCAGCTGAAGGGAATAATACATTATTTATCGGCTTTAATATATCGGCCACATTTTCTTACCAGGCCGACAACGATAACATTAAAAATTAACAAATATCGGCCTTGAATACCGATATGGTGGCCGATATATCGTGCATCCTGAATATATATATATACAGGGGCGGACTTAACCATTAGGCAAAGGTCGGCAACTGCCTTGGGCCCCAAACTACCAAGGGGCCCCCAAAATGTCCCATCAAATTATGCTTAAGTTGTTTTTTTTGTTGTTTTTTTTCCTTTTCGCAAATTATATATTTCTAAAAAACGCATAAAATCATTAGTGTCGCAGACAGAAGCCCCCCCCCTCCCCACCTCAACTCACTGCATTGGACTATTCCATTATCTCACTTGACTTTCTCCGTGCGAAATTGACAAGGCTGTAATGCGCGGGAAAAAAAACTGACGGAGAAAAAGAAGTGACAGGCAGAGTGTACAGAGTTGTAGACAGAGTAAAAATGAAGCAAATCTACAGCTAACTTACCCAAGCGATGCTGAAAAGCAGGACGCCACTGTATATATATATGTATATATATATATATATATATATATATATATATATATATATATATATGTTTTTAGTTTTACAAATTTAATAACTTTTAAGATGTGAATTTGAGTGTTTATTTTCAGTAATTCTCAAATAATACTTTGTCAATGTTTATAATTAAGTGTACACGTTTTTGCATTATTATTATAACTAAAGTCAAACCTCGCTACATAGAAAGCTTTTTGTTGCACATGTGTATGATTAAAATATAACAAAAATAAACAAGAATGCTTTATCTCAGCCTAATCCATCTGGATCTGGGGCCGTATCCACAAAGAATTTTAAGGCTGAAAGTAGCTCCTAACTGGCGAATTTAGGAGCAACTCCTGAAAATAATGGGCGTGTCACTCCTAACTTTAGGACTCCTAATTTTTTTCACTAAGAGTAATTCACAAAGCATTTTAGCCCTAAAAGTAGCACCTAAGTCTGGGACAGCTTAAAAGAAGTCGAGAGGACTCCTAACTCACTAAGACCTATTCACAAAGGATTGTAGCGCATACCAGCGCCTCTCGCAGTCGTCCGGGGTCCGCGACACAAGCGGGAATGCTGCATTGATCTGCAAACAAATCCTCTCCCAAGTCTCATGCTTAGTTTTGCTTGAAATCCCAGTGCCGAATTATCACTTTTATTTCAATTTTTTAATTTTTTTTCTAACACCAACCGGGCCAGCAGCAGTAACTGATCCTGCGTCCAGTTGGGCTTTCTTTTCCATTTTAGTTCCACCATCATTCAACTATTACATTACTTCAATAGGAGCAACATGTCCTTGCTTTAAATAGTCTAGTTAGGCTAAAAGAATGTCAGTTAACCAAGCAAGTGTTAATGCAAGTGTCGTATTTCATTATTAGGCAAGTTAAGGTTTTCATTAGGGTATTAGGCACCATTCACATATAGCGCCTAAAAATGCAAGGCACGCCGCATTCTCCTGGCGGTTGCGCTCTGGTTGGTTCTTGTCACGCGCACCGCTACATACGGACGCGCTTGGAAAAATGGGCGCACATATCGCGCGCCTACATTTAAAATAACGAACTTGAGCGTGCAAAGACGCGATAAGTGAACACTGCAGGCCCTTAGGCTACAGTACCTTGAATAATTTCATTCATGACTTTTCTCTCTCTCTGCCTTTTTAGAATTACTCTTCACTGGGGCCTGCACAAACATGTCATTATAGCCTATGCATTTCGATGACATTACTTTTTTTATTATTATTATTTTGTGTAGGACCCAGACATATTTAGATGTCGTAATTCCATGATTTGTTGCTGTGTTATGTTCCACATGATGACCCTGTCATCTAACAACCAATCACCGTGATCATTGCGACAAAGCTCGTGCATGAAAATTGACGTCATCCATAGCAACGAAGACTCACTCTTAGTTTAGGAGTTGTCATTTTTCCTTAATAAGAGTAGGTCTGAAAGGCGTTGTGAATAACTTTTAAGAGAAAACTCCTAGCTAAAATATTTTAGTGCGATTTAGGAGTACTCCTAGTGGTAAGATAAAATTCTTTGTGAATACGGCCCCTGATCTCATTTCAACCTCTTTTTTTGCTGTATGGTAATAGCACTTAGCACTACCAGTTCATTTGTTTGTATAATTGGCTTTATGCACAGCTGCACTACTTCCTGAACGTAAGCCAGCTCTTTGTTTCCTGTCTGCCATTACTGGCCAAACTTGATTAATTCAGGTGTGTCTGATTATTGTTGCCGTGACTACTGAGGTCAGGCACACCTGAATTCAATCTGACAGGAATTAACCTGACAGGAAACAAGGAGCTGGCTTAAGTTCAGGAAGTAGTGCAGCTGTGCATAAAGCCAATTGTCCGTTTCAGACATACTTCGTCTGCAGGGGCGTATGCGGTGCGCGTTGCGGTGCATGTACGGAACAGGAGCAGCACGCGCTATAGTGCTTTCACATGCTGCATTTGCAGTGCATAACTGATCCACGGCTGTTTTATTATGTCTAAGTGCACCGCTCCTGGAATCGACGCTCCTGGATCGAGAGCACACTATCCGCGTGCAGTGTGAAAGTTCTAACCTGTTAACATGAATACGAAAAAACGCAGCGCATACGCACTGCAAACAGAGTATGTGTGAAACGTATCCGTCACAGACGGATCGAAGACGCACGTCCCGTGTAAAGACTGCGCAAGCCAGAAGACAACACTGTATCCGCTTCACCTGATCAAAACGAGCACTTTGACTTAATTTAAAGGGGGGTTGACTGCCATTTCACTTTTTTGATTTTAAATAGTGTGTAATGTTGCTATTGGTGCATGAACAGTATCTGCAAAGTTGCAACGCTGAAAGTTTAGTGTAAGCAGAGATATCGTCTTTTAAAAATCAGGAAGTATAATTGCCTACAAAAACGCCTCGATTGGGACTACAGCTAGGTTATGGTACGTCACTAACCCACACATTTGCATCAACCACTCCCTCCGGAAAATGCAAAAAAGTGCAAGCGCATTTTTCAGCAGCTCCAGCCTTCAGCTCGTCGAGTGTGTTGTTCACGCAGCTGTCAGGTCTTCTGTGTTCGGACTTCCCACGGACGCTGTACTTCGTCAACAATGGATACAATTTATGTTTGATTATGTTCCTGAAAGTGACGATCGTAATTTAGCTCTCTGTGCTGCGCATTTTACGGAAGACAGCTTCCAGAATCTCCACGAGTTCAACACCGGATTCAACAAGAAACTGTAACTAAAACATGAACCAGATCCAACTTTAAAACCAGAGGCAGCAGTTGTTGTGCCACAACCTGTAAGTAGGCTAAGACTTAATCATTTTAAATGTATTTGCATGTATAATTCCAGATGAAGCCTTGTTTTTTATTTTTTTCAAATGCCAGCGCTGGCTTTATTGCCACTATAGGCTAGTAGTTATGCTATTTTGTGTCTACGAACGCGTACAGACATGAATTTTGTATAAGTACTAATGTTGTAAATGTATTTTTCATGTATATATGTTTTATGACATTATTTTCGATTTGATCAAGAAATCGTAAACATGCCAACGCTGTTTGAGTATTAGTAGCCTGTCAGTTGCTATTGTTGCCAGTCAGATGCTATTGTGTAAAACAAACGTGTATAAAGTTTATCATTCAGAAACGTTTAGTAAGAGCCGTGTGTGGTGACGTTCTGTTTGACTCTCTTCATCGCAGCTTTCTCGGCTCTGATTCTGCCTCAAACTGATACTCGCAGTTCAACACATATTTACATATGGACCGGAGCTCATGACAAATCCGTTTCGCCCTTAAAAGTAATGGGCGTTAACCTTCCGGACAACGCGAGTGAGTTTAGCCAATCACACACACCAGCCCAAACGAAACCAATCTGAGCCCACCGCCCATTTCTGAGGGAGTGTTTTCATAGAATCAGGAAGTGAACCCGCCCCGTTCAGGGGACAGAGGAGAGCGCGGCTGACAATAAAGGTTTTGAAAAATAAGACTTATAAAAGAAAAACCACGAATACATGTTATATTGCACCCCATAAACACAATAATGCAAAGAAAAAAGCAGTCAAGTCAACCCCCCTTTTAAAAAACATATGTCTTAATATTAAATATATTTCAGCACTGTAACGACTCTAATTTGAGAAACAAACAAAAAGAATGCTCTGCAGAATGCTCTGGAGATGTTTTATCAATTTGTATTGGTACATCCGTGTTGCGAAGATGTTTTAAAAAGTGATAGGGAGAAAATCGACTCTGGCAAAAAAGTGGTAACGTGCGTTAATGTGAACGCCCCCTCTTGGTATTTCAGACAGCCCCTCATCAGCGTTCGGCTGGCTCGAACCCTAGGGGTTAAAGAGGTTAACACAAACAGCATCAGGTACTGTCCACATGTGTTTTCTTCCTCAACTGTTGTTAACAAGACACTTAAGTCAAAACTGTCTATTTTTACTAGGATACTCGCCAAAGATGGGCATTCTGTCACAATTTTGTGTGAAATTGTCCATTCAAGCATCCAATATAAAAGAGCTCAATTCAGTACTCACTCATCAGTCGCGGCTTCCTGTCAAACACGAGCAAGATTTTACTTCTGTTTCTCTCTTGCTAAAAACGTGCAAAATCATAAACACATAAAAACTTTCATGGTGCTGCATTGGGCAGTCCTGTTCGAGCCCTGCATTTAGATCTAGCTCAATTCTCTTCAAGTGGCATGTATAAAAGCCTCTTTATTTCTCTCACTGTGAATGCGCGTGTGTAAGAGAAATGATATTTTGCCTCCAAATTAATCACAATCACTCACAGGCGACTGAAATTGTAACAATTTACTATCCATTGGCTCATTAAAGAAGTTTTTTTTGTTGCCTAGCATGAAATTTGGTCGCATACAAGTGATTTACTGGCATTATATAGAGGGTTTTCTAAGAGAATAGTATTGTGTGCTAACTAAATAGGGTCAATTTTGAGTTCATGCGGACTTGCTCATTCTAGACTCAGTTACCAGTATCAAAATAATAAAGAATTAGTGGTAGTAATCTCTTGCAGATAGTAATTTTTATATTAATGTTTTGTTTTTTTGTTTGTTTGTTATGGAAGCGGGAATAGATATTACTAAGCACACATACTATGGAAGCGGGAGCGAATGGACATCAGGCTGCGGCAGACCGAGGTTCTGAAGAAGGACTACATGAGCCTGATCGAGACGGTACGCAGCACAGCGCCTAAAGCAACGATCATCGGGTCCGCACCGCTTCCCACGTACAGACAAGGACAGGAAAAGGTTCAGTAGACTTTCTGCATTTAATGAATGGCTAATGTTAATGTGTAATGAACAGAAACTGCTCTTTGTAAATAATTGGCATCTGTTTTGGGAGCGACCCAGGCTGTACCGGGCAGACGGACTCCACCCCAGCAGAATCGGAGTGAGTGTTCTGTCGGACAACATCTCCGAGACGTTCACGTATCAGATACTGGTAAGTCAAAGTCCAAATTGCAGCCTCTGTTGTCCAAACTTAACTAATATGCATAGTGTGGAGCGTTATATAGAAACTGTGTCTATTCCTCGTTTAGTGAAGCCAAACAATAAATCTAGTGCAGGATTTAGCAAAAATCTTATTGTAATTAAACCAGAAAATCTAAATATCAGTGAACAAAAACAATTTTTAAAGCTAGGTCTTCTAAACATTAGATCGCTCACACCTAAAGCAGTTATTGTAAATGAAATGGTCACAGATAATAATTTTGATGTTCTGTGCCTTACTGAAACCTGGCTTAAACCAAATGAGTATTTTGGTCTAAAATGAGTCTAGTCCACCAGGATACTGTTATAAGCATGAGCCTCGTGCGTCGGGCTCGCTGCGCGCGGTGTTGCGAGATCTATAAAGATATTTTTAATGTTACTCAGAAAACAGGTCACAAGTTTAATTCTTTGTGCTAAATGTTACGCTGTTAGATGTAAGAAAGAAATCCATATCATCTCTAGCCTTGGCTAACTGTATATAGACCTTCCAGGGCCATATGCTGAATTCCTAAAGGAGTTTGCAGACTTTCTCTCGGATCTGATTGGTGAATGTCGATGAAGCAATAATTGTTGGAGATTTTAACATACACGTAGATAATACAAATGATGCTCTAGGGGCTGCGTTTACAGACTTATTAAACTCCTTTGGGTTCAAACAAAACGTCAGTGGTCCCACTCATCATCTAAATCATACACTAGATTTAATTATATCATATGGAACCAGTCCAACTGATATAAATATTATACCGCAAAACGATGATGTCACTGATCATTACATGGTGACTTGCATAATGACGTACTGCCGAAATATGTCATGTTGCGCCACGTGTTTATAAGAAAGGGCAGAACAATCCTTCCAACCACTATAGATAGATTCTCAAATAGCTTACCTGATCTATCTAAGCAGCTAAGTGAACCCAAACAAACTGATCAATTAGTATGAAATGACTAGCAGTTTCAGCACCATTTTCACTAGTACATTAGATATTGTTGCACCAATTAGAATTAAAAAAGGTTACAGAGAAAACTAAAGCACCCTGGTACAACAGCATGTGAATACGCATGCTATCAAGAGAGAAACTCGTATCTTAGAGCGTAAATGGAAACAAACTAATTTAGAGGTCTTTAGAATCGTGTGGAAGACAGTAGGTCACGTTATAAAAAGGCTCTAAAAACTGCCAGGGCTGAGCATCTTGCAAACTAATAGAAAATAACCAAAATGATCCAAGGTTTTTATTTAACACCGTGGCTAGACTAACAAATAAACAGACATCGCCGAGAGCAAAATATACCGTTACAGTTTAGCAGTAATGATTTTATGAATTACTTCAATGAGAAGATAGAAAGCATCCAAAACACAATTATAAATGTACAATCCTCTATGGTGTCTTATGATTCAGCCTCAATTATGGCCCCTCTAGAACAACTACACCGCTTTTACAACGATAGGACAGGAAAGAGCTAAATAAACTTATCATTGCTTCTAAACCAACAACATGTTTATTATATCCAATACCCACTAAACTACTAAAAAAAGTGTTACCTGTAGTGGAAGAGCCTCTCCTCAATATTATTAACTCGTCTTTATCTTTAGGTCATGTTCCAAAAATATTCAAGCTGGCAGTAATAAAACCTCTCATTAAGAAACCGCAATTAGATCCAAATAACTTAGCAAATTACAGACCCATTTCAAATCTTCCATTTATGTCAAAAATACTAGAAAAAGTTGTGTCCGCTCAATTGTGCTCTTTTTTGCAAGAAAATGATATCTATGAAAAATTCCAGTCAGGATTCAGACCGCATCATAGTACAGAAACTGCGCTAGTTAAAATTACAAATGATTTACTTTTAGCTTCTGACCAAGGCCGTATCTCAATACTAGTCCTACTTGATCTTAGCGCTGCGTCCGACACTATAGATCATAAAATACTCTTGGATTCGAACTACAAAACTACACTGTGTGTTCAGGGACAGGCATTAAGCTGGTTTAGATCGGCACTTATCGGAACCGCTTCTCATTTTGTTTGTTTAAATGCACTTAATTTCAACACTTAATTTCTAAGCAGCCAATCACATGGCGGCAACTCAGTGCATTTAGGCATGAAGACATGGTCAAGACAATCGCCTGCAGTTCAAACCGAGCAACAGTATGGGGGAAGAAAGGTGATTTGAGTGACTTTGAACGTGGCATGATTGTTGGTGCCAGAAGGGCTGGTCTGAGTATTTCAGAAACTGCTAATCTACTGGGACTTTTCACTGCACAACCATCTCTAGGGTTTACAGAGATGGTCCGAAGAAAAAATCATCCAGTGAGCGGCAGTTCTGTGGCGGAAATGCCTTGTTGATGCCAGAGGTCAGAGGAGAATGGCCAGACTGGTTCGAGCTGATAGAAGGGCAACAGCTACTCAAATAACCACCCGTTACAACCAAGGTGGGCAGAAGAGCATCTCTGAATGCACAGTACGTCGACTTTGAGGCAGATGGGCTACAGCAGCAGAAGACCACACCGGGTGCCACTCCTTTCAGCTAAGAACAGGAAACTGAGGCTACAATTTGCACAAGCTCATCGAAATTGGACAATAAAAGATTGGAAAAACGTTGCCTGGTCTGATGAGTCTCAATTTCTGCTGCGACATTCGGATGGTAGGGTCAGAATTTGGCATCTACAACATGAAAGCATGGATCCATCCTGCCTTGCATGCAACGGTTCAGGCTGGTGGTGGTGGTGTCATGGTGTGGGGAATATTTTCTTGGCACTCTTTGGGCCCCTTGGTACCAATTGAGCATCGTCTGAATCGCCACAGCCTACCTGAGTATTGTTGATGACCATGTCCATCCCTTTATGACCACAATGGTACCCAACTTCTGATGGCTACTTTCAGCAGGATAATGCGCCATGTCATAAAGCTGGAATCATCTCAGACTGGTTTCTTGAACATGACAATGAGTTCGCTGCACTCAAATGGCCTCCACAGTCACCAGATCTCAATCCAGTAGAGCATCTTTGGGATGTGGTGGAACGGGAGATTCGCATCATGGATGTGCAGCCGACAAATCTGCGGCAACTGTGTGATGCCATCATGTCAATATGGACCAAACTCCCTGAGGAATGCTTCCAGCACCTTGTTGAATCTATGCCACGAAGAATTGAGGCAGTTCTGAAGGCAAAAAGGGGTCCAACCCGTTACTAGCATGGGGTACCTAATAAAGTGGCCGGTGAGTGTATATGCTGCCACTTGGTAATATTATAAGAAAACATGGAATTAACTTCCACTGTTATGCTGATGATACTCAATTATATATTTCATTACGACCAGACCGAAAAACACTAACTCATCTAAATTGACAGAGTGTCTTAAAGATATAAAATGCTGGATGACGTGGAATTTCCTGCTATTAAATTCAGATAAACCGGAGGTTTTACTTATTGGTCCAAAAAACTACTCACAAAACCTCTTACAATACAACTTTAATATAGATGGATGTCCTGTTACTTTATCCACTACAGTAAAAGATCTGGGTGTTACACCAGACTCGCAACTTGTCTTTCGAAAATCATATTTCATATGTTACAAGAACAGCCTTTTTCCACCTTAGAAACATTGCTAAGCTACGTAACATGCTATCTGTTTCTGATGCAGAAAAGTTAGTTCATGCATTTATGACCTCAAGACTAGATTATTGTAATGCTTTATTAGCCGGTTGCTCCTGGCATCCTCAATAAACAAGCTACAGTTAGTCCAAAATGCAGCCGCTAGAGTTCTTACTAGGTCAAGAAATACGATCATATAAACCAGTGGTGGAAAGTAACTAATTACAAATACTTTCGTTACAGTACTCGAGTAGATTTTTTCATTTTTTCTACTTTCTTGAGTATAATTAAATGATGGTACTTTTACTCTTACTTGAGTAAAATAAAAACAAAATATTCAACTTCTTTACATTTATATTTCATAAAAAGTACAAAGTACTTTGACAAAGGTGCCGACGGAGCAACAGTGCAAGCTGACATTTGACAGACAATTTTCAAACTACTGCGGTGGAGCACTGTGCTTCAGCCAATAACAGACAGATCTGAAGCCCTTCAGCCAATAACAGACAGATCTGAAGCCCTTCAGCCAATAACAGACATATCTGAAGCACTTCAGCCAATAACGGACAGATCTGACTCGGGTGCAAAACCAATCAAATCTCCAGTTCGCCTGGGGGCGGGGCGTTCAAACCGCGCTTCTGACATTCAATCACTGACGCTCGTGTTTTGAATCAGTAGCGCTAACGTTTCAATATTTCGAGTGAATGCAAGTGAGTATTCTGCTCATATTTAATTATGGCAACTACTGAAATGGGTCATATCATTGATAATACCAGAGCACTGAGCAGTTGAAGTAAATAAAAAAAGCTCATAACATGGACGCTCGATCGTTTGCGAGGGACGGAGCTAGAACAATCAATGTAAGTGTTTAAAATACATGCACACAGTTCAATTAATGGTAAAGCTCATCCTGTTTAACAATACAGTCAAACTAAATATACTGAAGCAAACTTTGTACAAAGCTGAAAAAACGGTGAAATAAGATTGCATGATTTAGCTGTCAATCAGATATGCAAGTGTAGTTCGTTCCTATAGCAACAGTGGGCTCCCAGCACATTTTTGGTAGGCTACAACGAAAAAAAGATCATTTAATTTAACATGTTAACCGTACCCCACTTATTTTTATTTATTTTTTTACTGGAAATTGTTTTATTCATACTGTTTTATTGTTTTTCATACGCTTTTTTTTTTTTTATCAGACCTCTCCATTAACCTTCTTTGCTTTCAATTACTGTTTCAAATCAAAACATTCAAATGATCTTACCTGGACTTACTTTTCAAAATTAGTAATAAAAAATTGCTCTTGACAACAGAGAAAGCTAGTAAATTTTCTCCAGTCATTCACTGCCATTATAAAGTTTGGAAGAGCCAGGCCATTTTTTTATATAACTCTGATTGTATTCGACTGAAAGCAGAAAGTCATATCTTCTAAGATGACTTGAGGGAGAGTAAATCGTGGGCTAATTTTCATTTTTGGGTGAACTATCCCTTTCAAGACATACATCATTCTTTTGAAAATACCTGATAGTTTGATGAACACAGATATATTATAACTTTAGCTATAATGTGTTTGTCTTCATGTTTCATCAGTCAAAACATCACTATTTGTACGTTATTATATCCATATAAGGTATATCCTGAAATGTGTAAGTTTAATACTTCTATGCATCAGTACTGGGCCTTCAGTATGAATGAAACAGATGACATGAGAGTTTTTAGCGCTCCATTTCGCTATCATCTCCCCATTTTGGGTAAAAATAGAAAAATACTAAAGTACTTTGTAACGTAGTTACTTGAGTAGTTTTTAAGCAAACTACTTATTTACTCTTACTTGAGTCATATTATATTTCAGTACTTCTACTTGTACTCAAGTAAATTATTACTTAAGTAGCAATACTTTTACTTAAGTAGAATTTGTCAGTACTCTTTCCACCACTGCATATAACATCCGATTTTATCATCTCTACACTGGTTACCTATTAAGTTCCGCATCAACTACAAAATACTACTACTAACCTATAAAGCCCTAAATGGTTTAGCTCCAATGTACTTAACGGACCTTCTTTCGCCCTACAATCCACCGCGTTCTTTAAGATCACTAAATTCAAGGCTTCTGGTCATTCCTAGGATATCTAAGTCCACTAAAGGAGGGAGGGTGTTCTCGCATTTAGCTCCAAAACTCTGGAATAGCCTTCCCGATACGGTTCAAGGCTCTGACTCGCTGACACAGTTTAAAACTAGACTAAAAACGCATCTCTTCAGTCAAGCATTCACATAATGCTTACCTTTTAGTCCTCTGTTATGCCATACAGAACCGTTTGCCACTGAAACTGCTTAACGCACCAGTGGGGCTCGACAGCCTTTTAGACAAACGGTTCGACACGTTCGGCACGTATGGTTGGCTTGCGGAGAGTTTGTGAGATAGTGATTTTCTAACACCGACTCCTGTATAATGGAAATCATTCTGAACATCAGCTATGCTAATTATCTCCCATCTGCCTTTCTGCTGTTATCTCGGGACGTTGTCCCGAGAAAATGACGCTCGTCAGGTCCAGTTTGTATCCAGCCTCTCACAGGGATTTCAGATGCCCCAACGCCTGTGAAGAGATGACTCAACGCTGGCGATATGTTATGGCTCCATATTATATATAAACAATATTTATATTTAATATTTATATATAAACAATATGAATGTAAGCCAGAGGAGAACTGGCCCCGACTGAGCCTGGGTTCTCCCAAGGTTTTTTCTCCATCCAATCTGATGGAGTTTTGGTTCCTTGCCACTGTCGCCTTGCTTTGCCTTGCTTTTGGCTTGCTTAGTCGGGTTTTTACCATTTAACAATATTACTTATCTGTGTTGTACTTCTGTCATGTTATCACTGTGAAGCTGCTTTGATACAATCTGTATTGTGAAAAGCGCTATATAAATAAATGTGACTTGACTTGTTATTTAATGCATAAAATGTTTTACAATTGATCTAACAAACAGACATAATCACCAGTAAAAAAATGCAATAAGGTCTGTCAGGACTGTAGCCTAAAACAAAGGCCAAATATTGAAGAAATATTAAGTAAACTACAAACAAACAAACGAACAAATAATGCAACAGAACCAACTGGGGCAAGTTGCATAAACTGCTAAGACTAGTCTTAAAAGTTAGACATCAATATTTTTCTTTAAGACTGCGCATAACTTTTTTTAAATCATAAAAACGTAGATTGGTTAATTTTGATACCGAAAAGTAAGGCTGATTACCCCAACTAACAGCTAGTTGATTGTACTAGTTCACATTCTTAACATAATGGCTATGTATGCAACTGGCCCCTCAGCAGTGTGTACGGAACTTAACAGTCTATACGGAATGATAATTCTGCGGTGGTAACATTACATCACGAGTCTTTTCGCGAGTGAAATATTTTAAACAGCGAGTAATTCTGTTCTAAAAAAATGAAGTCATCTTGTGTGAACGCGGAAATGGCAACTTTATCTTACGCCCGAATCAAAATTGCACGTTTTAACACTGTAGCAGCTAGTGGGTTCAAATGCCCAGCTTCCTTGCTTACTCTTGTCCCAAAACACTGTTCGAACACGTTCTGTGGCTGAAAAACAATTGACGGGTCGTGTTTGCAGAGACAACCTTTAGCAAAGTTAAGAGAAATACTTCAGCTACTTACCAAAGCTAGAAAAACTCCTGAATCCGTGGCTATTGGAGACAAAGTGAAAGCGGAAACTGGCTGGCCTAGTACTGGCAACACTCATTGGAGGAGGGACCGTACCTCTATGTGGCGTACACACAGCTTCACGAAGCTTCGAAACCTCTAGGAATCGATTCTTTTCCTAGACTTTTATAAAGCTTTTGACACCCTGGAGCATGAATTTCTTTTGCAGACTCTCAAATTATTTGGTTTTGGTGATTTTTTTGTTAATGTTGTTAATGTTATTGAAATGTTTTATAAAGACATTAGCTCTGTCTTAATTAGTTTTAATACTTCTAAGAGATTTTTCATTACCCGTGGTGTCAGACATGGCTGTCCTATTTCCCCCTTTTTGACAGAACTTTTATCATTAACTCTCAGAGACCGACGGCATCGTCGACGATCCCACACGTCACCTCCGATAAATGTTTACATAGCTCGATGACAGATTTATCGATTTTCTTACCGTTTTTTCCAGCAGAAAGCTAACGAGCTAGCCATCACAGGGGTGCCTTTGGTTTCTTTCTAGCCTTTACAGAAGGTTTTCTATCCAGCCTGGAACTTGTGCTTCCTTTCAGAGGTTTTCAGCAATAAATCCAAACGATTTCTGTCTAACTTTGATACTCTTGTAGTCCATAATTCATAAATATTCCGTCATTTTTGCCGCTAGCTCGATGCTAGCGGCCATTCTGGATATCACGTGATGTTTCACGTGATGGTTTTTGACCAATTACAGGCTGATCCGTTGTAAACATTGGTGTGCGTCATGATGCATGAACCAAGCGTTGGAGAGAGATAGAAACGCAAGCAGACCCGCTATTCACAACGCGAGATACGCAAAGAAATAGACGTAAATAAAGCGCTGGTCTATTTTGGTGCATTGCATGATGAGGGATTTTCAGGAGAACAGAGCTTTTTGACAGATGAGGAACTAGATTACCAGGATAGACCCAGCTGAAGTGCATTTATTTATTTACTGCAAAAAGTATTATAAATGTATTATAAAAGAATAAAAATAATATAATACATAAAATAATAAATAAAATAGAAATGCAAAACCAGTTCTGTGTGATTGCTGAGAGGAACTGTTTTGAAGCTTGGCACCATTGAATTTCATGAGGCCCCAAACGCCTGGACTTCTTTTGAAAAAATGTCAATAGTTTTGGTTCTGTACAAGTTATAATGTTTATTCCTGTGCTCCATGACTCCAAAGACATGAACAAACTATTTTCCAGAGGAAATTTGCTTAGTTTTTATTTATTTGTGTGTGATTTCAACTAAAATTTGAGTTATTCAATTTCCGAATAATTTTTTCTTTTGCCTTTATGGTCCCATAACTGATTTTACATTCAGGTGACATCAATGCAACACAAATATGCTGAAAGTTCAATTTGTCCTGAAAAAAAAGAGGTGTGTCAATTGTCTGTACACCAAAGGGTTGATGTTTTACAAGCTTTTTTAGTTAATAACACCAGACGGAAAATTTATTGTAAAAATACCCTTAGGTCTCAGAGGGTATTATCCATGAACAAAGCTTGGAAGGTATATCCATCTTTGCCTGCTGAAAAAAACAGCATAGACCAGCATAGTTCCCATGCTGGTTTATGCTAGTCTATGCTGGTTTGGTGCTGGTTTAGCTGGTGGACCAGCATGGTTTAACCTGGTCAAACTGATTTTTTTTGTGACAACCTTAAGGGTAGCCTACTTATACTTAATTACTAAGTAATAAAATAAAAGAGGAGCAACACATAATATGTGCTAGACAGACTAGGTCATATTATGTGTATATATATATATATATATATATATATATATATATATATATATATATATATATATATATATATATATATATATATATATATATATATATATAGATAAAAAATAAAATCAAAAGCAAATGATGGTATAAAAAATATTGCAAGCACCTTTTGCAAATAAAATAAAGAGATTGTGTTAAATTCTTAAACTAAATTCATGATTTAATATTAATGATGTTTTAAATTGTGTTATATGTTTTAATCTAGATTTGCACTAAGAATGCAATGTGCCAAAAAAACGAAAGAAGAAGAATCTAGATGTTTATTTATATGCTGCGTGCATTTGAAGTGTTTTAATGCGCGTGCCCGTAAACGAGTCACATGGAAAGACTGGAGCGCGCGGGCGAGAGAGCAGATGGCAAGGCAACGAGGAAACGTCGTCAACTGACAAACATACAGCAAAATAGCTTCTCTCGCTGTTGTTTTCACAGCTTTCAGGTAAGTTTAGTAAAAAAAAAACCACACAAATAATACATACAAACGTTCCTGACACCTTTCTTACTTGTAATTGATATGCTTCTGTTGAATATTTACTTTATAGAAATGGTTTTGCTATTCGAAAAAGCCCGCAACCGTTTAAGAGGTAAGTTAAGGCTTAACGTTAACTCTTATAGACTGGAGCTCTTGTTTATATAAGTTTAGGGTTTTAACCACATCTTTGTGTGACAGTTTTTGATAGTTTTGTTTTGCTGGCAATTTGTCAATGGGTGATTAGAAGTAAGCTAATTTATTAACCTAATAGAATGCAGATGAAACGTTAGGTTAATCAGTGACGCCACTTACAAATATTGATAAATAAAACAAAGTGAAACCTCTACTCAGTTCCTGGAGGGCCACAGCCCTACAGAGTTTAGTTCCAACCCTGCTTCAACACACACACTTGCAGTTTTCAAACGAGCAAGAAGGACTTGATTGATTAGCTGATCAGGTGTGCTTAATTAGGGTTGAAGCTAAGCTCTGCAGGGTTGTGGCCCTCCAGGAAGGGTGAATTATTGTTTTATCATAAAAATTTCATATGCCTTTATTTCACAATATCTATTATCTTAAGACTATATATTTATATATTGTTTTTTTTCTGCATTTCACCTCTGTTCTAGCTTGGTTACTTGTAACAAACCCTATATTCTATTGTAAATCCTATTTAACATTGTTGGCTTTGTGGAAAACATACAGTCCACTACTTTTTTAAAAGTTTGGAGTCTGTAAGATTTATGCTTTTGAAAGAAATATCTCTTTTTAAAATCATTAACTCCAGATTTTTCAATGAGATTGTCCTTGAGAAGCCCATAGGCTAAATAATAAGCAACAAATATAATGTTCGTAGTTATAATAATTAATTTAGCTATTATGATAACAGAATATCATGGTCATTGGTATACTTTATTTCTCTAGGTCTGTTTTGAATTATGTTTGCCAATGAGAAAGACACAATACTGTCCAACTCGAAGGTAGTTATTAATTTTTATGTATTTTTTTACTGATACTGAAATTCGTTTTCAGGGTTTCCGGGGTCTTAAAAGTCTAAAAAAGTCTAAAATTTCAAAATGACAATTTAAGGCCTTAAAAAGTCTTAAATTTGCTGAAGTATTGTGTTCTAGGTCTTAAATCTTTTTAAACGGGTCTTAATTTTCCTATGTCCATGTAAATCTCATTGAAATAATCCCACAGCACTTTGGAATGTTTTTATTTATTTATATTACGTAGTTGTAGTTCTTAATTCGCTGTATTACAACTACAAAATAGACCAACATGCAACAGCCAATCAGTTTTGAGGTTTTGTGTTATTGGCGGGTATCTCAAATACCACAGACGATGTGTTTCAAAACGATGTTTCCTTCAGGCGCGGGAAAGATAAAACGGCCTACATTACGCGCTTTGGAAAAGGGGATTTTATAAAAACAGAAACGGAAAAATTTCCAAAATCACGGGACCGTTTGTACTGATTTTCGCTGAATGTTCAGTTTGAATAAATTAAATTACTTTGCGAATAATTTTGAGACTCGTTACGCGTTTCCTTTGTACGTTTTTTTTGTCATGATATAGGCCTTAAATTTTATTCATATTGGTCTTAAAAAGGTCTTAAAGTCTTAAATTTGACTTTGTGAAACCTGCAGAAACCCTGGTTTTACTTCTAAATGCTGAATGTGGTTCAGGGAGTCAACAACTTTAGGCACGCAAGTTATTTTCCAGCTTACTTATGTCTCATACTCTTAGCCTTTAATGATATCTTTACCCCCATGATATTGCATTGGATATAAATTCAAACATTTTAGAGTTCTTAATGTTATGGCTATGCTCTTGTTCCCAGATGAGATGTAATCCCTAGCGTTTGGCCCTGTAATTCTTCAGGACAAGATCTTGATGCCATCCACACTAAGTAGATGAAGAAGGTGAGTTTCACAATAGCTGCCACTATCAAGAGACCGAACACAACAGGCCTTCATCTATATGAACTCACCCATATGTAGGGATAGGTATTGAAACCCAGTATTAAACGGGCCCTGGGCCAAATTAAGGAAGACCACAGTATCGATAAGCTTGGACGTTATTGGTTCTTCATATAACATGTTTCTATTCTCTATTCTCATTATGTTCATTTACAGGCCAACAGCTCATGATGCATTTTCTGCCATTTATATACTACTACTAATAATGTTAATATTAAGCAAAGTTATTTAAAGAGCCTATCACAGCATTTGAAATGTTCCTATTTTTGTTTTAGTAGTTCCCAAAAACAGTTTAACATGCATGCAAGGATAAAAAACACTTTATTTGTCTTATAAAATGCATTTATTTTTAACTGATTTGATCACCAAGTCCCAAATGATTCGTACAACAACTCATTTTTCCAAACCACTCCTTTGCGTGACGCTAATCGGTGGTGATTGGTCAGATGACAGACCCAGTCAGTTATTGTTTGTTGGCATAACGCATAAACATATTGATAAAGCACTGCAGTACAACAAGACGCTCTATTCTTTATGACAACTAATGATAACAGCGACAAACATTTCACATTTTTAAAAAAAAATTGACATTGGAGACCTAGAAGCTGCGCTGAGCGTAACTTGCACACACATACTGCCTCGCGCCCATAGGTTTGCGCCCTGACGCTACAAAACCGTTCAAACCCCATAAAAGCAACAATTACTTACTGTTTGTGATTCATAGGAGGAAGCTGATCCATATACACTGGGTAAGTAAGTTACTGAGCCCTCCTTCAGGAACAACCGCTTGCGAATCCACAAATAACTAACGTTATTCATCAACAAAATGATGAGAACACAATCGGGCTAGTATAATACTGTTGTGGTATAGGGCTGGGCGATATGTCAAAAATATTTTATCGATAATCGCCTTAAAAAATATTCGCGATATCAGATAATATCGTCTACCCAAGCCCCGCCGCCCAACACGCCCCGTCGCGTGTTATAGGCCATATGTCATGTTATTTTAGTCAGATATGACGGCGCGACTGCAATCGCAAATGAAAGTGAAAGTAAGTCGCAGAATCTTAAATCTTCATTAAAAGTAAAGAAACGAAATGATCTGACCACCAGGCAGTTGGCGCTCTCTCTTATTGCCATCTTTGGTGATTTTGCTGATGATGATGATCAATAAAATGCAGCGCATCTGTTGCTTTCGGTGACGTGCACTTCATTAAATCTGTATATTGCGCGGGAATTGAAGATCGGATTTAGGCTATCCGTTTTGCAGAAACACATTTATGTGACCAGGTGTAATGGAATCGTTTTGATAAATCAGAGTTCAGATAAATCAGCTATCCGATCTGAGAAAACGCATGAAGTGGCAGGTGTAAACAGCCCCGTTGAGTCTGGCTGCACTTTATCTAATGATAGCCAGGAATTCAGCTAGTTTAATTTAATGATTGGCACGTTAAAGGTTTTACTTCGCTTAGTTTGAGCTTGAACGAGCATAAATCATTAGCTTTGTGTGGTTAGCTAAAAATTTCCACACTGTTCTTATCACATCGCCTATTTGAAACGAATTTCGTTTTGCGAGGAGAAATGATATATAATATAATTCATATATATAATGTATAATTCAATATATAATATAGCTTACAATATTGAATAGACAACAGAACAGAACCGAATTTGATGATTGTAAGAACAGTGAATGCGTGTTGATGTCAAGGTGACAGGTGCTTATTTGTTTTAAGGTCCGGTCTCTTTCTTTTCTTTTCTTTTCTTTAGCGTTATCGACTGATTTAATGATAGCCTAAGTTAATTTCCTAATTATAACGTGCGCTTTTTTTAAAACTTGTATTCAAACTATAATATATTTGTTATTTTATTTGTCTAAAATTAAGTTTTAAAACCAATTGTTTTGTTCTGCATGAGCAAAAACTTAAGCCGCTCAATAAAAATGACTGCTTTATTTATTTAGAAACATAAGTTACTAATAATTAGGCTATATATTTGGGTATTTTATTTATGGATTTTTGTTCATGTTTTAATCTAAAGCATAGTATAACGCTCGATATCTGTAACCGACCTCCCAACATTACAAACTCTGAACGCGTGCATGAGATATTCAAAGCAACGCAATTTCTTCATCCGTTTGCAATATAACTAAATTTTAATTTTAATTACAATGGTCATGTTTTTATTTTTTTAGAAGGCCTGTTTATTATGTGCAACATTTAAATTAATATTCAGAAACGGGTAAAGTTACTTTTCTGATTAACTTTTATACTAAACCAAAATAAAATATTGGAGATGTCTGCTATTCTGAATTAACAGGATTATTTTTTTTTCGTCTGTAGAACGAAAATATAAAAATCAAGAACTCCAGGAAAAAATGTTTAGCAGAATTACGAAAGTGATAAATGATCTTTGACAGGTACGCATCTCAAAGTCGCATGCTGAGTCCAACACAGACTCGTGTTGCAGTTGGAGCAGTCAGCGCCGAACAACAGGCACACAATATTAAGTTTAGGCATAGGCTGTAAAAGTTCAGCGAGAGATTTTCTTTATCCTTTGTTCTTTTATCAACTTCAAATATTGGCACCGAGTACAGGCTGCAATGCACGGATTCAATAGACACAGGCCTGCTTACCGACTCCGTTTACAGGTCGGGGATATTTCGAACTTGAAAAAAGATGTGTAATGACGTCTTTCCATGGTTGAAACAATTCTTCTGATGTTTAATCATGTTTATTATTTCATTCTATAAATTAACAAGAAGTATATGTGTGTGATATTGTATGCACATTTGTCCGTGCACGAGAAGCGGCTGTGTCCTGCTCAGTAAACAGCGCTCATGCAGAAGTGTTCTCTCGCGTCTTGTGCTTAAAGAATGCTATCAAGAAGAATCGATTTTCTATTCCTAACCCTACTAGCCTACAGAAAATATTTAAATCATGCTATTGCATGTAAATAAATATGTGTATAACTATAGGGCTATGTGAAATATGTTTGTCTTTTTTTATGTTTTTATTGACGATTATCGTCTGGAAACAGACTTCGATATCGATATCGCGATACTTGCGAGACATCGTCGATAT
Organism: Hybognathus amarus; assembly: GCA_030378365.1. NCBI lineage: Eukaryota > Metazoa > Chordata > Actinopteri > Cypriniformes > Leuciscidae > Hybognathus > Hybognathus amarus. Next base: position 70,673 of record JAQIUQ010000552.1, read on the forward strand.
ACGATAATATCGTCATATCGCCCAGCCCTATTGTGGTATCGTTGCAAATATGAACTCTAACCACCGATTCTTCACATGCTCATCCCCATAGACAGGCTCATCCCTGGTAAATGAAAACAAAGTGGCTGAACTATCTTTGCATTGTAGAACACAGCGTCTTCTCGACATGATGCGATGATGAAGTATTTGAATGTGTAGACTTCAAGCGTACACTTCCGTCTGCGCGCGCAGTAACTGGCCAGTATGTATCTACGTCACGACGAACCAGCTAATGACTCGTTTCAAAAACAATTCATTTCATAGACTCACAGTCGACTCTCACTTTTGAAAGACAATAACTTTATATACGGTGCACTTTCAGATATAAATCTTTGCAGGATGTTTTAATTCCCTTAGAGCTACTGTATATTCCACACCATATGAACAGTCATTTTCAAAAATCCATGATAGGGGCTCTTTAAAAGATCTACAAGATGAAAATAGTACAGTTCAAAATCATATATACATCTCATCTCGTATCACAAATTATCAATCCAGGCCAATTTAAGATATGCTGGGCTATATTAGGGCTGCACAATATTGAAAAACTTATATACATATTTAGTTTTTTTCTGATGTACACTACCGGTCAAAAGTTTTAAGATCGGTACGATTTTTTATGTTTTTAAAAGAAGTCTCTTCTGCTCACCAAGGCTGCAATTATTTGATAAAAAAATACAAAAAAGTAATATTGTGAAATATTATTACAATTTAAAACAGCAGTTTTCTATGTGAATATAATAGTGAAGTGTAACTTATTCCTGTGATCAAAGCTGAATTTACAGCATCATTACTCCAGTCTTCAGTGTCGCATGATCCTACAGAAATTATTATAATATGATGCTCAAGAAACATTTATGATTATCATCCATGTTAAACAGTTTTTTACATTTTTATTTCAGGATTCTTTGATGAATAGAAAGTTCAAAAGAACAGAATTGATCTGAAATGGAAAGCTTTTGAAACATTAAACATTAAATTGTCATAATATTTCACAATATTACTGTTTGTCTTTTTTTTCATAAAATAAAGCAGCCTTGGTGAGCAGAGAGACTTCATTTAAAAACATAAAAAAATGTCACTGATCTAAAACTTTTGACTGGTAGTGTGTGTGTATGTATATATGTATATGTATATATGTATATATGTGTATATATATATATATATATATATATATTAGGGCTGTCAGTTAAACGCGTTATTAACGGCGTTAACGCAAACCCATTTTAACGGCGTTAATTTTTTTATAGCGCGATTAACGGTCTTTTTGTCCTAGCAAACTTTGTCGTTGTTTCACATACTTTTGCAACAGGACGCGGCATGCGTCCTGATCCATTTCAGCGTCTCGCGCTCGTTATGCCACTCAAAGCCGGCTCGCAAGCTGAAACGAGTGTGTGCGGCGTGCCTGTTGTTTTGTTTCCGGTCTAGCTAGATCCGCTTGCGCTTTGGTCGAAGAAGCAACGAAACGTCCTCGCGCGGCACAAGCCATTGACATGAATGGGTTTCAGAGCACAGCGCGAGACCGTTTTGTGCCGCACACACTCGTTTCAGCTTGCGAGCCGGCCAAATAGTAACGTTATGTTTTGAGTGGATGACGAGCACGAGACGCCGAAATGGATGCCAATGAGATTCTGAATGTAAAGTTTACTTTTAAAAAGTTGCCAAATTGTCCCATTGACAAGACCAAAGCGATCTGTATGTTTTGTCATTGTGAACTGAGCAATCATCATCGCAGCACGTCCAGCCTGAAACACCACTTGATGATGGCCAAGCACACACACACACACACAAACACAGATGATGCAAATTCTCCACCCCTCGTCAATATCAGGACCTCGTCAGTATTTCTTTCACCCTTTTATTGATGGACAGTGTTACATTGTGTGAGAGATTGTTTAGGCTATATATGTTAGAGTGAAATTGAACACTATTCCAATGTTATTTTCAATAATAATAATAAAAAAAAACATTTGCACTAAACAAGCCAATCCACTTTTCCATGTTGATAAGAGCATTAAAATGAGAAAAAAAATGTAACAAAAAGAAATCAAAAGACATTAAGAATAGATAAAAATGTGCGATTAATCAAGAGTTAACTATAACATTAATGCGATTAATCGTGATTAAATATTTTAATCGTTTGACAGCACTAATATATATATATATATATTAGGGCTGTCAGTTTAACGCGTTATTAACGGCGTTAACGCAAACCCATTTTAACGGCGTTAATTTTTTTATCGCGCGATTAACGGTCTTTTTGTCCTAGCAAACTTTGTAGTTTATTCACATGCTTTTGCAACAGGACGCGGCATGCGTCCTGATCCCATTTCGGCATCTCGCGCTTCGTCATCCACTCAAAGCCGGCTCGCAAGCCCAAACAAGTGTGTGCGGCGTGCCTGTTGTTTTGTTTCCGGTCTAGCTAGATCCGCTTGCGCTTTGGTTGAAGCAACAAAACGTCCTCGCGCAGCGCAAGCCATTGAAATGAATGGGTTTCAGATCGGCAGGCCGCAGAGGACGGTTTGTGCCGCACACACTCGTTTCGAGCTTGCGAGCCGGCCAAAGAGTAACGTAACGTTTTGAGTGGATGACGAGCGCGAGACGCCGAAATGGATGCCCTAAGATTCTGAATGGAAAGTTTACTTTTAAAAAGTCGCCAAATTGTCCCATTGACAAGACCAAGTGATCTGTGTGTTTTGTCGTTGTGAACTGAGCTATCATCATCGCAGTACGTCCGGTCTGAAACACCACTTGATGATGGCCAAGCAAACACACACTCACACACAACACACAGATAATGCAAATTCTCCACCCCCTCGTCAATATAAGGACCTCGTCAGTATTTCTTTCACCCTTTTATTGATGGACAGTGTTACATTGTGTGAGAGATTATTTATGTTAGTGTGAAATTGAACACTATTCCAATGTTATTTTCAATAATAATAATAATAATAATAAAAACATTTGCACTCAACAAGCCAATCCACTTTTCCATGTTGACAAGAGCATTAAAATGAGAAAAAAATAATGTAACAAGAAGAAATCAAAAGACATTTAGAACAGATAAATATGTGCGATTAATCGCGAGTTAACTATGACATTAATGCGATTAATCGCGATTAAATATTTGAATCATTTGACAGCACTAATATATATATATATATATATATATATATATATATATATATATATATATATATATATATATATATATATATATATATATATATGAAAAACAATTTACATCAGATTACTTATTTAGGTTAATTTGAAAACAATTTATTACTCACAGAGATCTAAAAACTATCAAGGTCCATATTTACCAAAGTATAGGCCCTGATGCAAGTGGGTAAATATGTATATTGAGTAGTATATTTACGTTATATAGTTGCAATATATGTTTGAATGAGGTGGAACCCTCTGTATCTTCAATAGGAGATGAGGTACAGCATTGCCCTTGTCATTTGTTTGCATGGATAAATATAAGAACCAGTATACTTATAGTTTTTATGAATTTTGTATGCATATGTACAATCTAGTACCTTGATTATTTTTGTTTTTAATTTTGTCAGGTTCGCTTGTGGGAGACGTTCAAGATGCGTAGAGAGTCCTGGTCAAGAATACAAAACAGCACTCGGGATTCCTTATTTGTGAAGGAGTTAGCTGTGACAATCTGGGGCACTAAGACTCTGGGGGAAAGGAAGGGAAGGAATTCCCAACAACTAAAACCACCAAGCAGCCCTTTACCCCAGAAACTTCAGACAAAAAGGTAGCATGTAGCCACAAGGTCGATGTGGGATGCCAAGTATTTGGTTATGGAAAATACATTTTAATACATCTGTACATTTCTTTTCCGTCTGCTTCAAGGAGTGGCTTGACAGAAAGAATGTGGAGAAGACAGAGTTGCAGGCCAGATGGGTATAGGCTGGACGGTTCATCACAAAAAAAGAAAAAAAAAGGACATTAACAGCCAAAAGAAAGGGAAAAAATGGACTTTACAGTTCTTACAGACTTGTTTTTTTAAATAATTATTAGTATTGTGTTAATGTTTACTTGTTATGATTAAATAAACATATATTAATGTAAGCTTGTATTGTCATGATTTTCACAAGCATCCTGGTCACCCAGCATACCAGCATCCCATGCTGGTCACCAGCATCCCATATGCTGGCCACCAGCATCCCATATGCTGGTCACCAGCAAACCAGCATCCCATATGCTGGTCACCAGCAAACCAGCATCCCATATGCTGGTCACCAGCAAACCAGCATCCCATATGCTGGTCACCAGCAAACCAGCATCCCATATGCTGGTCACCAGCAAACCAGCATCCCATATGCTGGTCACCAGCAAACCAGCATCCCATATGCTGGTCACCAGCAAACCAGCATCCCATATGCTGGTCACCAGCAAACCAGCTTCCCATATGCTGGTCACCAGCAAACCAGCATACCAGCACCAAAACACAACATATGCTGGTCTTGCTGGTATAACCAGCATGCATTATGCTGGTTATGCTGGTGACCAGCTATGCTGGTGCATGCTGGTTAGAGAAATTAAAATCTCCCAGTTGGCTGATGATGACACAACTCTCTTTTTAAAAGATAAGAGTCGATTAACCAGGGCTAAAAATGTAATTGGGCAGTTTTCTTGTGCTTCTGGATTGAAACTGCATATGTCCAAGTGTGAGATAATGACGCTCTATAAAAGTGACGATTCTTCAATTGATGGTATCTCTGTTAAGGAGACTGTAAAGTATCTTGGTATTTATTTAACAAAAAAATTAACAGCTTGACAACAGCTACATTTTTCTGGACCAGTCAGAGAAAACCAAAACCATCTTTAATCTTTGGCACCAAAGAGACCTTTCCCTTTATGGGAGGGTTCTTTTGTCCAAAGAAGGATTATCTCGTTTTGTATATCCTTCTCTTTCTCTTTTTGTCAATGACTCTACCACTAAAGGAATAAACCCATTTTTTCTTGACTTCATATGGAAAAACAAACCTCACAAGCTCAAAAAAACTGTCGGAAAAAAGGTGGACTTGAAGTGTTAGATTGTAGTGATACAGTGAACACCTGGATTAAATTGGATATAAATTGGATTAAAAAATGCTTAACAAATCCTAATTCTATATGTTTTTTTTATCCCTGAATCATATCTTTTACCAAAATTGGTGGCCTCCCCTTTATATAGAAATGTAACTACTTGCCAAACAGATTGCCAGTTGCCCTTTCTAAATTTCATCAGCAGGCCCTTCTTGCTTGGAAGTTATGCTACACGCACAATTTTTCACCTCATAAAACCTTTCTATGGAACAACTCTAATATAAGGATTAGGAAAAAATCTGTTTTTCTCTCTACATGGTTTAACAGGAATATAATTGGTATTCTCTCAATTTTTGATAAATCTGGTAATTTCTTATGTTATGAAGAATTTATGTCTGTTCATAATTTTCCTTTACCATTTAAAGAATATAATGCAGTGCTTAAAACAATTCCTTCTGGTCTAAGTCATCTTGTTAAATGTCATCTAAACTTTAGTATAGAGTGTCACCACCAAAGAACCTGATTTGATCTTAGATGGTATAAATATACTTAGTAAGAAATGTAATTTTCAGAGTAAAAAATATACTGTTGCTAAAGGCAAATTTTATTGGGCCTCTTTTATTGAATGTATAGACTGGAAGGAAGCCTGGTTGTGCCATGGGGGGCGTGGTTCAGCGGTGTCTGCAGCGGGAGAGCGGGGGAGGAGCCGAGCGGGAGGTAAGCGGATCAAGTTCAAATGATGAACACCTGTCTGTGATTGCAGTGATTGGCGGTGGAGAGCGTATCTAAGCGGGCCAGGTAAACGCTGCAGTTTGAGAGAGACTGGATCTTGTGTGTCGTGGCCAGCTGATGAAGCCCTTGTTCATTGACGACGGAAAAGCTGTAAACAGTGGAAAGAGTGCTACGTCTGTGACGAGGAAGCTGTGATCAGCGGGAATGAGTTTGAATACAGAGTGACTGTTTTGTTTATTGTGAAGTGCGCTTAGTCGCCGTGGAAAGAGTTTGTTTTGTGAATAAAAAGACACACAAGATCCATTGCCGACCCCTTGTCTCCATCCATCACCCACACTGAACCTTTCAGATCATCACACTGGTGCCGAAACCCGGGGATGGATGGGGAAGCCGCTGCCAGAGGATCCTCACCAACGCCGTTTGCGGAGATCATCCAGGCGCTTGCGGGCCTCCACCAACAACACCAGGAAGCCCTGTTAAAGCTGGAGGAGCAGCAGGACCACCGACTCGCCGCGCTCCTCCTGGAGCAACGAGAGGCCCGCGAGCAGTTCCGGAGCTGGCTGGACCAGGGGGTCCGGCCTCCGGCCGCGGCCCCAACTCTACATAAAATGGGTCCCCAGGACGACCCGGAGGCCTTCCTGGACCTCTTTGAGAGGTCTGCCGCGGCCAGGGGATGGCCGGAAGCTGACTGGCCGATGCGCCTCCTTCCATTGCTGTCGGGGGAGGCGCAGCTCGCAGCCCAACAACTGCCAGTCAGCAACCTCCTGGTCTATAAAGACCTAAAGCGCGCCATCCTGCAGCGGGTCGGCCGGTCTCCGGAGCAGAATCGGCAGCGTTTCCGGACCCTCGAGCTGGGGGAGACCGGTCGGCCCTTCGTCTTCGCGCAGCAGCTCCGGGACGCCTGCCGCAGATGGCTGGTGGCCGAGGGACGCGACGTCGATGGAGTCATCGAGCTGGTGGTGCTGGAGCAGTTCATCGCGAAACTGCCCAGGAAGACCGCGCAGTGGGTCCAGTGCCACCGGCCGACGTCGCTGGACCAGGCCATCACGTTGGCGGAGGACCAGCTGGTCAGCGTGCCCTGGGGTCGGCGAACCCCCATCATTCTCTCTCTCTCTCCCTTCCCCCTCTCTCTCTCGCCCTGTCCCTGCTCCCAGGTCCCGAGGCGGCGTCCCACCGCGTCCGGCGCCCCGCTGGAGATCGGGCCCGGCACCGGAGCCGAGCCCAGCGCCGCGCGCTCCGCCCCGGGGCGGCCCATCGTCTGGGAGCGCCCCTCCCGTCCCTGGCCCCACGCTCTCCTCACGCCAGTCCCTTGATCCGCTTCCCGCCACCGGGGTGGCGGGGAGGCCTGGGCCAGCCTGCTGGCGCTGTGGGGATCCGGGTCACTTCATTGATAGGTGCCCGGTGATGGAGGTGGACACGGTGATCCGGGTCCCCTATGCGCCACAGGCTGCCCCCGATCAGACGGGACTGTATCAAATACCTGTAAGTATTGAGGGGGATACATATCACGCTTTGGTGGATTCAGGTTGTAACCAGACCTCAATCCATCAAAGTTTGATTCAGCCGGTGGCATTGGATAAGAGCCGCGAGGTTATGGTGCGGTGTGTGCACGGGGAAATAATGGGATATCCTGTCGTGCCGGTTATGATCCAATTCCGGGGACAAAAGCATAGTGTGGAGGTGGCAGTTAATCCGCGCCTCCGGCACCCGCTAATTTTGGGAACTAATTGGCCGGGGTTTCAGTCTCTATTGGCTTGTTTGTGTGCGGGTGTTTCTGGGCAAAAACGAAAGCAACGGGCGGGAGCGACTGTTCAGGCCGGCGAAGCTGTGCCCGGACCATCGCGGCTGTCTCAGAGGAACCGAGCGCGACCGAAAATCAAATCTTTTCGGTCCGTGATGACTTTCCTCTGGAACAGTCCCGAGATGACACGCTGAAAAATGCATTTGAACAGGTCCGTGTCATCGATGGCCAGCAGGTTCGGCCGGAACAGCCGCTCACGTACCCTTATTTTGCTATAATTAAAGATAGGTTGTATCGGGTGACCCAGGACACCCAGACAAAACAAGATACAACCCAGTTATTAGTTCCTAAGAGCCGTCGGGAAATGTTATTCCAGGCGGCTCATTGTAATCCGATGGCTGGGCACCTCGGGCAGGCAGCCACGTTAAACCGTCTAATGACCCGATTTTTCTGGCCGGGCATTCATGAGAATGTGCGCAGGTGGTGCGCGTCCTTGTCAGGAATGCCAGTTGGTGAACCCACCGGCCCATAATAAAGCACCATTGTGCCCCCTTCCGTTAGTCGAGGTCCCCTTCGAACGAATTGGCATGGACCTCATCGGGCCATTAGAGCGGTCAGCACGCGGGCATCGCTTTGCATTAGTCCTGGTGGATTATGCAGACGCGATACCCCGAAGCAGTGCCACTGCGCAACATTTCGGCTAAAAGTGTTGCGAGTGCACTGTTTCAGTTAATCTCCCGGGTGGGAATCCCGAAGGAGATTCTCACCGATCAGGGCACGGCGTTTATGTCACGCACGTTACGCGAACTATATGAATTATTGGGCATTAAATCGATTCGTACCAGCGTCTATCACCCACAAACAGACGGATTGGTAGAACGATTTAATCGCACATTAAAATCCATGATTCGTAAGTTCGTGAGGGAAGACGCCAAAAATTGGGATAAGTGGTTAGAACCCCTCTTGTTCGCTGTACGGGAGGTCCCCCAAGCCTCCACGGGGTTTTCCCCCTTCGAACTTCTCTTTGGACGCCAGCCCCGCGGGGTTTTGGATGTCCTTAGAGAGGTTTGGGAGGACGGACCTTCAAATAGCAAAAACGAAATTCAGTACGTCCTGGACCTGCGAGCAAAACTCCACACTTTGGGGCGGCTCTCTATGGAGAATTTGTTGCGGGCCCAGGAGAAGCAAAGTCGGTTGTACAACAGGGGGGCTAAACTACGTAAATTCGCACCGGGAGAAAAAGTGCTCGTATTGCTCCCTACATCCAGCTCGAAATTGCTCGCCAAGTGGCAAGGGCCGTTTATGGTTACACGGCGGGTTAACGATCTTAACTATGAGATTGCTCGTTCAGATGGGGGGAACACATCAAATATACCACCTCAATCTCCTTAAAAAATGGAATGAGGTGGAGTCAGCGATGCTGGCGACGGTGGTGAGCGGAGAGGAGGATCTTGGTCCAGAGGCGAACATCAAAGTGCAATCCTGCCCCCTGGCGGTTTGTGGAGACCACCTCTCGCCGTCCCAGATCGCTGACATAAAACATCTACAAGCGGAGTTCGCGGATGTGTTCTCACCCTCCCGGGCCGAACCAATCTCATACAGCACCATGTTGAGACGGAGCCGGGCGTGGTTATTCGCAGCCGGCCGTATAGGTTACCTGAACACAAGAAAAAAGTGGTTCAGGATGAATTAGCGGCGATGCTGGATATGGGAGTAATAGAGGAATCCAACAGTGACTGGGCGAGCCCGATAGTTTTAGTTCCTAAAACGGACGGCAGCGTTCGGTTCTGTGTGGATTATCGCAAGGTGAATGCCGTATCGAAATTCGATGCGTATCCAATGCCAAGGGTTGACGAGTTACTTGATCGGCTTGGCACGGCTCGTTTTTATTCGACGCTGGATTTAACAAAAGGATATTGGCAGATCCCCTTATCCCCAATGTCCAAAGAAAAAACCGCCTTCACAACGCCGTTCGGATTGCACCAATTTGTCACACTTCCGTTCGGGTTGTTTGGGGCACCTGCCACCTTTCAGCGCTTGATGGACCGGATTCTCCGGCCGCATGCTGCATATGCCGCGGCATACTTGGATGACATTATCATCTATAGTAATGATTGGCAGCGGCATATGCAGCATTTGCGAGCAGTCCTCAAGTCGCTGAGGGGGCGGGCCTCACGGCCAACCCGAAGAAGTGTGCGATTGGGCGTGTGGAGGTTAGGTATCTGGGCTTCCACTTGGGTCATGGTCAGGTGCGTCCCCAAATTGACAAGACAGCAGCGATTGCGACCTGTCCGAGTCCCAAGACCAAAAAGGAGGTTAGACAGTTCCTGGGGCTAGCAGGGTATTACAGAAGGTTTGTACCTGATTATTCGGAGCTTGCTAGCCCGCTGACTGATCTAACTAAAAAGGGGGCTCCAGATGCCGTCCAGTGGACGGAGCAATGCCAGCAGGCTTTCACCCAGATAAAGGCTGCCCTGTGTGGTGGCCCGCTCTTACAGGCTCCTAACTTTGCTCTCCCTTTTTCTCTGCAGACAGACGCATCAGACAGGGGGCTGGGTGCGGTCTTGACCCAGGAGATGGAGGGTGAGGAACGACCGGTGCTGTACATCAGTCGTAAGCTCTCTAAGAGAGAGACGATGTACAGCACCATTGAAAAAGAGGCATTAGCCATTAAATGGGCCGTCCTCACTCTCCGCTATTATCTCCTGGGTCGAGAGTTCACCCTCTGTACTGATCACGCTCCCCTGCAGTGGCTCCACCGCATGAAGGATGCCAACGCGCGGATCACCCGTTGGTATCTGGCACTACAACCCTTCAAGTTTAAGGTGATCCACAGGCCGGGGGCTCAGATGGCTGTGGCCGACTTTCTCTCCCGGAGAAGGGGGAGGGGGGGGGCTGCAGGCCGGACGGCTCCCCGGCCTGAGTCGGGCGGTGGGGGTATGTGCCATGGGGGGCGTGGTTCAGCGGTGTCTGCAGCGGGAGAGCGGGGGAGGAGCCGAGCGGGAGGTAAGCGGATCAAGTTCAAATGATGAACACCTGTCTGTGATTGCAGTGATTGGCGGTGGAGAGCGTATTTAAGCGGGCCAGGTAAACGCTGCAGTTTGAGAGAGACTGGATCTTGTGTGTCGTGGCCAGCTGATGAAGCCCTTGTTCATTGACGACGGAAAAGCTGTAAACAGTGGAAAGAGTGCTACGTCTGTGACGAGGAAGCTGTGATCAGCGGGAATGAGTTTGAATACAGAGTGACTGTTTTGTTTATTGTGAAGTGCGCTTAGTCGCCGTGGAAAGAGTTTGTTTTGTGAATAAAAAGACACACAAGATCCATTGCCGACCCCTTGTCTCCATCCATCACCCACACTGAACCTTTCAGATCATCACACTGGTTGTCACCTCATAAGTATTGTATTTCAAATAAGATTAAGGAAGTTCATTTCCAGATCTTGCATAAAATATACCCAGTGAACGATACTGTTGCAAAATATATGGATGTTGACAGTTCTTGCTCGTTTTGTGGGAATGTGGATGAAACGTTTTCCAATGTGAAAAAACCCCAAACTTCTGGAATAGGTTATATCTTCACATTGGCAAGCACCTTGATTCTTCCAAATCCTTTCAATTAAAGGATACAATGTGTTACTATAAAGAAGATAAAGCTAGTACTTCAATTAGTTACATTGTTAATTTTTTTTATTTTGTTTGGGAAAAATTTTATTCACAAGCAAAAATTCTCTAAATGGCAGCCTACTTTTTTTAGAAAAGTGACAAGATTCTTGAAAATATTATGATGATATTTTTAATACCACTGATGCATAAGGTTTCCTCTGTGTATGTATTTTATGTTATTTTTAATTTTATTTATTTTTTATTATTATCATTATTATTATTAGGGGCCAAGCCCCGAAGGGGATAGCCCCTATTGTATCTGTTGGTTTTCTTATTATTAGGGGCCAAGCCCCGAAGGGGATAGCCCCTATTGTATCTGTTGGTTTTCTTATTATTATTAATTTAGGGGCCAAGCTCCGAAGGGGATAGCCCCTATTGTATCTGTTGGTTTTCT